>JARFJB010001721.1:105000-605000 GCA_036346205.1 Vesta saturnalis
CGAATTTTATGATTTTAGGACGTTAGTCATAATTTGGAGACAAAGGTGCCCTAAAGCTTTATTTATTCACAAATGTTAGTGGAAAATGGTCAAATGTATTGCTCGGAGGGACAAGAAGTAGATTTATGATTTTATGGTATTAGTCAAGCTCGTTGCGTCGATCCACAAAAACTAAAATTTTATCGTCTCTCGCTGCTAGAGAATGTGAGGTGTCAAGAAGTTTCAACACAGTAGTAGCTATAACTAAAAACCGTACAAAAAAATTCACACATACTTAATAATAATGTAACCAGCACATGACTTTCTTAAGACTATGTCTTAATTTATTTTGCATTGGATAAGATTAAAAGTTATACATTATAAAACTGAAATGTTCTTAGAAAAGTAATATATGCTTGTTGATCTAAGGGTAATAGTTTTCCAGACATTGACAAAAACGTTATGGTCCTGGAATAAAGTAGCTTTTTAGAGACGAAAAATGAACAAAACCCTTTAATTAGGAAAATTTGCCTAGGATTGAATTATCTTTGAAAAGTAGCTACACTTCTTCCTCTAAAATTGATAGTTTTCGTTATATTAAAAAAAAAAAGGTACTTTAATCTTCTTGAAGTGCCTTTTATAGAGTTTATTTTTTACCCTACAAAAAACTGTACAATTGAATTATCTTTAAAGGTCTCTATGCTTATTGCTATAAATTAATAGTTTTGAAGATAGAAAATATCTTAGAGCTCGTATAAAGTAGCTTTTAAAAACATATTTATTATGTTAGGAAAAGTACTTAAAATTAAATTGTCTTTAAAACAATCTCTGAAGTCGACAGTTTCGATGTATTTACAAAAATCTGTCTTGTACGAGGGCCTGAAGTACTTCTTCTGAATATCTGAAAAACTATGAGCTCTAGAACTAGACGTACACCAACCCTTTTTTAAAGATAATTCAATTATCAGTATGAATAATTCAGTATGAAAAATAAAACAAAATATTAAAATTCAGAAGCCATGTTTGTTAAATGAACCAGAATGGCCATATTAAAAATAGCATGACTCGATTTATTAACACCATCGCATCTACGCATGGTTAAGTAAAGGAAAGGTCACGTATTTCATCCCCTCCCCAAGGGGGAGGGCGGGTTTGTTGAGCTTTCCAAGCTTCTTCAGCCACACTCATGGATTCCCATCATACATGGGTACATTACGTATATATGCACGGTAGGATAAAAGATGGGGGTGGCCAGGATAGGATCGTAACAAACGGAGTTAAGGTTCTGAGGGGGAAAGCACTACCACAGCATTCACATAAGTAGGCGGACATGGTGTGCATATACGCAGTGACCATGCCGCTTGTATGAGAAAAACCCCCTGAAAAACCCTCATACAAGGTAGATTGTAACGGGCATCGAACCCATTACCTCCTGAATGCTAAGCAGGTCGTGTCACCACTACACTACCAACTCGGTTAAATAGGGTACTATTTCTTATCTTTACATACTCTTTGTTAATGAAACATGGCGCATGCATATGATAGTCGTGCACTGGCTACATTATATTTTTTTAGGGTAGAGATATGATTAATTTTCGAAGTTAGTTTTAAGTTGCGTTCGAAGGTATGGAGTTGCACCCTAAACAAACTATACTTGTGTAGTGAAGATCTGATCTAATTAGCAAATTACCAAAAGTAACTGACGGTTATTTATTAACAACAGTGTGCGTGTGCGTGTGCGTGTGCGTGTGCGTGTGCGTGTGCGTGTGCGTGTGTGCGTGTTCGTGTGCGTGTGCGTGTGCGTGTGCGTGTGCGTGTGCGTGTGCGTGTACGTGCGCTTGCGCGTGTGCGTGTGCGTGTGCGTGTGCGTGTGCGTGTGCGTGTGCGTGTGCGTGTGTGCGTGTGCGTGTGCGTGTGCGTGTGCGTGAACGTGTGCGTGTGCGTGTGCGTGTGCGTATGCGTGCGTGCGTGTGTGTGTTAATAATTATAGTCTACTCTTAATTTTTAATAAGATATTATTTCGAATCGCTTAAAGGCTTTATCAAAATTAAAAATATATACTTCCTTCGGAAGTATGAAAAGAATTTTGGAAGAAACGTCACAGCTGAAGCGTGGGAGTTAAACGCAAAAAATAATACATGTAACGCCGTTGTATTCTTTACCAATCTTATTTTCAGTGAGCCAAAGCTTAAGTTAAGTGGGTTACATGGGTTTCAGCAACTCGAACTAGCAGGTAGTCTCCGCCAACTGGAAACGAACCAGCTATACATCTTAATTGTTTTAAATCTCAAACTTTGGCTATAAAGATCTATAATTCAACCGATCTAAAAGGGAAACAATCTCTCAATTTACCATTTCACATGGAAACGCAACGATAAAAAGAAACAAGAAACTGTCAGTTCAAGATAACACTACCAACTGCTATAAACTGAGTCAGATAAGTTCACAACAATATTTATAAAGAGCTACACAAGCAGCTTGTTACTATTCCATATGATAGACTTTACTCAAACAACTCAATTGATATAAACTAGGACTTCCGTACGATATTTATGATATCAGAACGTCACAGGATGTGAAAATGGATGTGATCAAATTTAGCAAACTAGTGTCCACCTATTTATACATTCGTACTAAAACAAATTAAATCACTGCATAATTTGTTCATTAAAAGAAATTATTTTCCACTAACAATCTTAAAATAGTAAAATTCATTAATGTACTGAATTAATTCCTATATTACAAGCAAACAAAAAATAGCAGATTATTATGTAAGATATGTAACTTGATCATTATTGAGCTCAGCAGTCAAGGCGACTGCCGAGAGTGAGCGAAATATTGACAAACTTACACGTCGAACGCAATATACGATTGTCTCTTCAAGAGACTAATAAGTATCTTTCAAAGTGATGACTGATGACAAGTGCGTCATTCTGATAAATTGTTTATATCTGAAATTGTCTGTCAAAACCACATTGTCTTAACCTCATGATTAGTTTCAACTTCAGTCGCATTATTTGATTGAAATGAATAATGGCACAAGACGTATTTGGTTTGAAATACACAAATAAAAGACAACTTAAACTATCGAATTTGACAGTAATAATGACAAGTTTATTAGCCTCTTGAAGATAAAATATATTACTAAATTTCTGTCCCGATTTTCTATTTCTGTTGATAAAACAAGAAACAGTTATTCTTTTTCTGGGAGTGAATTTAAGAATGGCCGCCATTGTGAAACGGCGCGACAGAATTGCATGAGAATCTAGAAACGTATTGAGCGAAATGAGAGCTTTCAAGTGCTATATGTTATCATTTAAGAAAAATGTCAATGACGTCATATTTTTGACAGATGTCAATAAAGAGAACAAACGAATTCTGTCACAATGTGGGCAACTGACAAATTAAACACTTCACACTTCACAACTTTAACCTATAACTCAAATGTCGATTCACTTATATTTTTAAGATTATTAAACTATACAACCTCACTGCGTGCACGAAGAAATTATTCCTGCTTGAGATTTGTACAAAAACTGGTACTAGGTACCGTCATCTGGGGTGAATTCGAACACATGGTTTAAATTCGAACACGCTGTTATTTGATATTTAATCCTCTGTAACATAGTTGTCGCTACTGTTACCGTATATGTATTAATTATAGTAAATATACAAAAAATACTAAAATTAAGGATTTTTGCTCAATTAAATTTGGAAAAAAAGATTATATTTGCTTAAATTTCTAAGAACTGGAAAGAAACTTTTGTATCTATTATAATTTGTAATAAATCTGTATATGGGTCTATTTCTGTTATAAAGCATTGCTTACTTAACGAGTATAACCTCAAAAAAGTTTATAGAAAATCTCAGTTTTTTTTTAAATGAGAAAAAATATGTCATTTTAGGGGTGAATTCGAACAAGATGCCCAGGGTATACAGAAAGAAAATAGGGCTGACGCAGTATAAAAATCATGACGAGAATAATCTAGAAATGGCTGTTGAAGCGGTTAAATAAGAAAAGTATACTTTACGAAGGGTAGCCACAACATACAATATACCGGTTTCAACATTGTGCAATAAAGTGAATAAAGGGAAAACACCTGTTCCCTGAAGAAGAAACCATGTTGGTGGAGGGTATTAAAATGGCCTCAGATTGGGGATTTTCTTTTACACGACATGATATCAGACTATTAGTTAAGCAATACCTTGATAAAATAGGGACAAAAATTCTGCGATTTGAAGATAACTATCCTGGAAAAGACTGGTTCTACCATTTTATGTTGAGTCACAAGACGTTAACGGAAAGAATGTCTCAAAATATAAAACGCTGTAGAGCTAATTTGTCGCCTGAAACTATTAATAAGTATTTTGATAATTTAAACATCAGCTTACAAGATATTCCTGCCTCCAACATTGTAAACTATGACGAGACTAACCTATCCGACGATCCTGGGAGGTTGAAAGTTGTTTGCAAGAGAGGTGTCAAACGGGTTGATCGCATCATAGATTCCAGTAAATCGAGCACATCCATAATGATAACTGCCAGTGGGTCCGGACTAAAAAACTATATGTTGTGTATAAGGCTGTTCATTTATATCCAACTTGGGTGAAACATTGACCCGAAGGCACGGTATATAAAAGGTCGAAAAGTGGTTGGTTCGACGGCCAGATATTTGAGAACTGGTTTCAAGAAGTTGCTATGCCTTATTTTAAAAAATGTGATGGAAAGTAGGTATTGATAGGTGACAACTTATCTAGTCACATCTCCTTACATGTTATCCATGAATGCTAAAACAATGATATAATATTCATCTTATTACCTCCCAATGGCACACATTTACTACAGCCCTTAGGTGTGGCATTTTTTGGGCCATTTAAAAAAAGCTGGCGCAAAAGTTTGGCTGGCTGGTAAATCAAGAACCACCAAAATCGGAGTTCCAAGATTGTTTGCAAAGACTTTGGAAGAAATTGGGTTAAAGTAATAGACCAATATTAAATCAGGTTTCAAACCTTCTGGTGTTATTCCATTAGACAGAACAGTTGTTCTTAAGAAACTACCAAAGGAAAACACAAAGGCTGATGATGTCTCTAAGAACTGGTCTACAACGTTTTTAACATTTTTGCGTGACAGCCGGATAAGTGAAATTCTGGCAGATGAGATGCTAGTGGACGATGAAATTCTTACAGATGAGGTGCTAGAAGAAGAAGAGACTGACAATCAAGAAGTAGAAACCTGCAGCAACCAAGAAAGTGAAAAAGAAGAGATAACTTTGTGCCAGACGATTATGTGCTTGCCCAATTTAAGTGTTCTAATAATAAAACAAAACACTACGTGGGCAAAATTACTACCGTTGTTGATGATAATTTATTAATTGTTAATTTTTTGAGAAACAAGGACTCAGCTTAACATAAAAGGTACTTCTTTTACCCAGATATAAAAGATGAAGGTATTGTGAATGTAGAAGATGTGACTGAAAATGAAGACTCCAATTGACTTACGTAGAAATCAATTTGCTTCTCTAAACTACCAAAAGTGATCTTAGAGTAGGGATTTATATAGTTAAATAGGTTTTTTCTGTTTCCAGTTTAGGTTTTTCGGTTTTTTATCAAAAAGTTTCCTTTATTTCTTTAAATATTTTGTTTGATTTTATTTTCGATTTTTGTGCATAATAATAGTAATTAACGTATTAAGGGGTCTTAACATTCGAGCGAGCGCAGCGAAAAATTATTCGCACAATTCTTGATACTTTGTATTTTTTCTATTTCAGCTCTATGAAGATTGGCATCGTTTGGATGGGTTACATCAATTAAGGTCGCAACTTTCGATTGTTTGTTTATGAATACTATGTCAGGCCTATTACTCATAATGGTTTTATTCGTGATGATGGTAGTATCCCAATACAGCTTCCAGCCACTGTTTTCCAACACAGGGTACGGTACGTATTTGTAGTACGGCTCTTTATTTTGTATTAATCCCAAATTTGTAGCTAATTGTTGGTGAATTATGCCTGCTGCTAAATTGTGTCTTTTTAGATATTTTTTGGGTGCCAGATGCTATATGCTGTATTGTTTCCGAGACAGATCCACATATTCTGCAGGAATCGTCATCTATAGGTATCTTTAAACGTATTTTTATAATTTCCTGTAGATGTTACATTATCTTGTATGGCCATAATGAATTCCTGTGCTTCTCCATGCATCTGACCTTTTGTTATCCATTCTAATGATTGTTCTATATCTGCACTATCCAAAGCGTGTGGAAATTTTCCATGTAACGGCTTCTCCCTCCATGTTACACAACTTGAAAGGTGTATACTGATCTATTTCTTGTATAGCTTTGTATAGGTCGGATTGACTGCTTTTTTCTTTAAAATAGGTTTATATTTTATTCACTATGTTGTTATGAAGTCGTTCAGTACACGCACGTGCGTAATGTAACCAGCCGTTTGTAAGTTCTACACTTATTATTCTATTTAAGCTTTCTAGGCCAGTGTTGGACCATTTTATAACTCGAGATGAATGTGTGATAGTAAGGATAGCCCAGATGCTGAACGCTTTAATTTTATTTTTCCCGGTTAACTCTGTTTTAACTATTTTTCTTACTCTACCTATTACATTTTCTTGTAAGTTGGTTTTTATTTTTCTAACATTTTTGATTAAATTTTGCTGATACCCCAAGTATTTATAGTCGCCATTGTTGAGATATTTTATTATATTTTCACATTTGCCATAATTTGTATTTTCTCCTTTTTTCACAGTTAACTCGGCAGATTTATTTAAGCCAAATTTCATATTAATATCATTACTGAATTGTCTAGTTACTTTAATAACTTTATCTAGTTCTTTCTCAGAGTTTGAAAAAAGTTTTAAATCGTCCAGATGAAACAATTGATTTATCTTATGTGTCTTTGACTGGCTTTTTTAAATATATCCAAAACTTGTATTTTGCAGTAGCTTCGAAGGAGGGTTTAAACCGTTGATTGATTAGTCAATGGTTTAAACCATTGATTGAGGAATCGTTTAAGATACGCAACGGTACGGTAATATCCGTAGACAAAGTTGGGTCTAAACTAGATACGGCGCTTGTAGTAATGTGGGTTTCAAATGTTTAGTCGCTTATTAACTCTCGCCGTGAAAGTGTCTATGTACTCTTAATTGGCAAGCGTGTTTGGCGTCAGGTTTCTCCTACAAACTTTGATTATTATTTGTGTTTTTGCAAAGCGTGTGATTTTTCAAATAAAGTACAGTTTCTTTGTGCTTGATAGTTTGTTATTAACCCGTGAAAATGACTGCAGTAAATCACATATGTGTTTACAATAACTGTTTTAAAACCAAAGAGGTAATAAATATGTGAGTTTTTTAAATTTCCAATCAAAGACATCTTTCGAACAGAAGAATGAAAGAAGAATTGTGGTAACAGCACAATTGCGTTAATGGACGTGGTTGACTTAAAAATAAAGTAATTTGTGAAGAACATTTTTGCCAAAAGACATTAGGATAAGCAATCGGCGCAAGTTATTATCCAAAACAGCAGTTCCTTGTAAATATATTGAAAAATCATATACGAATTAACATTTTTCGTCTATTCTTAATAATACCTAGATATTGCTTAAAAATAAATAAATAATAGTATCTAACTATGAATACGTTTTATTAAAATTAAAAGAGAAAAATAATTTAGATACTGATGATTAGTTAATTCATCTCAGTATTAAGAAAATCACAGGTGACTCTCCAACTTAAAAATAACCGTTATACAAGAGTTCTTACAAAGTGAAAATATGATGTAATTACGCCCCACGCTTTTTTATAGTCACACTTGACAATATCGTTGATTGAGGAAAATTTGTTAGTCAATGATAATATTTAGTTCAGTACCAAAAGTAGTGTTGTGTATTTAGGAGCTAAGTATCTACATTTTAACAAAACCTTTGCTCTTAAAAAATATTTTAGTTTGTAATTGTTTAGTTTTTGGGAATCTTTCAGTTGATAATTTTTGAGATAAAAACCAATATTCCTGTGGACCATCGGGTAGTTCGCAGCTTATTGAGAAGTACACCAGAAAACGGCTCTTTTGTAGTTCAAATGAAGATGATTTAGATATCAACGATCTATGCGCCCTAAAAGATTTACCAAGAGCTTCAAGTGTAGCACAAACAGTTCGGAGTCCAAGTAAGTGATAGAATTGTACAAATGGAATCCCTGGCAAAACAATATTGAAAGTGCGCTGTTCAGCATTGTCATCTAAACTCCGACGTCTCAAAAATAAAGTAAGGGCTAAACAATCTCAAACATATAGACTAAAAATTAAAAAGTCTGTAAGTACTGGTCAGATGCTTAATAATTTGTTTGTTGGTAAAAGTAGATATTTACAAGTATTCGTTGGCATGCAGCTCTTTCATAAGAGAAACGTCAAATGGACCAAGGCTCAACAGCAAATAAACCTCTCGTTATATTATAAATCTCCCTCGGTCCTATAAATTCATGTTAAATAACCTTAAATTTACTTTACCTACAATCAGAACCATCCAGAGTTGGTTGAAAGTGATCAATTTAAGAACTAGATGCGGTAATACTACATTAATTGAGAAGCTGTTTTGAGAGGAAAGAGCATGGAGGATAAAGAGAAAATGTGTGTTGTTCTTTTGACGAAATTACATTAAAGAAACGGTTGGAATTTAACAAATCGGAAGACTTTGTCGAAGGCTACCATGACCTAGGATTTCTGGGAAGGAATCACAAATTAGCTAACACGGCGTTAGTATTTTACCTTCGGAGATTACTTTACAATTGCAAAATTCCATTTTGCTACTTTGTTTTGCTGGACCTGTGGACAGTAACTAGTTGCTGCAAATTATTTCTGTGGTAATAAAAAAATTAAAAGAATTAACTTTTAATCCAATGGTTCTGGTATGCGATCAGGGATCGAACAATCGTCGCGCTTTTAATTTGTTAGGTGCCACTAACCAAGAACCTGTAGTCACCATAGGAGGTCAAAAATGTATACTATATTCGATGCTCCCCATTTACTGAAAAGTCTAAGAAATAATTTTATGAATACGAAGCTTCAATTTATTGTTGGAAATAGTCGTGTGGATTGGACTGACGTAGTTAAAACATACGAGATTGATGAAAGAAGTCTCACAACCACAACCATGGTTAAAATTCATCACGGCATATTACCCCAACATATTTTAAAAAGATGGTGTAAAATATGCAGCCCAAACATTTTCTCATACAGTTTCAGCAGCAATTAAAACAGCAGCATCAACCAAACAGTTCATTTCTCCAACGTCATTACAAACCGATGACTTTGTGGATACTATCAACAATATTTTCGATTCCTTAAATAGGACCCTAATCCATATAGGCGCCCATTATCCGTTTATAACAATAAAACTGAAATGGTTTTACGTGAAGGGCTAGATTATTTTACAAATATTGCCGTTTTTGAAGGAACCACGAAACGCAATAATATATACTGCCTCGAAGGATTTCAGTGGACTATAAAATCAATTCTTTTATTATGGAAGGATGTACAAGAACAGGGCGTGAAATACCTTTTAACGGGCTTCTAAATCAGGATCACCTCGAAAATTTTTTTCTGCTGTTAGAAACAAAGGGGTTATAATCCTACTCCTTTAGTTCGTCAATGCCGTATAGCAATTCAGCAGAATATGAACATTAGGCTTCAAATGGCTACTGATACCGGAAATTGTCAAGCTGATGAAATTTATGACATTCTGAATTTAGAAACTGAAGAAAATTCTAATACTCCTGCATACGCACCAGTTAACATGGAAGTAGATGAAAGTGTATGTACTCATGAAGCTACATCCGACGATCTTGAGATATTAACAGCTCCTGTGCTGCAAGAAGCTACTTTAGAAGCATGTTCTAATGTATATGTTGCTGGTTATCTAAGTGCGAAGTGTGTTCAGCTAATTTAACTAAAGGTGATTGTGATTTAATAAATGAGAATGAATTTTTCATACTTAACAAAGATTATTCTTGGGAACATAATATAAAATATTTAAAGAGACCACCAGATAAATTTTCAGTAATTATATCACATCTTTTACGTGCATTTGATATATCTTTCGAGAAACATAAATGTAACATGCAAGTTAGTACAAATATAGAGCGCGATTTAAAGAAAACTTTAGAAAGGTGTTGTGATTGGTATTCAGCAGAGACACCTGTATCGTGTGTATCTCACAAACAACATGTTCTACATTTGTTCATACGAATGAACATATTCAGACATTTAAAATGGGAAAGTGAAACACTTAGAGAACCACCAAATAAAAGTGTAACACCTCACCGATAAATTAGAATTTTGTCATGATTCAATGATAAGTGTGATTTGTTACGGCGGTGAATATGTACCATATTAGATTATCTTTCATTAAATAACATGCTTCCGGTAGTTCAATCAGGTTTTAGACATTATCATAGTACTGATACAGCTGTCACCAATATAACTGATAATATAGCTCACTCAATTGATCGGGGAAGGCAGCAATCTTAATCTCGCTCGATTATTCGAAGCCGTTCAACGTCGTAAATCATAAATTGTTATGTGCCAAGTTACGATATTATGGTTTAAATGACATAGCAGTGAAACCATTTCGTTCTTTTCTAAGCAATAGAACTCAAAGTGCCTGTATCGGAAGTGACATATCTTCTACAATAATGGTTCCATCCGAGTACCACAGGGTCAATCTTAGGACCAATTTTATACTTGGTGTATGTATCTGACTTTCATAAGTCGGTGAAATCATGTGCACTTCATGCGTATGCTGATGACTCTCAATTAACATTAAATTTCGATCCAAATGACTATTTCAGTGCTTCCAATAAAATTAATCGCGATATCGAAGCCGTAGTAAAATTTAGTGATAAACATTAAATAATAATAAAATAGTAATGTTATTGTTTTGTGTTAAAACTAAATATTCATGATTAACAGGAAACATGAAAATCATTTTAAACGGTGTTTCCTTACCTTTTGCGGAGAAAATTAAAAATTTAGGTTTAGTTTTAGATCGTAAATTAAATTTTAGTGATCATGTAAGTTACGTGATCAAAAGGGCCTATATGAAACTACGATTACTATTTACTAATAAGTGAATAATTAATTTTAAGTTTAGAAAAAAATTATGTGAAGTATTAATTTCTCCCATTTATGGATATTGTTTAACTGTTTATTACCCATTTCTAAATTACATTAACAGAAACAGGCTCCAACATCTACAAAATACTTGTTGCAGATTTATGTATGGTCTACGTAAATTTGACCATATTAGCGATTTCATGCAAGAATTAAATTGGCTCTCCTTAAAAACAGGTGGAAATTTCATTTCTTAAATTTTGTACATAGAATTGTTATAACGAACAGTCCTGCATATCTGCGCCGCAAATTAATTGGTAGAAATGAAATTCACTCTAAAAATATCAGATATGTAAATAATTTTACCATACCTGCACATCGTACAACATTGTTCGAATGTGGTTTTACGTATAATGCGACAAAACTGTATAACGCCCTGGATATAGTTTTTAAAAATGAACCCTTAAATATTTTTCGTAAAAAATTCGTGGTACGATTCGACTGTTAGCAATTTATATTTTTGCTTTATATTGTACATTTATAAATAATCATTGGATACGCAGGTAGCTATTTATTTGGTATCAATTTAGTTTCATATATTGGAAATAAAATATTATTTCAAAGAATAATAATAGCTAGGAAACAATACCGTTTATAGTATGTAAGGTTTTTATTTATCTATGAGTACGTAGACGGATGGCGCCGACCCGACAATGACAATCAGCCTCGTCATGACTGGTGCAGTCGAGTAATCAGTTCAGAAAATTTGCAACGATGTCGTTAGTTCACAATTCAGAAGCTTGTAGGTGGTGGGGAGCAGGGTTCCATTAGATAATTTTTTTTTGTTTGTGTTTGACATTTTGATTACTATGTCGCCTAAGCTTAGTTGCTCCTTACACCCTTCAGTCCGAATTTTTTGCTCCTCTGCCACCACTCCTCAATATGTTTGGTAATTTTGCTGACTATAAGAGCTGTAATTATTTTATATAACGTAGGCAAGTTATGGGCCGGTAGTTTTGGGTTCTTTACATTCTTCAGTCTTAAGCCGCGTTTACACCGGAGTTAATAGCACGTGTTATTAACAAATGCTATTAACATTTACAAAAGAACCTTGTAAATTGCTACTAACATGTGCTTATAACACGAAAATTCCTTGCTAATAGCAAGATTTTGTTATCCGCAAAGTAGCGGTAAAGATCAAAGAATGTTACTAGCATTCGCTAATAGCACACGTTACAGAACCGAATGGCGCTGCAACATTGCTAATAGCACGATTTCCTTCCTTCACCCTACTCTAAGGTCAGTCCAGTTCAGGCTGTCAGACCAACCACGTGCGAACAGCGTTCGTTGTGCTTATGTTATTGTTTTGAAGTGATAACTTGTTAATATGGAAAATGTGTGCGAGATTGAATGGTCAAGGGACCAAGTGCTGAAATTAATTGAACTTTATCGTGAACACCACGTGTTGTGGGATCCCACATGCCGGGATTTTAAAGACAAAAACCTGAAAAATAACGCGTGGGTAGAGATAAGCAATGCAATCAAGGTGACAAAAGCCGAAGTGCAATCGAAGATGAGAATACTTATCGGACAGTTCCAGCGACAATCCAAGAAACCAAGAAGCGGTTCCGCAGCTGATTCCAAGAAGTGGTTTGCCTTTGATGCCCTATTGTTTATGAAGGACAAAACCACTCCCAGGCGCACACAAGAAACAGGACTAGTTCAGCAACCAAACACCACTGCTACTGAGGTTATTACAAACGAGGTAATTATTTTTATTAATAGATAGGTATTGCGTTTCTACATTTTTAGGGCGCTGCTTTAACTGATGAATGTCACCAATAAGGTTACCTCACTAATTTTATATTTTTTATTTTATTAGATTCTTTGACCTATTTTGAGAAATTATTTAAAAAATTTTGATCGTGGAAACGCTTATTTCTGCTGTAGGCCCTAATTTTAACATTTCTGCTTCGATTTTAACGGTTTTTTGTTTCCCATGATTTTTTAGCTCGATGGCAGAGTTTAAAATAGTATGTTAACACATTGTGGTTCTGCTATGCGGGTTTCTAAAAATAGGTAAAAAAATCTACAAAATTAAGTACAGTAATATCGAAAGTTTGTGAGGTAACCCTATAGTAAACATTTGCCCTTTAAACAAACTGGCTTATAATAAAAAAAATGTATGTTATTTATTTTTTAATGTAGTATTAGAAAATGTATCGATTTTTCAGGTAATAAAGCGAGTCATGTACGGTATACAAAACTGTATTATTTTTCGTACGTCTAAATGAAAACATTTCTATGTTTGTTGACATAAAGATGATGCAATTAAGGTTACAGATCAACATTACACATTGTGCTTTGGAGTTTTACCACGAACATCCAACACTCTTGCTTCCTGAGCAGCTCAGTACTTTTTCTGCCACGGAACCGAACCCTCAGGAGTGATGACGAAAGCACATATTTCGTCCCTCACTTCTTTTGCTACAGCTGATGATTTCCTAGGTATCCTCTTTAAACATAGTAGTGTTTCTGTAGGCATGCCCTCAACACGCCACTGGCCAGGGACTAACGTAGCAGTGGTGGTGTCTTCATAGTCAAAGGTTCCTGATGGAGTGTATGATGCACTTGATGAGTTGCTTCTGCGTAGGGAGTTATGTAGATGCGCACATGACAATACTACTTTTGGGCCTTCTCTGGTTCAAGTAGTAGAGGCCTCTGTAGCACTTTGAATACTACGGAAATAATGCCGAATACATTTTCGACAATTCTTCTTGCTCGGCAATGACGGTAGTTGTAAATACGCTTACAACTCCCCTTCTCTTGTAGCCCAGGGTATGTTGTCATAACATTCATCATCAGTGGGAAAGCATCATCCGCCACGATAAAGTATGGGACAGGATAGGTTCTCCCAGGCAGTCTACTAGGGTTTGGCGGATTTAGTTCGGACTTTTCAATAATTCTTTTAGGGCACTGTGAGAAAATACTCCACCGTCCGATAGTCGTCCTTGGCACCCAACGGACACGTACGTAAAGGAATAATTTGCATCAACAAGAGCTAGTAACACAATACTGAAGTTACCCTTATAGTTGAAGAAATCACTTCCAGAGTTGATTGGTGCTTGCAACAAAACATACTTCCATCCATCGCACCTACACAATGTGGAAAGTTCCATTGACGATAGTACTCCTTTTCATGGTGCAACCACTCCTCTTGTGTAGATGGGACCTTCAAAAAATTATTACTTAAATGAAAATATATTCAAATGTTTTAGTACATGTGTATATGGCCCTTTGAAGTTTCTTTTGGTTATTTCCTAAATTTTTAAAAAGTACGGTTTTTTAGGAAGAAAATATGGAAGAACCCAATGACGTACAAGAAAAGAATGCCGATGTCCCAACTCAAGCCGTGATAGCCGTATCTCCACTTGCCTCAAACCCCTGCTATAAACGGAAAAAGAACCCCATGGCCGAGGAGGCTTACGTAGTTATGAAGAATCTGAGCAATAATTTTAAAGAAGGATGACTGTGATGTTTTTGGAGAGAATGTAGCTTGCCAGTTAAGGAAATAAAGACCTTCGCTCTCAAATGATCGCCAAACACCGAATAAACGAAATTTTGTTTGAAACAGGAATGGCGCAGTTCGGCGAAGCTGTACCAACAGCTGCTTCGTCCAGCTCTAGCAGATCTTCCGGGACCCCTTTATCTCCGGCGGTACAGTACGATAGTAATCATTCATATCCTTGTGTGTGCTCAAGCCCTAGTCCTCATACTAGACCTAATTCAGCCGGAGGTTCAGAATTCCAAATTCAATTGCCACTGCCATAAGCGTTCTGGATGATATATTGCAAATTGGTGAAAGTAACGAAAACACCACATTAACTTCGTTGTAATGAGCTGTTACATAAACAACATTAAGAATTTTGTAAATTTCGAAATCAACCAATTAACTATATTATTTTTATGCATTTCATATTGATTATTTTATTCTAGGGTATATTAAGTTACATTATTACTAATATTAGTGCTTAATTCCCTAACTATTTTTTTTCATAAAATAGAATTTTTACAAAATAAAACCTTTTATATGTACTTACCGTTATATTTTCCTTGAGTAAATCGATCAATGCGTCGCATACTTCGGGAACAATCAATGAAATACTAGATCTTGAAACTTTGAATAGGTAACCTAAACTGGAATAGGAGTCTCCTGTAGCTAAAAACGCAATGAGATAGCCAATCTTTCCCTGACTGGGATCGCTTTTCTATAATTTGTGTCCTTTTGGCAATTTTATGTCCCACCATTTGTATTAAATATTCGAAGTCACAATTCGTCATCCGTAGAAAGTTTTAACACTTCCGTCACAACGTAACTCCCTTGACAGAGGATCTAAATCATCCTCTTACAAGTCCCTCAACATATCACTTCCACTGTAAATTGATCTTGCCTGCAGCGAAGGTTTCACCCAATACCTCCTCGGTCTTGTCTGCTTTGCCAACACTACGCACGCTGCAGCAGCAAGTACCACATCCTCAACACTTGACATTGTCACACAAACTGGCAAAGCAAGGCAAGGCCAGGCAAATTGGAGGGAAACTAGTCACGTGTCTGTGTCAAAATGTTATTAGCAAAAGCTACAGCATCAAATTGCGAAATTTAGTTTTTGCTATTAACTATTTTGTTAGTAACTTTTGCTATAAGCACAAAAGTTAATAACATTTACTAATAACATTTGGTGTAAACGCGGCTTTATAGGTATCATATCTGTAATTCCCTTTACCAAAAATTCTGTCAAAGTATTCGGATTAGTAATTAAATACTTTATTTTATTTTGCCACCATAATGTTCTTTATACGCCTCCAAATGCGGGCGTAATGTGGTCTTTATAGCACGGAAATGTCATTGATGCTAAGCAGCATGATTGACAGCAAACACATGACATGATATATAATAGCAATATCACAGTATCTTAGTAACAACAAATTAGCCTACTGTCGACTTTATTTCACTGCATTTGCATTTAAAACTTGCCGAAAATACTGAATCTTTTTAATATTTTGTTCCAGTTTCATGGTGCAAAATAAAATAAAACATTGTATGTACCACGGGCATAATTGTAGATTATGGCTCTCAGGAATATAAAAGCCCTCCGCTTCGCGTCGGGCTTTTAACATTCCTCGAGCCATAATCTTCTGATTATGCCCTTAATATAAATATCTATTATACGCCTCCAAATGCGGGCGTAATGTGGTCTTTATAGCACGAAAATGTCATTGATGCTAAGCAACATGATTGACAGCAAACACATGACATGATATATAATAGCAATATCACAGTATCTTAGTAACAACAAATTAGCCTACTGTCGACCTTATTTAACTGCATTTGCATTTAAAAACTTCCGAAAATACTGAATCTTTTAATATTTTGTTTCAGTTTCATGTTGCAAAATAAAATAAAACATTGTATGTACCACGGGCATAATTGTAGATTATGGCTCTCAGAATAAAAGCCCTCCGCTTCGCGTTGGGCTTTAACATTCCCTCGAGCCATAATCTTCTGATTATGCCCTTAATACATAAATATCTATTAAATGATTCAGTGTAACGGGTCCTAAGAATTTTGAAATTTCAGTAAGTTATGCACATACTTAATTAGAAAACGTTTAAAGTTCGCGGCAATTTGCTAATGCTAATGAGTTGTAAAAGGAAGGGAAAGATGCGGGAATTTATGTTTGAAGTTGGAAAAAAGGGAGGCACAAGTGGCGGTAGCATATAGTCACGCTGCCCTCTGAATTCGGGAAATAAAGTAAGCTTTAATTAGTTTGTAATAGGGAAGTAAAAAGAATACTGTCATTATTACAAGATAAAAGGTTAAAGTGACAAAGAGAACGGTGACGCTATCAGGAATTGAATTATGTGTGTTGTATAGTGTGATGATAAATCAGTAGATATTTGGTGAACAAATAAATACGGCTCCAGAACCAGCAGCATAGCAATGAAGTCATCCAATCTTCGGCTACCATGAATAACATTTAAGACTGATAAATATACGTAATAAAGAAAACGTTTATGTATTTTGTCTTTCCTTAAATTGTGGTTTAACTATCTACACTGAAGGGATCAAATTTCATTCACTGCTGATAAAGGAATTGTATGTGTATGTTAGATAATAAGAAATACGAAATATCATAATAATACCGAGGGGTTAGCATTTGTGCATTTTTGGGGTTAGTTAAATTAAATAAGCATACCGCTTGATTTATTTTATTATTAACCGATACGAATGTTAAAATCTCTAATACTAAAGGAAGTAATTTCAAGTAAAGTTACAATTTCAACATACATTTAAGAGAATCAATTTGAAGGTGTCTGATATTTGATAAACAATAATCGTTTCTTTTAATAAATAAGCTAGCCGGCACAACAAGAGAAAAAAGGAATTTGTTAAGCAAATATTAGTTTCATTTCTGCAGACAGAAACCTGATAGCAAGTAAGTTAAATTTAAATTAATGAATGTTATCTTTGCGAGTTGAAACTATCCAAATTAAATCTAAAGATAAACATTTTAAATTCTCACGAAAACAATACGAATTTATATTAAAGGATTTTGAAATTATTAAAAATTGTAAAAGAACCCTAAAATTTACCTTTTGTGGCGAGTGTAAGTAAACAAGCAAAAGGAATAAGTTCATGTTTACGCCCTTTACGCCCGTTGCATCAGCTAGTCTTTGGTGTACTGCAGTGATGATCTTCCACCAGTAATTATGTAGTTGGTCTATTTCGGCCGCTTTCCAGTTGCGAAGTTTTCTTATTGCACTCCTGATATCTTCTACACTAATGCAACGGATGTCATTGCTGTTAAATTTCTTGTTACTTCCGTTTCCAATCTCAACCAAACAGCGTTGTTATTGTGCTGGCCTTTTTTGTTCCATATATTTTCCCAGTAATCCGCTAAGTTTTCTCCAGTGGGTGGATTACCAATGCATATCTGTTGTTCGTTCCCTAGTAAATTATAAAAGCTCTTTTCCTTTGCACTAAATTTGTTGTTATCCGATTTCTTTCTGTAGCTCTTGTTACACCTTCTTAGTCTTCTTCCCAGCACAGCTATTGTTTGTTTCATATTATCTTTCAGGATGTCTATTTTCTTTTGGTAATCAGGGCCTGCCTCTATACGTTTTCCTTTTAAGTAATTCTTATTTTATTCTGTAGCCTATACTACATATAGTTGATTGTTTTTTTTTTCTAAATTGTCTTGTTCGGGAATTATATCCATTATATATTTAACCATGTTTTCTTATTGGGTTTAAGTTTTGGTAGCTTGGGTCTTCTTGCTAGGTCAGTTTCATCGTACATTAATAGATGTTGTGTGGAGCGGTATTAGAGCCCAGAATTTTAATACGATCTTGAGTAACTTCTAATTTTGAATCAGGTTGTAACGATGATGTAAATGTATTATTGGCCGGGATACTGTGCTAGTCTTGAGTTACTGCTAATTTTGAATTTTATTTAATAAGGTTCTTTCAAATATGCGATATCTTAGAACTATCGCCACGCATTAGGCCTCTTCTTAATTTCAATGGCCTTTCTAGTAATCCGGTCGTTTAAATTATATAAAGTAGCAAGTAATTAGATACACTTATAACAAGACAATAATGGCAAATTTTCACATAGTGTGTATCTGAAACCTACCCATACAAAAAGATACCTAAATTCTATTTCGCGTCATTACCCTAATCAATTAAATAGCGCCTTTAATATTCTGTTCTTATTATCTATTCGATCAAAATTCTAGAAATGACGAAAACTATTCGTAACTCAAAATAGATACATCCATAATTAGTAATTTTACCACATATAAAAGCAATCACAGATAAAATCGCTAAAAAATTTCCCAAAAATGAATTTAAACCCGTTTTTAAACCTCACTTTCCTTTATACCAACTTTTGAAGAATCCTGAGTAACCGCGAAAGAAAAGTTAATTAATGGGTGTTAATTTTATTTTATTTTACGTATTTTATGTAACTAATATTTCACTAAGGGTTGAAAAGAAAAAGAAAAGCATATGTTGAGGTAGAAACCAAGTGTTCTGTCAAAATTGCCTTTACCGCAAGACCGTGACGAATCGTTGAAGATTTCTGTACACACGTATTTTGGGTAAAAACGTCGCAGTTAGTAATTAATTACACTGGAACATACCGCAAATCAAAGGACATCTTTGTTTGGTACTTTGAAACTCGAGACCTAGGTACAGGGTCTGTTACCTACGAGTGCATATTTTAAAAATTAATACTTCTTTTAGTAATAAATATGAAAACATTCCCACGTAATAATAATAATAATAATGCCTTTTATTAGTTCAATGCACACTGTTACATGGAAATGTATAAATTTACATATATAAGTATGTATCTGCATTTGTATTTTTGTGTGTTATTATTAACCGCAAGTAGAAGAGAGGCACCATGTCCCACGTGGGAGCCCTGTGGTTTCTTTTCAGGCCTTTTCAACCCTTGATGGAATTTTCATGCCTAATTAAGGCTTTTTTGTTTTCACTCCTTCACCCTTGTTTTATGGTTTCATTTCGGTGGTCATTTTCAGCCCTTGATGGAATTTCAACCCTGAATAAGGCCTTTTGATTTTTCATGCCTACGTGTAGGAGTCGTTTTTGTTGATCATTTTTATTAATTAATTAATTATTTTTAACCAGGGAAATTCTCGATCCTAATTTGTTGCCCTATAAGATGATCTTAAATCTGTATTCTGATAAGGGTGCACAGATAATCATTAGATGTAAAAGGTAGTTTATTTAATCTGTGTCTACTATTAACGTTTATTAAAGCTTGTTTATCAGATATTTGAATGATATAAATCTCATTTAAAGATTGATTAGGTAGGTAATAATTACGTGCGCGACAAAATTGACTGTATTTCCTCATATTACTTTATTAGCGTATTTTTATCAAATGTGATTATTATTAAAATTATTACATTTATTTTAATTCCTATCTACAGATTGTTTACCATACGAAATTTATTTATACATTGATTAGGTGTTAACTTGTAAGACACGTTTCTCTGAAGGGTGCAATTGTATGCGAGTCCTAACCTAATCTGATAGCTTATAAGATGATCTTGTCTTAAAATCTGTATTCTGATAAATAGATTACAAGTTTCCATAATAAAATATTATTAGAGTCGGTTTATCGTTATTTCAAGCAATTGTTTCAATATATATAAAATGCAAGAGAGTGGACCTTGTGTTATTTGTTGTAATATGTGTTATTACACTTTCTTTTTAATTGCAGTTGTAACTTTCTACCTACAAATCTTGAACTTATACACGAATTAATAACAACCTTCAATATTTAATAACACTATTGAATGGGGCCGCTTATGTGTTTAATGGCTAGAACATATAAAATTATTCACACTTCGTTTTAATAGGGTTACCAACTGTTCCTAATTGCAAGGTTGTTAAAACACGCCCTTGTCACGTACAAGTGATGTTTCGAAATGTTTATCTGGTGGACTCCTGTAAATGCATCATGCAATTAAAAGAAGAACAATAAGGCCGTTTGATATTAAAAAGATGATTAAAATATACATACTGTTGTATTTCAATTTAAAAAATCAAGCTGTATTATGAGGGTCAATCGGCCCAGACATGTAAAATAGGCTTTTTAATTATGTCCATCTAAATTGTTAAAACAATATAAGAATAAAAAGTGCCGATGTATTTAAAGATTACTACCGAAGACTGTTCTGTAATGAAATGATAAAATGGTTCTTTTAAAACAAAGGTCATAGATTTTAAGTTGACTCGTATTTTTTGTCTTTTAATGCCCATTTTGGCTTCGTATGTATAAATTATGTTATTATCACCTAACGTCACCTTCAACAATAAGGTCATTTGGTATTAAAAGATAAACGTCATACTTATTTTACTTTGAGAAAATCATTAATCTTGAAGTTAGCCATAGACGAAGACGGCCTTGAAGTTAGCTTTGCAATTTTGAATTGAATTGGAATTGTTTAAGTTGACATGTATTTGTACCTATTCATTAATCATGCTAAAAAATTTAAATTATTACATTACCATTTGTAGGTTTTGATCTTTTATTTATTTACAATAAACTTATTTACCTTGAGAAAGTCATCGGCCTTGAAGCTAGCCATAGACCAAATCGGCCTTGAAGTTAGCCTTGTGAATTTCAAAACAACTTAATTTGACTTTTGACCCTGTAAAATACTATAAAAGCGTGCGCTTAGTTTAGCAATTTTGTTCTGTTCCGAAGAGCATTACGTTATCTTAGCTTTAGTCTTTAAACGTTAACCAAATTCTTGAGTTGTTCAGTGCTGGCGCGTTAACCGAAGAGGGTTGAAAAATGCTTATAACATTGTTACTTATAAGATGTTGTGTGAAAATGACACTATCGATTCGATAAAGGTTTGTAATGATTTTGTGGAGGCTGCAAAATGGGTTGGTGGAGTATATACTTGTTTTTATTTTTAAGCTTAATTATTTTTTAAGCCCAGGTAAACATGGAGGATGTGTTTGACGATGATGAGATGATGGAAACTGCAGATGCGGAGGATTGATAACGGTATGTATTTTAATTTTCTATTGTCTCGCTTACTGAATGAGTACATTACAGGCGCAAGACCAATCGGGCTCAGGTTGCCAGAACAGGCCGGACCATCGTCCTCCCAAACGGGGTTCAATCATATTAATATAATAGGAGAGTCAGACAGAAAATTCATAAAAAATGTAGCACCACATGTAAAACATTAAGATTTAGTTTTAATGACGATGCGTGCAAGGATAATCCTTTAACATGGCTACAGGTAAAATATACCATTTACTAAAAATCTTATTTATCTATTACATATCTTTTCTAGAGTGCATTCGAGGAGTTGTATGCATACACTATCAAGGATGCAGCTCCGTCAGACCGTGTAAGGATTACGTTAAGAAATTCAATTTCCCGGACAAACCAATTGGTCTGTCATTTATAAGAGTGACCAGTTGTCGGTAAAACTGATAATGGCGCTACTTGGAAAGGTAATGCAGAGCAATGCTAGTTTTTCTCGAGTGACTTGTTAGTTTTAAATGCGGATAGAGTGTCGGCACCTGTAGTCTATGGACGCAAAAATCTGACGGGTTTAAAATTTGAAGAATTTTGTAAGGTTGTTATTGTTGTCCCCGCAACAATCAACAAAACAGTTGTTTAGCACGAGCCATAGTCCTAGCAATAGCGTTTATAAATAACGATACAATGCGGAGTAGCATGAAATTGGGTTATCCCTTACTTCAGGCACGAGCTGTACAACTCTGCCAAAACAGCGCTGTAGATCTTAGTCAGGGTGGTAGTTACGAACACCTTCAATTATTTCAAAATTATTTAGCTTATATACCATTATAGTTTATAATTCGCGCGTAGGTGATTCAGTTTATTTTGAAGGTCCTAGGGAACCGGGTAGGGTAGTTTTAAATTTAATACTCGAGAATGAGCACTATAACGTAATTACTAGTCTCACTTCTGCATTTAATTGTAGTTATTACTGCGAACAGTGCAAAAAGCGTTGTAATAACAAAAACGGCATGCGAAATGTATGTATCAGTGTCCTAGTTGTGATCAAAACCACCGTGTTGCGTTCAAAATCCTAAAATTGCGTGCAATGATTGCAAAGAGATTTTTACGGATAGGAATGCCTAGAAACCATAAGGATGCTAAACTATGTGAAAAATTGCGTAGGTCTTTAAAGTGTCTGAAAACCATTGAAGTAAAGGGTAAACATAGGTGCAGATACAGCTATTGCTCCACGCACATGAACGAAAAGCCTATTGGTCATCTTTGTTACATGGCTGTTAACAAGGTGCGACGCAACGCTAGTAATGGTAAACCATCTATGTTTATCTTTTACGATTTGGAGTGCATGCAAGAGACGGTATGTGTGGGGCGTATGATCGATTCTGCATGAGCCCAATCTATGCGTGGCCGCGAATGTTTGTTCCACTTGTATTCAGCGCATCGATAATTTGGATGAGCGATGCTCGACGTGTAGTGAAAGAGTGCACATTTTCAGGGAAAATCTCGTTGAATCGTTTTTGTCGTATGTTGCCGAGAGAGCGCGAAAATTTAAAGTTACATGCATTGCACATAACATGAAGGGGTACGATGGGTGTTTTGTGCTTAGGTGCATGTTAACTGATAATAAATGGTGGAAACCTAAAGTCATCACCAACGGTTTAAAACTAATTTCCATTCAGTGCGACGATATTAGGTTTATTGACGACCTTATTTCATCCCATCACCGCTCTCGGCATTTCCGAAAACTTTCAATTTCCCCGAGCCAAGGGTATTTCCCATTTCCTTCAACACATCCGGGAATCAGAATTACGAGGGTCCTTTGCCACCGCTTGAATATTATTGTGAGATCAGATGTCTGAGAAAGAGAGGCCAAAACTTTTAGGTTGGCACGCGACTCAAAGTGATGTTTTTAAGATGAGTGAAGAGATTGTGAAATATTGTCTAATGGATGTTAAGATTCTCGTTAAAGGTTGTATTAGTTTCTGGGCCACCTTCATGGCCCAAAATAAAGTCGATCCGTTTGAGGAGGTTACTACAATTGCTAGCGCTTGCAATAAAGTGTTTCATAGGCTTCCTCAAAGAAAACACAATCGAGCTCATTCCAAAAGGCGGGTATAGACGCGCCGACAACCAATCAAAGGTCTCGATACAGTGGTTACGTTGGATTGAACATTCACAGCAAGTGAGCATACAGCACGCAGGAAAATCTCGTGAATTTAGAACACCTGAAGGCGTTAAGGTCGACCGTGATTGCGCAGGATCAAATACCGTTTACGAATTTCAGGGTGTTATTGGCACGGTTGCGAGGAATGTTTTCCCAACCAGGCTAATATTGATCCTAAGCTTGGTGCAAATACTTCCATGCTCGCCCGAAACGAGAACACGTCGACGAGATCCCGGTTTCTACGCGAGCGCGGGTATAATGCGTGAATGCGAATTTGAAAAACAAATACTTGCAAACGATGAGTTAAGAGCGTGTATACAGAATCTAGTTGACCAAGATGACGAACCTTTAAATCCACGAAACGCGTTTTACGGTGGCGCACTAATGCCTGTAAACTGTATCATGAATGTGACGGTATTAGTGCGAAAATCATGTATTATGACGTGTGCTCATTATACCCCTATGTAAATAAATATTGTAAGTATCCTGTAGCCATCCGAGAATTCATGCAAATTTAGTTTGTAAGAACATTTCATTGGACACGGTGGAGGGTTTAGTTAAATGTCGAGTACTACCGCCCTCTAATCTCTACTACCCAATTTTACACCTAAAATGCATGGCAAGTTGATGTTTTTGTTATGTAGAACTTGTGGTTCTGAGTTAAATCAAGGGAGTTTTCTGTTACTAAATTTTATAATTTTGTACACACTTTAATAGTATTTCGGTATATATCGAACTCTTTCATTGTTTTTTTGTTATTTGATTTATTAATGTATTTGTGCAATTACTTATTTATTAATAAATTGGGTTTTCTTTGTGGTTCTTTCCCAATTTAGCAACTTAACGGGTTGAACCATCATTGCGCAAAGCTCTTTAATTCTAATTTGAGTAGTCCCATGATCCAACACTTAACCTCATCCAATCTTATCTCATTCACATAACACGGCCTAGATACCACTAGACGGCCTATTCTTTTATCACATTTGAGGTTTGCAGTAATTAAGTATCAGACTTGTAAATAAATTGCAATGTTTTAATTATTGCTAGGAAAGCCAATGTAAAGCAAGCAATTAATTTGAGTAAGAATAGCATTATTCTCAGTAAAGTCAAGATACATCCCTTAGCGACCTTTTTCTCTTAAATTAGCATTATTGCGAATAAGTTCAAATTACACTTTTAAAGATAGGATTGGGACACTACAATATACATATATGGAGAAAAGTACATTTCCTCCTGGTGTAATTACGGCCCTCCGTTTACACGTTGGCCGCAAACAACACACGAGAGGAAATGATATACTTTTCTCCCTTGATATATAAATGATTATGTTCTAACGTTGCAAACGTGACAACTTTCACATCTGAACAATCATTGAAAAAATGTATTTTATGAGGCCAATTTTATTTTATTTTAAACCGTAAAAACATACAAAAGCACGATTAGCGGGAAACCTACTTGACGACAACGAAGTAAATTAATTCTGTCATGATTGCCAGCATTTATTTATTAGCATTAGCAACATTAGCAATTCACTCTATGTGTTTTATGTAACGTTTGAAGATAAATATTGTATCTTATTTGAAGATGAAAAAGACTATGTGGCTCGCGCCTGATTATTTTGCAGTGTGCTTCGCCACACAAATCCACAAAATGGCATATTTGCTGCTAATATAATTTACATCCTATTTTTAGGATCTCTTAACACCTACAAACGCAAAACTGTCGACATTTGTGTTTCATGTCTATAATATATTTAAGAGAAAAAAACATGTTGTTTTCTCCATTTAAAAGGAAAAGTTAGTTTGTAAAGACGAATGAGCCGATGATGTGACATTTTGTTTAAATATAGTTACTTAAAATTCAGAGCAGTACCTATTCCTAATATATATTCGTTTTATATGTTAAAAAGCAGATTTCGTCTTCCAATGCCATTTAAATTATGTCTTCCGGGTTACTCACTCTTCGTGTAAATTACTTTCTCTGAGTACCTGGAAAAAGATAAAACCAACGCTATTTTGATTATAAATTTCAAAACAGATCATTCTTGGACATATACTTATGTTGATAATCCAAGTAAAAAAGTTAATTACAATGTTAATTCAGTAAAAAGCGTTTATTTTGTAATCTGATTGATTATAAATTCATTATTGTTTAAATATTGTAATCTTTTGGTGCTGGTAGGCGTTCACATTTGTTAAAGTATTTCCTATTTTTTTCATTATCAATGTCATGATGATCAAACTGTTTTGTGCAATATGACACGTAAATTTTTTAAATCCTAATTAAATCCGTTGATCTCCATAAAATTCAAATCTAAATTTAATTACGGGCTAGTCAAGGGCGCTAAATCATATGACTTTTACACATTTACAATATAGGATGTTAACGGTTCAAGGGTACATTTCCTGATGTAGATATAAAAAAAATGTGGGATTTATTATTTATTGTACTCCATTATAAATAATTTTCAAGAACATAATTTGTTTCGATATACACAAAGAGTTGACGGAATAAAATGTCATAGTTATGCAAATTTATACTTTTCGTTTACATTTTATTCGATTTTACAACGCAATTCTTATTAAGTTTACGGTATGAATGAAGGAATTTTAAAAAATACTTGAAACTTGTTTTGCAAACCGTAAACGGCCGTGTTTGTCTGCATTATTAGCCTTGAATTGCCTTAGTTAATATAATTTGATAAATGTTTTAACTGTGACAGGTTGTAAATGGATCCCTTCTTATAGATACCTAACCAGAATTGAATTTTGTTTAAGCCATTTAAAGTTGGACTTTCCCATTATTACAACATTAAAATTAACTTTAACTAAAATTGGAATTGAAATCTAAGAAATATGTCTGGATACTTTTTTTTAACCATAAAGAGGATCTTAAATAGGACCCAGAAAAAATACTTTTGCTGCCGCTGAGAATAAAAAAAACGGCATGTGTTCATCTAAAAACTAGCATTTTAATCACGTTTGAAAAACGTCATTATTATTTTCCTTTTATAGTTTTCTTCTAAATTATACCACATTGTATCTTACTATAGGCTTTTTTTATTTAGGGTAAAACATTCACTTGTTGGCACCATACTAGTTATTGGCACTACCTCATATTTTTTCAAATTACAGATATACCAATCACAAATTTATATTTCCCGCCACCATCTTAGCAGCTTTGATTATTGTTGACAGTTCTGTCACAGGTTTCCCGCGCTTTTATTGTTCCACTTTGACACGGCGGTGAAGGTTGTGTCTCGTTCTGTGGTAAACAAAATTGCTAAGAAACAGTGACTTTTTTTACGTTATATACCAGGCTGAGGTAAGTTTTTCATATTGCACAATTTCTAGCTTATTCGGCAGGGTTATAACTATGTTGTGCTTCGTTGTTTTGACCTCTTTAACCTAAACTTACTGATTTTTTTTAGGTGCCAGTGACTAGTAAAATTAATGTGTTTTTAATTTTTGGCAAGCAGTGCCAATGACTGAAATTTCTTATTTCTGTTCTTGGCATCTGGTAAGTTGGGATTGCTTTTACTACCTATCTAGGTACCTAGGTAGTACCTACCTAGGTACTTAGGTATCCAGGTTAGAACTATTATGATATCGAACTTGTACTTAATTAAAAAAAAATGGTAAATAATGCAATATAATACAAATTCAGCTGTAATATGAATGAGCAAATGAAACATATTTGCAGGCTACGCCCAAAGTAAAAAAGGGAAAAACATACGGTAAACCGTATACTGAAAACGACGTACAAAATGCCATTCAAGTTCTGCAAAATGGTATGCCGGAGAAAAAACTGCAAAGCAATTTGGCATACCACTAAGCACACTTCGAACTCAGAATGTCGGAAAAGTTTCAACTATGGCCCTTTCACAGTTTTGACTAATGAAGAGGAAAAACTATTAGTAAAGTGAATATTAGATAGACATCAAAAGCGCTTTCCACGACAAGCATAGGTAAAGAGTTTGTTAAATGCTCCAAATAAAAAAAAAACTCCATTCAAAAAGAATATCCCTGGTGAAACATGGTACAAACCCTTCTTACGTTTCGCATAATTCCTTGAGCTTTAATCCTTAAATGTAGGCAAATTTATACCATAATTTATTAAGTAAAGTAATATCAGGAATATACATTTCTACAAAAAAAATGTACGTACATATATATATATATATATATATATATATATATATATATGTATATCATATTCAATTTTGAACATTTAAAGACTTGCAAAAATTGTATTTCATGCGAGTTATTGATGACCAGAATTTCAATACCCTATTTTAAAATTTGAAAATTTGCCCCCAAAATAATCCTATTTTCACCCTTATATACCTATTGCGTTTAAAAGCTTGTTTTGTAGATATAATTGTCTCGTAGGCTTCCATTTCAAATTTAACAAAATCTTCGTATAGCTTCGGCTGAGTGACCACAGATACACAGACATCACACACGCTACACACGCGCGCGACCACGCACAACACACACAGACTCACACACACACACACACAGACTACACACACACAGACACACACACACACACACACACACACACACACACACACACACACACACACACACACACAGACACACACACGCACGCACGCACCACGACACGCACGACACGACACACACACACACACACACACACACACACAGACACAGACACGGACACAGACACAGACACAGACACAGACACAGACACAGACACAGACACAGACACAGACACAGACACAGACACAGGCACAGGCACAGACACAGACACAGGCACAGGCACAGGCACAGGCACAGGCACATGCACAGACACAGGCACAGGCACAGGCAGAGATACAGGCACAGGCACAGGCACAGACACATACACAGACAGGCACAGGCACAGACACAGACACAGACACAAACCCATACACAGGCACAGACACAAACACGGACACGGACACGGACCCGGACACGGACACGGACACGAACACGGACGGACGCGACGCGACACAGACACAGTCACGGACACGGACACGGACACGGACACAGACACGGACACGGACACGGACACGGACACGGACACGGACACGGACACGGACACGGACACAGACACAGACACAGGCACAGGCACAGAAACAGACGCAGACACAGACACAGAGAGACACTGACACAGACACGGACACAGACACAGACACGGACACAGACACAGACACGACACAGACACAGACACAGACACAGACACAAACACAGACACAGACACAGACACAGACACGGACACGGACAGACACAGACACAGACACAGACACAGACACAGACACAGACACAGACACAGACACAGATACAGACACATACACAGACACAGACACAGACACAGACACAGACACAGACACAGACACAGACACATACACGGACACATACACAGACACAGACACAGCCACAGACACAGACACGTACACGGACACGGACACGGACACGGACACAGACACAGACACAGACACAGACACAGACACAGACACAGACACAGACACAGACACAGACACAGACACAGACACAGACACAGACACAGACACAGACACAGACACAGACACAGACACAGACACAGACACAGACACAGACACAGACACATATACAGACAGACACATACACAGACAGACACAGACACAGACACAGGCACAGACACAGACACAGACACAGACACAGACATAAACACGTACACGTACACGTACATGTTCACGTACACATACACGTACTCTAGCAGGTTGTCCAGGTGGTATCAAAGAATGCAGACCAGGAAGAGTTGTCGGGAGGTAAGGTACTACTCATATCTGTACAAAAACCCAACATAGTAATAGAGTCTAAAAAGGCGTTCACGCTTATAGCATAAATGGTCGGTCTTTCTGTCGCGGACAAAAGGCAACACTGTGTTTTATTAGCCTTGAATTCAACTAGATTATTACTTCCCTATTCAAGAACACGTTAAATGCCTTTGTTGATTGAAATTGTCATTTCAGTTTTACGGTCTTGATTTGAGATAGAAGGTGGACTACCATTATGAGTAGACTGAGATGAACTCCAATGAAGAGTGCTGTCGTCAGCAAAGCAATAGATCGGATTAGTGGTTGAAGAAATAAGATCATTTATGTATAACAGAAGAGTGTAGGAGCTATAACTGATCTCTGCGAAACGCTTGCGTTATTTTCAACTTCCTTTGAAAAGAAGCCATCAACTATGACACGTATTTGTCTTTTGTCCAAACTAGGAACCCAATTCATAAGCGTATCATTAAACCCAAAGGTAAGTATGGCAATTAAACACTTATGCCAAACTTGGTCAAATGCTTTTCAGATATCTAAAACGATTACAACTGTTTCGCCGGATTGTTCTAATGTATTGTTCCTAACTTGGGTCGTATAATGACAGAACAATTCTGCCTGAAGTAATATTGGTGGTTGTAACGGGAGCCTTAGGAAAATTAAAATTTCGATCTAAATTATGCGAGATTAGATATTTATATATTATTTTTCTGGATAAAGAAATGGTTGTTGTTTATTTGTATTTGAATGTAATTAATATTAAGATGAAAAGCTTGGGTTTGTTTCAATAAGTTATCTATATATTCAATTTGAAAATATTTAAATACGCGGCATTTGTAAGTGCATTAATATGATGGAAGGAAATGACGGTGTTATAATAATGATGGGCAGTTTTTAAGGCAGTCGCATACAGTGAGCGATCACAAACAGTCGCGATAACTAAGCGAACAGAAAGGGTCGCATAAAAAATAAGCGATCACAATTCGCAGTCTGATAGTCACACTGCCCTATAAAGTGTTAATATATTAATTAATTAACGCTGATACAGAAGAAGTAGAAAATTACCTTCCTTATTAAAATAATAAAAAGTGACGTAATAAGTGAAGATAACGCGTTTTATATGTCTCAGAACCGTAGTCAACTGTGTTTAAATAGTGAACAATAAATATAATAGGCAATAATCGACCCAAATTGGTAAATCGAAGTATGTAGGACAATAACTCGAATTTATTGATGTGTAAAAGGGGAGCATTCGCGGTTTGTAACTATGTTGCGCAGGCTATTTGTAGTTAAAACTGAACTATTAAATGAAAACTGTATAGTGTAAATATATCGAACAATTATTTACTATAATCATTAACTGATGGAAGAAAATTAGAAGTGCATTCAACTACAGAACAGTATAACGACACAATAGAGAAACGGCTCCCGAATACCGACAGGTGACATCATCGGAAGGGCTGGCTCTAATCTATCTGAGCCCCCCTTATCATCGGCAAAAGAAACGCCAGGATTACATCATCAGTTTTGCAACTAAAATAAGTAAGAACTTTTTTGTTATTGTTAATAAATAAAACTTTTTTGTGTTTGATTTCTCGAACTTTTACATTTAACTGTCACAATTAAATGAAAACAATGGTTTAATTATGATAAGGATTTTATTTGTTATATGTTAGCTTTAAGAAGGTTATTGTAGATTTAGGTTTGATTTTATAAATAGTTGTAAACTACACATTGATGCATTTTCGTTAAGATTTGGAATTTAATTAAATGAGTATAACGTTTGATTTACTTTTATTGCCAAAGATTATTAATTTTAAAAGCTTATACAAATATTGAATATATAAATGCAGAAAGAAGTCAACTCAATAGGAATCCAGATAAATAAATAATTCAAAATGAGCATAATTATGGGCAATGATAACAGAAATCGTTTTTTATATTAACTTTGAGCTAGCCGTTGTAACGAATTAAGAAAGGAATACGTAACGCTTAAAATTCATTTACGCAATCCGAAATTAATTAGCAAGCAAAATAAAAATTAACTAGTAAATGATATATTTATAAGTTGAACCCATTCAGTTTTAATAAAACGTAATAAAAAATAATCATCTTAAGTATTAAATTTTATTCAGAAAAGTTGGAATTATAACAAAGTTTAAAAGAACTCAAATCTTATTCTTTGATGCGGGTTAAATAAATAAAAGTAGTATCTAAGTGTATTACGCCCGTTGCATGGTCGCGAAGTATTTGTCGATGACAACGTAAATATTTATATCTACATTCATGTCCGTACTTTTACCAAACACTGATAACGGTAAGTCGCCTTCTAGAATAAATTAATTCTCACCATCGTATTTTTTAAACCCAGCTTTTAATGGCAATTGATTCTGATTTCACGTTCCTCCAAGCTACTACAGTCAAGATTAGAGCATTCACTATCGTAATACCTTTTTTTTATTGTTCAGTTGAATTTGAACTGCCTAGAGAGAATTTAATTAAGAAGCTTCTATAAATAGTTTTGAAGTTCAACACCCTGGTCCAATGGCTGACCAATACCAATTTAATATTTTTTAGATGAACATCTGAATGCTATGTGGCGTTATCTAAAAATATAATTATTGTTCTGTTTTCTTGCTGCATTCTTATGTCGAATTTATTTAGCCATTCAGTCATAATTTCCCTGGTCATCTACGCCTCCTTGGTGTAATACCATTGTATGGGTAATTTTTTAACGTAAGAGCCATTAAAACGCCGCGGATTTTTATGCTTTCCAATCACCAAAAGTCTTTCAGTGTCGTAAGTTTGCTAAAAGTAAAACTGTTAGTCGATCTTTCGCAGCTTTCCGCCAGTACACTTTTCGCGTTTTAATGCAAGTGTTTTCTTAGTTAACGCGCGATAGAACAAACCCGTTTCATCCGCATTAAATATATCTTTTACCGTATAACCACTTATTATATTTGGCAATTTTTTTATCCAACTATTTACTTCATTACTGTTAATGTTTGCTGTTTCACCACAAATCAACCTGAATGCAACATTATGTCTTTGACAAAATTTTTCTAGCCATCCATTCGGTTTCATTAATTGTATGTCCAGAGACCGGAATATATTTAAAGGTAGTTTTAAATTAGCAAAAGCTTTAGGTAAACGGAAGGTTCATGCATTTCTACAATAAACGGTCCTTAAAATTTACTTAGAAAAATTTTACAGAAATAAATGTTATTACACAGGGTATCCTGAAAAGAATAATAATAATATATCTATTTATCTCTTAAAGCATTGCATTTTGTAGATTCGTCATGTAAGAAAAAACAAAAAAAGGGGCGTGTAAAGTAAAACCAGGCACTACAAATAATGATTACAACTCACAAAAAAAGTACATAATAAAACTATAAAAATAAAAAAAATTATATAACACATGAAATATATGAATATTGACGCAATAGAAAAGTACATGATAAAAGTGTAAAAATATGTATATCACCTTATACCTGATCACAGTCAAATTATAAAACAAGACACTATATGCCTTAGGGACGTACAAAAATACACATAGGATATAGTAAAAAAGGCATAACTACCACTTACATAAAGGTGTAGAAATAAAGTAATATATAACACAATATGCATATCACTAATATCACAATATAAGAATACACAATAAAATGGTAAAAATATATATCACATTATCTCTGATCACAGTCACTAACATTGTGTAGATCAGGCATCAAAAACTCATCAATAGAATAAAAAGATTGTGCTTTTAGATAATCAGTAATAGACCTTTTTAGTTCATTCAAAGGCAGCAATTTAATTTTTAATGGCAACTTATAAAATTTAATTCCGTAGTAGTTACTGCAGTTTTGGGAGGTTGTAAGTCTGAGTTGTTTAAGATAAAAGACTTTCATTATGACGAGTATTGTATTGATGAATATCATTAAAAGGTAGATAAAGGGTAATATTACCTTTTACATATAATATACAATTTAAAATGTATATACAGGGAAGAGTTATCAACAAATGTTCTCTAAAGAATACACCGGTCATTATTCTAATCACTCGGATAGAAAAAAGTCTCTTCATGCCAGAAGAGTGACCCCCAAGTAATAATTGCATGTCATAATAGAATGGAAATAACCATAAAACGCAGTAACTTCCACATCCACAGATACTTCAGATATTAGCAATCTCATTGAGTAACATGCTCTTAATAACTTAGTGGCCATATAATTGCAGTTTTCAGACCAGTTTGATTAAGGATCAATAATCGCACCTAAAAATTTCATTTTTAGTGGATTGTTGAGGTTATCTGTGTTCTTTAAAGTAAAAATACATTTCTCAACTTTAGAGTGGTTCGTCTTTCAAAAAATTTACAGTTCGCTAACAAAGTTGTGTCATCAGCATAAAGAATTAACTTGTTATGATTTATTAATAGGGAGATATTAAAGTAAATCAAAAATAATGCAGGACCAAGAACAGATCCTTGAGGAACCCCTGACTTAATTTCTTCCAAATCAGATTTAAAGTTATTGTAGCAAACATATTGGGCGCGATTACTCAAATAAAATTCAAGTAGTAGAACGCTCTCATGCGTAAAGTTGTAATGTTGGAACTTATTTAACAAAATAGAGCGATTAACGCAATCAAATGCTTTGGTCAAGTCTAAAACATTTGCTACACAAAATTCATTTGCTTCAAAATTTTCTAATATAGTGTCAGTTAAGTCTTAAAATTGCAGTGGATGTTGATTTGTCCTCACGGAAGCCATATTGACAATCAGAAAATAAATATGACACAATTTTATTTTTTAGAATCCTTTCAAACATTTTGGAGGGATTGGTGTAATAGATAAAGGTCTATAATTACTGAGATTATCAATATCACCACCTTTACGTAGAGGAACGACCTTGGAAATCTTTAGTTCATTAGGATAGACTGAGTCGCGAATGCAATAATTGATGATTTTTGTTAGTGGAATGATTATAACATTTTGTATAGTTTTGATATTTACAGTAATATCAAAAGGATCTCTTGACTTATGGTTATTTAGAACGTTAATAATGCCACGTAATTGATTAAACGTTATTTCCTGAAATTAAAAACAAATAGACGGATTAATTTTAAAATCCTTAAAATATATGGCAGGTCACATTTTTGGGATGGAAGCGAATCACTAATCACGTCTGTTGTAATAATAGGAGGTGTTTTATGCGTGCCACACGAAGACTATTTATTTTAATTTTATTTACATTCACACATGTATGTGTTTGTACTCTCTACATCTTTTCCTTTCACAAGAATTGTTACCTTAAATTTACAAATTAATTATTCTAATTCATAGTCTTTGAGTTTAATTGGTTTAGACTTAATTCTAGTCGATCGTCTGATGTTATTCTCTTCCTCCTCATTTTCCAATAAATTAGTATTATTTTGACCCATATTAGAAACAGGTAAGTTTAAATAAGTTGCGTTATTTCTTTTGAATTAATTTTCACACTAGGTTGCTTAACTTCACTGGAGGATGATTCAACTTTACATTTAAGTTTTTAATAAATTTTCCATTTCTAATGTAGTTATACCATCATCCAGTGTTTTCTTATATGATCTGATATTTAGTTGATTGATTACTCTACCTTATTTCCAAACTCCTGGGACTAGTTTGCACTAGTACAGTGATATTATTTTGTAAAGTTTCTAATTCTGAAACGCCTTTGTGATCAAATTGAACCTTTTGTTTCTCTTTTGTTTTGTCAATATACTTATCAAACTGTTGCTTTTGATAAAGTTTTGCATCAAATTGACTGTTTGCTTGTAGTAGAATTGATCGCAAATTACGGTTCATTAATATATTTGCAGGAGAGTGTGTCCCATCAATAGTATTACAGGATAGAACAATGCTAAATATGGATCTCTTTTATCCATTATACATTTGCGTAATTAATATCCCTTTTACTGTTTGAATAGCTCGTTCGACATGTCCATTTGACTGTGGGTATCTAGGTGAAGAAGTCACATGATCAAACTCTCACTCTTTGTAATTTTTAAATTCCTTACTAGCAAATTCTGGTCCATTATCTGAGCAAACTATTCTGGGAATTCAAAATAATCTCGTGAGGTATCATAGGTTTTGATTTTCGATTATTTTGACAGTATCATGTCCTGTATATGTTTGGTCATTCCAAAAGAAAGATAGATTGGCTTTAGATATTGTTTTATTGATAACCATATGACCATAATGAAGCTTTTCCAAAATCTCTTTTATACAAGTTTTGGAACAATTAACTTTGTCCCTTATACACTAGATCATCTATTACTATTAACTCATGTTTATACTAAAATTTGACTTTACAGGTAAATCCTTAATTCTATTAGGCCATCCGTTGCTTATCAACTCTTTTAACTTTAATAATTCTTCATCTGCATTTGTCTGTTTTTATAGTATAACCTTTTATCGTCAGTGACATTTAAATACATAGATGTTAGGCACAGTTGAGCTTCTATCTCTATATCTATTTCTTGTAACAATGGTTTGTGATCTGTTTCAACTGTGAAATGTTGTCCGAAAACATTGTTCAAATTTCTCTACCCCAAACCAAATTGCTAATAGTTCCTTCTCGATTTGAGCATATCTCGTTTGTGTGTCTGTAAATGCACGTGAAGAATGTGCACATGGTAACCCATTTTGTAGGAGTACTGCTCCCATGCCACTTTTAGATGCATCCACTGATATTGTTGTTGGTTTTTGCATCGAAAAATTGCAAACATGGCTTTACTTAGGTCTGCTTTTAACTCTTGAAATGTTCTATCATGTATTTTTCCCAGCTAAACATTACATCTTTTTTACTAATGATCGTAAAGGTGCTGTTTTGTTAGATAATTTTTATAAATTTCCATACGTTACTAACCCTAAAACCTTTGCATCTCCTCTTTATTTACCGGTTTTGGCATATTGATAATCGCTTCAATTTTTGAGTTATCTACTTCTAACCCAAATTTTGTTATTAATGACCCATGTATTGAACTTTCTCTGCTAAAATTTTGCATTTACCAAAATTAAAGCGGAGTTTAAATTTTAAGCTAATTTTAAGACTTGTTCTAAACGTGTGTTGTGTTCTGTCCCTGTTTTCCCCGATATTATTATATCATCAATATACACATTGACACCTTCTACTGAATTAAAATCTCATTCATACGTTCCTGAAACACTTCTGCGCACTAGTAAGACCATAGGGCAATCTCAAGAACCTAAATTGTCCGTAAGTACCAAATGTACACATTTCATTTCTCTGTGCGCCCATGGACGCACAGAGTTAAGGTTAAAAACAAAACAAAAGATTAACACGACTCAGAGGAATATAATTAGACTCACTGGGGCCTACAGGACAACGTCCTTGGACCCGCTGGGTATAATTCTTGGTATACCACCTGTTGACCTGACAATACTACAATGAGCCGCCAATTACTGGATGAAAACGAGAACCAACACAGAGCGGAAGAGCTAATAGGCATATACCAAAACCGAAATTAAAGAAAGGATTACCAGCATATGGCAAGAAAGGTGGGATGAAAATACTGGAAGAAGGGTATATGAATTTATACCGAATATTCAAGACAGGTTAAACAACAAGCATAGAGACCCGACAGAAGAATGAATTCACTTTCTGACAGGGCATGGCTTATCCCACATACCGGAAAAGAATGGCACACGCAGATACAGACATCTGTATGTGGCAGTCACAGAACACATCCTTTTATCTTAAACAAACAATCACAAATTACACGAATATAGAGACAACATAGTCGGAAATGACATAAAACTGCATTAACATCAGTAGAAAGCTTCAGCCATAAACCGACTGGCACAAATGGTAACTAACATCGCCATACAAGTATGCGGAACTAAAGCAACAAAAATACAACCAACCAACAGCGCCAACACAAACCGAAGAGAAGTGCCCCAATTCCAGTAGTTTAAACTCCTGAGACCAGGACAACCCACATAACCGTAAAGACAATAAACAAACCAATATAGACATACAAAAGTAAGTGCAAGGTGAACGGACAATAGTTAGTGAGTAGTTTAGTATGTAGTAGGACTAGAATAGAAACTGCATGCAAAACATTCAAACAGGGCATACAACAGACATAGTAGGTAGAGTAGAATGTAACAGCTAGAATAGAAACCAAAAGCATGCAGGAATAGTAGAATAAATTATGTAGTGTAGTAGGAAAGGCATCCCGAGAGCATTTTAACTCGGATGTTAAATTAGAAACTAACAAAGATTGTGAATCATAACAAATAAATGGGCAAATAACGGTATAGTGTATAACTAAAAGGTACCATGCCAGTAGAATTTCAGAGGGCCACTTGTTTGGTTAACCCATCTTACATGGGCGCCAACCACGTTCTTAAAAAAAAACTTTATCAATTGAATTTGGAGAAAGACTTGTATTGCATCTAATGTACTAAAATACTGTGCTCTTGCTAATTTTGCAGTTAACTCTTCTAACGTTGGTATTTGTAAGTAATGTCTTTTAATAAATTTATTGAGATCTGAAGGATCTAGGCAAATTCCATTAGGTTTTCTAATGATAACAGTTGCATTGACCTAATCACCACTCTCATCACTTTTTTGAGATTGTCTCTTATTGAAAATGAGATTTTCCTAACTGGATGAACTACTGGTATTACGTTATGTTTTAAATCTATATGATATGGTTTTCTAGACACCCTTTAAACACATTTTCATATTTTCCTAATAATGTCTTAATTTCATTATTAAGTTTACCAAGTTTAACCGTTTCTCCCTTTAACATTACTATTTTCCATAGTTTCTACTTTGGCTATCAGCCCTATTTCTATACAAGCTTTAAGACCTAACAATGGTGTATTGTTTACGTCAGCTATATAAAATGGAAGATCTTCCTGTTTGTCGTTACAACATCAGCAATATGTGCAAGAATCTGTAAAATTGGTCAAGTTAGAGTATTGCTAAGTACTTGAGGATTTTCTTTTGTTCTATAATCTGCCAAATAGCCCTCGGTTTAGAATTGGAAGATTTTATGAACTTATTATTCGTTTGTTTTTTAGATTTTTTAATTCAGATTTATAGAATTTGCGATATTTATTGCGCAAGGCAAGCGTATCATCACTATTACATTTTTTGTAGTTGTCGTTTAAAGTAATAAGTACATTACGCATATTTCTTAAACGGACATCAAACCAACAAGGCTATTACTACGAGAGTTATGACTATTGACGATCTTTTGAGGAAAACAAAATAAAAAGTAATCGATAAATATACTTAAAAATGTAGAAAATTTATCCAAAGCAGGTACACGATTATTATCTACGAAGGACCAATCAGTAGATTCATTGGTCGAATAATTAATTTACGTTGTCTTGGCTTACATATAGTATGAATATAAAAACTAATTATTTGAGCAAAGTGATCAGAGATACATGCATCACATACAAAAGCATTAAAATTTATATCACAACGAAATTACCAATGCAATTGTTTGCTCTACTGTTAGAAAAAATGTAGGACTAAGCCCAAAACTATGCATTATGTGAGTAAGATTCTTGTTAATATCGAGTTTTGAAAATAGAATAATAAGAATCTCAATAAACGAATTAAAATTTCAACAGGCCACCTATATAGAAGAACAATTCAATACATTTTTTGTCAGAACCGCCATGTTTATGAATTTTTCGAGAAAAATTAGAAACAACTTTGAAATTAAAAATATTAATTACGTTCATCTTAGAATTATTAAAATATTATTATCGGCTCATTAAATAATAAGTAAATAAATTTAAATTTAATTATTTATTAGCACAACTGACCGAATGGGAATGGAATGGATTAAAATATACCCATTTAAGTCAACTTACCTTAGTACCAAGTTGCTGCCTTAACGTAGGGTTGTCATCTCTAAAATCTGGCAACCAGGATAAAGTGAAAACCCGATGTTGTAGCTTAGAACCCGACATGTAAACAGGGACTTTTAAAGCTATTCAGTAAAATAAAAAACAGTTTTAATTGTTATAAATCAACTTTTTATTTATTTTCATTCAATCAAAACTAAACTTTCTTTCTCTTCTAACAAACAAAACAGAATCTTCTGAGAAACTGTTAGCAGTCTTACATTTTTAATTTCTTTAAATGAAACAATAATTATACTCTGTTATCAAAACAAAACCTTAGGAAGATATAAGGAACTACTGATGATTATTTTTATTTGAAACAAAATTATACAAAGAAAACTCTTTTCATAGTTTTGAAACTATTAGAAGTCTTACATTTTAATTTCTTTAAATAAAACAAAATTATACCTACTTTTAACAAAATAAAATCTTAAAGTTATAAGAAACTATTTTAGTCTTACATTTTTAATTTATTTATCCTTTACTCAACAAATAAAATCTTCTTAAAGTTATAAGCTTTATTTAATCAGCGCATCGCCTGTTTTACTTTTCAGGTTTTCGGTATTTATCAGTATTTCCGATAGCCTTTAGAATATCTTCCTTACAAAGAATTTATAAAAATCAACACAGTTATAGTCTTTGAAATTGAATTTTATTTTAATCACCGACGAAGCGGTTTCAGTCAATAAACTTCTCTTTCGTCCATTGTTGTTTAATTGAAAATATTCTTTCAGCATTGGCATTATGAGCAGGTGCAAAAATACTGAGCAATTTTCTATAATTCAGTATAAATGAGCATTCGGTGTTTTAAAAATTGCAACCAAAGTTGATTTGCATTTAAATGATTATCTTTGCTCAGGTTTTGACAAATGATTTTAAATTCACCCACTATCAATTTTGTGTCGTCAATTTCTATGTTCTTGCCGTTTGAACAGTGTCTTCAATAACAGTCCATTGAGTATTCTTATTTACATTTGGCACATTCAGTAAAATTCATCAAATTGTTTAAGGGTTTTATCCATTGATCTTTATTTATAATACTCTGAACATTCAATGGCAAAACTTTTTTAATTCGTCGTCCAAGCTTGTTGTGATGAATGCAAGTATGTTTCTTGTTTGACAGACTTAACCAACACATCTTGGAACCAGTCCATGGAGTTATGTTTAATTAGCTTTTTTGACAGATGTATTTATTTATGATAAGATCAGGCATGCATGTAAAGTAATAAGAGGTGAAACTAACTAGCTAATGTGTTTTGCTCTACACGTATCACAGTATTGAAGATTCTGTTTATGTATTAGAAAACGTATTACAGTCTCAGAAACGGAATGCAGATAAAAAAATTGAAGGAAGTGAACTTCTGCGAACGAACTGAAAGATTTGAAGCGTGTGCAGCATTTCCAGAGCCGTGTTGAAACCAGTTAATTTAGAGCTAACCTCGTGTCCATGCAATAATGTCTGATAAACTATTAGGGTTATTAGCTTGCTTTATAGGTTGTTACAATATAATCGTTCAAGGTGCAGACGATGAGGAGATTGTATCTCAAAAAATCTCGTTTGATCTCGTGAGATGTGTATAGCTTTTCTTAAAAAATACCTGCGAGGCTGTCTCATTCAAAAAATCTCATGCCAAAAAAACAATAATCGTTAGCAATGTAGCTGTATCCTCTATTATGCTTACTTAATGTATCACTAGTATAGCTTTTTTGATATCGAGAGAAGAAACAAGATTTCCAGAGCTCTACCGAAATCAATTAAATTTAAGAATAATCCCATCTCTATGTAATAATAGACGTAGTATAAAAGTTACATATTTTAAAATGTATTTAATGTGTAATCACTGTTTTTATTACCTGAAGATTCAATTATTTAAAAGTAATTGCGTTAGCAAAATTTTTAAAATATTTGTGTTTTGAATGTAAATTTTTGTAAGTACATGTTTGTTAAATACGAATTCAGGTTTTTCTGTATTACTTTCTAAAATAGTTAATGACAGGTATGTAATCGAGTGTTTATATTCAGCCATTCACAAAGCGTGTTTTAGTGAGACACGTTGTATAAAAATTTCAGTTTAACATATGGTAGCGTTTAAGGAAAACTTCTAAAGGTAAGCGTATTATTTTTAATATATGTTTTTACCTGATATTGCTAACAAAAATGCCGATAAAGATTTTTAAATATATTATTACACAGGTTAACGTCATAAGATCAGCTCTACAAAATAGCAGGTACGCACGGATTTTAAACTTACAGTTATTGTTAATTCACGTATATAATAATAAACCATTAAAACCTTTTGCCTTCTATTTCCATTATATCAGTTTGATATTCTTAAAACATGTTAATTTTAATTTAACTCTATGTATATATATATATATATATATATATATATATATATATATATATATATATATATATATATATAAGTAATTACTACTTTTAATGGGTTTTACAACAATTAATGTACACGTTACAATGAAACATTTTTGTGTGTGTGTGTAATTAAACATGCAAATAAATCAGATATGATGTTCCTAATGTATAGGTGGTGGATGTTTAGAGGATCTGCCTATACATAAAGCATCATTGCATTAGGGTAGAAATTATTTATTATTTCACGTCATATTTAATTACACTTAATGTATTCAGTTTGAACTGTAATCTGTTTTCCGCAAACTGTAAGACATAATTTCAGTTGATTGATTGAGTTTTATCTGATGATCGAACGTGATTTGTTTGAGATTGATTAATTAATTGATTTGTTTGTGCGTGTGTGAGAAAGAGAGGGAGGAAGATACAGATAGAGCTGGAGAGGTGTGCATTATCGGCTTCTATTATAGAAAATGTTCATTAGTCTATACGCCCTAGATGGCGCTAAAATCAATTTTAACTCAAAGGGACAGGGCGCAGACCCTATACAAGTCCTGCCTTACAAGAACCCCTTATTAGAATACAATTTTGTATGACGGGCGAAGGCCTACAGTGTAAGACTAAGTTAGAACCTCATATAATTGCACAAGGGGCCACGATAGGGCTAAGCTTTACACTTGTCTTATAAGGTTAGGTTCCATACCACCTCCAGCCAGGGAAGGCCTGAAACAAGTTGCGAAGCCCTACACGTGTCTTACAGAACCTCCTTATTAGAAATACAACGTTTAGGTAAAAGATCATCCAATAGCATTTGGCCATTTTAAAGCAATAGGACCGATAATTTTAATAATAATATCTTATTAATTATGCATTTCCAACATTGTATGCGTGTGCATTTGCCTAACCTCCAGGTACTGGTATTAAATAGTCAGAAGGACCTTAATACCGTCAAAATAACCCTAAGACCAACTCAAAGTCCAAGACCTAGGTCCAGATCCAGTCCCCAGCACCAAGACCTGCCCCTCACGTGAGCATGTGCAAAAAGGCTCTAATTAGGTTGACCCCGAAAAGAAACCATGAGTGTTGAAAATACGCATCCTATACGTGAGCTGTCATAAAATAGGGTGAAAAACACGTCCTACACGTGGGTGTGTAAAAATAGGGGTGAAAATACGCGTCCTACACGTAAGCGAGTAAAAATAATTAATTAATAAAATAAATAAAGATCATCATCATCTTAAAGCTAACAGATTAAGAATTTCCCTAGGATAATTAATTAATAAAATAATTAAAGATCATTATCATCTTATAAACTATCAGATTGAGAATCTCTAGGATAATTAATTAATACAAATAATTGAAAGATCACCATCTCAAAATAAGGGTAAAAATTCGTCCTACACGTCAGTAAAAATAATTAGGGTTGAAAAAGGACCTTCGAGAAGAAAGGTTGAAAATACGGTCTCACACGTGGATGTTAAAATAGGGTGAAAAATATGTCCTACACGTAAGCGAGTAAAATAAGGTGGAAAATCCGGTCCTTCATGTGGGCGGTCTTGTGACGTCAAAATCCAAGATGGCGGCGACAAGTGCCACATTTCTACTGATGTGAAAACGATAAAAACTTCGAAGTAAAAATGTTTATTACAATTTGTAAAATACAGGATTCCTGACGACAGCATTCAGATAAGAAGTCAGTTTACAGTATTATTTACGTATATACGATACGTATTTTGAAGAAAAATATAATCGTGTTAACCTCTATATTATTTTACATGCAATTGTTCTTATCATAAATACATCTGTCAAAAGCTAATTAAACATAGTTCCACGGACTGGACATCGCAACAGCGTTTCCAATTATGGTTTTAGTCAACACAATATTGCCTACAACTACATACAAACGACAATCAATGTTTTAGTACGAGGAGGAAACGAAAACACGATAACACGAAAACACGCAAACGCGAAAACAAGACACAAAACACGGTAACGAAAAACGCAAACACGAAAACACACGAAAACACGCTAACACGAAAACGCTAGGCAAAAACACACAAACGAAAACACGCAAACGCGAAAACACACAAACGAAAACACGCTCACACGAAAATACGCCAACACAAAAGAACAGCAAAACGAAAACACGCAAATGATAACACACAAAGGAAAACACCAGCGAAAAACACGCTAACGCGAAAACTTGTAAAGCTGCAAACATGAATCAAGAGAGCACCGTTAGGAAAAACAGGTTTATTAACAAAATTGAAGGAAAGCTTAGCGTTTGAAAATTTATTATTATTATTATAAACAACAATACATCATTTTATTTAATAACACCTTTATCAGTTCTTCTTCTTCTTCTTGAACCGTGATTCGTCCATCATCATCACGGTTTTGAGATTCGTCCTTTCCTACCTCATCGCTCTTCTTTTACTGTGAATCATCACCATCACCTTGGATGTGAGATACATTCGGCTCATCCACGTCTTCGCTTTCATCATTATCTTGAACGGTTATGTTGTAATAGTTTATTAACAAGTCAGTAAAATCTCTAATGTCCGCTGATGTTGGCTCATAAACAGGAGAATACATTATAATAATGCTCACTGGATGACAATTACACCTTAAAGAGCGAACACGAGAAACGAGAACGCTAGCTAGTCTTGTGCTGGCTCGTCAATGTTCTAGAATCGGTTATCTTCGGGAAGTTTGAGTATTGGTAACCACACTCTAATATCTTCCTAGACATGTTTATAAATCTGAACTTTTCTCTTATGGCCGAGGTATTTTTCTCCTAAGACGCGCCAGTATTATTATAATGTATTCTCTATTTATGAGCCAACATCAACGGCATTAGAATTTTACTGACTTGTTAATAAACTATTACAACATAACCGTTCAAGATAATGATGAACGATATGAGCTCAAAACCATGATGATGATGGCGACGAATCACGATTCAAGAAGAAGAAGAAACCGATAAAGGATGTTATTAAATAAAAATGATGTATTGTTGTTTATAATGATAATAATATATTTTCAAACGCTAAGTTCCTTCAATTTTGTTAATAAACCTGTTTTCTAACATCGTCTTGATTCATGTTGCATTTACATTTTCGCGTTATGTTTTCGTTTGTGTTTCGTTTTACGTGTTTCGCTTTAGCGTGTTTTCGTTTGCGTGTTTTTCTGTTGATGTTTTCGTGTTTGTATGTTTTCGTGTTTGTATGTTTTCGTGTTTGCGTATTTTTGTGTTAGCTGTTTTGTTTTAGCGTGTTTCGTTTCGTGTTTTCATTTGCGTGTTTCTTTTACGTGTTTGTATGTATTTGCGTGTTTTCGTGTTATGTTTCGCGTTTGCGTGTTCTGTATGTGTTTTTGTTTGCGTGTTTTTCGTTTGTGTTCTGCGTGTTCCGTTTGGTGTTTTCGTTCTGTGTCATTGTGTTTTTCGTTTGTGTGTTTTGCGATTAGCGTGTTTCGTGTTTTCGTTTGTGTTTCAGCGTTTATTTTCGTGTTGGCGTGTTTCATTTTGTGTTTCGTTTTGCGTTTTGCGTTAGCGTGTTTCGTATGTTTTCGTTTGCGTGTTTCGTAGCCTGTTGTATTTGTCGTGCTAAACTGGTCGTTTGTATGTATTGTAGTAATATTGTTTGACTAAACCATAATTAAAGCGTTGCGATGTCTGTCTGAATATGTTAATTAGCTTTGCAGATGTATTTGATAAGATCACTTGCATGTAAAAATAATATAAGGTGAAACTAGCTGGCTAACGTTTTTGCTGCTACATGAAATATTGAAGATTCTGTTTATGTATTAGAAAACGTACTACAGTCTCGAAACAGAATGCAGATAAAATTGAAGGAAATGAATACTGTACAGCTTCTGAGAACGAACTGAAAGATTTGAAGATGGCGGCATTTCCAGAGCCGTGCTGAAACCAGTTAATTTAGATAATGTCCATGTAATAATGTCTGATAAATAACTGTCAAGTTATTAATGCTTTATAGGTTGTTAATATAATCGTTCAAGGTAACACGATGAGATTAATGTTCTCAAAATCGATGATGGTGATGCTCTTATGAAATTTCAAATAAATTAGATTACGTCACTCTTATTTCAGATTAGAAATTTTAAAGCGTTTATTAACATTGCTATCAATCTCAACTGATAAAATATAAACGTAATACATGTGTGTTGTGTGTGTGTGTTGTTGTGTGTGTGTGTGTGTGTTGCGTTTGTGTTGTGTGTGTTTGTGTGTACAGTCGTAATACCAGTCCAGGATAATGCAGTATCAAATTTGATTTTTGCTTGTTCATTAAAGTTGAGAACAAAAAGTAATTATTTATTTTATGATTTTTTAAATGAAAAATAATTCAATATTTTCAATAAGATCCGTAAAATATTTGAACGACGTTACATTATTTTACGAAATTTTAAATCTTACTATCAATCATTTGTTTTAACACGATTGATAAAGAAATGTAATTTATTGTAGTTAGAAAACTTTCGTTTTTCTTGCTTTCATGTCTTGAAATACCTGAAGTCTGTATAAGTAATTTATAACTTTTCGACGTAACATAAATGAAGGATTTACATGTTGCGTATGGATTCCATCTGGCTTCCAGATGTTTAATCTAACGACTAACTATACAAATTGTCATTTTGACAAAACGTATAACAATGTTATATATACTGAAACATTTTATTTTTAATTAGCGGTTTACATGTCTATGGACCTCTCCTGGGGTTCTGATGTTTAATCAAAATAACTATAAAAATTGTCATTTTGAACAAGGTTACAATCTTGAAAGCGAATCTGGACGACATTATCGATGCGTTCGTGAAGTCAAGCTAATTCTAACATTTAATTTAAACTGTAAATAGTTAGTTGAAATAAATTAAAAACGACATAAACAAATGAAAACAGAGTTCAAAATTTTCTTTCCTTTTTTTTTGTTCAAATGCATCAATCAAATCTACGCCACTTTGTGTGTATGTGTCATAATTTACAGATAAATCATGGTTGCATAGAGAAATATCCATAAAAACAGTAGATATCAGCTGACTCACTTTTGTCACTAGATTTGTCACCAGATCTAGGAAAAGTCACCAGAAAAGTTACTAGAATTCAAGGTCGGTAACATTGCCTATTTCAAGTAGCTGAAGACCACAGGTGTAACTTCTTCAAGGTTATGTGGTAAGCCTCTTCGTCCCTTCAAGGTCATTATAGTCCTGAAGGTCTACCCTGCTCTCAACAAGTCTATGCATGTTTCAAGAGCCCTATTCTTTGGTAAGCCTCTTCTAGGTCCCGCTTCAAGGTCATTATGTCCTGAAGGTCATTGCTCCTCTAACAAGTCTATGCATGTTTCAAGTGCTATTCTGAGAAATAAGGGGCCCATTGTTTAAAGTCTATGCTTTCAAGGCCGCATGAGAGAACAAAGACGATCTATTGTTTTGGTTGAGTCATTCTGAAATTCTAGGAAATCAAGAACAAAGACGATGCATTGTTCAAAGTCTATGCTTTCAAGTTCCGTTATTCTAAAAATAGATTGTTATCTCAATTCTAGGAAATCAATAACAAAGGCGATGCATTGTTCAAAGTCTATGCTTACAATTTTCAAGGTAAAAGAACAAAGCGATTCATTCTTCTGGTCGAGTTATAAAAATAAATTGTTATCTCAATTCTGAGAAATCATGAATAATGTATTGTTCAAAGTCTATGCTTATAATTTTCAAGGTAAATGAACAAAGGGCCCAAAAAAACCCAAAAGGGGTTTTGTTTTAAAAAAACCCCTTTTTAAAAAAATTTTTTTTCCTTTTTTTCAAGGGTTTTGAATTTCCCCCTTTTAAAATTTTTTTAAAAGGCCCCCTTTTTTTAAAGGGTTTCTTTTCCCCCTTTTTTTAAAATTCCCCCCCCCAAAAAAAAACGTTTTAAAATCCAAATTTTTAAAAAAAAAATTTTTTTTTGGGGAAAAAAAAACCTTTTTTTTTTTTGAAAATTTTAAATTTAAAAAAAACAAAGCCTTTGTTTTTTTTAAAAAACCTTTTTAAAAATAAAATTTTTAAAAAATTTTAAAAAAAATTTTTTTTTTATTTTAAATTTTCAAATAAAAACCAAAACAATTAATTTTTGGTTTTATTTTTAAAAAAATTTTTAAAAAAATTTTAATTTTTTAAAAGGGCCTTTAAAATTTCAAAAAACCGGGGGGGTTTTTTTTTAAAAAAAATTGAAACCTAAAAATTTTTCCAAGAAAAAGGGGGCCCTTAAACCGGTTTTGGAAAACCCCCAAATAACCGAAGGGAAAAGTTTTAAAATTGAAATTTTTCCTTTTTAAAAAAAAGGGGGAATGTTTCCCCCCCCTTTTTTTTTGGGGCCCCTTTTTAAAGGTTTTTAAAAAAGGAAAAGGTTTTAAAAAGGTAATTTCCTAAAAAGGGGTCCGGGTTTAAAAAAGGGTTTAAAATTTTTCCCTTAAAATTTTCCCAAAAAATTTTAAAAAAAAATTTTTCCAAATTTTTTTTTAAAAAAAAAAGGGGGAAAATTTTTTAAAAATTTTAGGTTTTAAAAAAAATAATTTAAAAAATTTTAAAAACCCGGGAAAAAAATTTTTAAATTTTTTAAAAAAAAGGGTTTTTTTTTAAAAAAAAAAGGGGTTTTTTGCAACCCAAAGGTTTTTTAAAAAGGGGAAAAAACAAAAAATTTTTTAAAAAATTTTAAAAAGGTTTTTTTAAAAATTTTTTTTAAAAAATTATTAAAAATTTAAAAATTTTTTAAAAGGTTTAACCCTTTTTAAAAAAATTAAATTTTTAAAAAAATTTTTTTTTAAAATTTTAAAGGGTTTTTAAAAAAAATTAAATTTTTTTAAAAAAAAAGGTTTTTTTTTTAATAAAAAAATTTAATTTTTTTTAAAATTTTAAAAAAAATTTTTCCTTGTTTTTTTTGGGTTGGGGGGTTTTGTTTTGGGGTTTTTTTGGGGGGGGTTTTTGGGTTTTGGGGTTTTTTTTTTGGTTTTGGGGGGGGTTGGTTTTTTTTTTTTAAAAATTTTTTTAAAAAATTTTTTTTTTGGTTGCATTTTTTTTAAATTTTTAAAAAAATTTTTTCCAAACCCAAATTTTAAAAACTTAAAATTTTTTTTTTTTTAAATTTTTTAAACCTTACAAACCTTGTAAAGAATTTTTAAAAATTTTTTAAAGTTTAAAATTTTGAAAATTTTTTAAAAAAAAATTTTAAAAAGGAAATTTTTTTAAAAAAAAAAAATTTCCAAAAGGGAATTTAAAAAAAAAACGGTTTTTAAAAAAAATTAAATTTTTTTAGGCCAAGAAATTTTTTAAAAATTTTTTAAGGAATTTTAAAAAAAGGGGGCCTTGGGGGGGGTTTTAAAAAAAATTGGAAAAACCCCCCAAATTTTAATTGGGGTTTAAAGGAATTTTTAAAAAATTAAATTTTAAAATTTTTAAAAACAAAAAATTTTTGGTTAAAAAAAATTTGGCCTTATTAAAATTTTAAAGGGTTTTTGGGTAAACCCCCCCCCAAAAAATTTTTTTTTCCCAAAAATTTTATTAATTTTAAAAAACCTTTCAAAAAGGGTTTTAAAATTACAAAAATTGGGGGAAAAAAAATTCCGGTTGGGCAGTACATGAAGTCTTACATTTAAAAGTAAATTTAATAGCTATGTCCCATTTAGGGCGGTTTTCAACTTATGTTAAAGTTCCCGCTTCATAGAAAAAGAGCTGTTGTTAATGTTAAAAATAACGATGAGTTTTTTTGGGCCGTTGTTTCGGCATTATATCCCGCAGCAATACGGAAATTCAAAGTTATCCTCATTTTTAGAGTTTTGAAGTTTGATTCAATTCACTTCCCATTCAGCTGGATGATGTAAAAAATTTGAGAAACTAAACAACCTCGCAATTAATTTGTACTGTATAAATGGTAAAAAGTTCCATTTATTGAGTAATCAAGCAAAGCGATAAAGAACCCATAAATCTTTTAATACTTTCTGATCAGGCCGCGGATAACACTGTATACCATTTCACATGGATTAAAAATTTATTTTTTCAAAACAGATATCAATTTCAACCCAAGAATTTATTTGTTACCGATGCTTGAACCATTTTTCTTCAGATCTTTCTAAAAACATACCACTCACTGTCAACAACTTAATCAATGCTCTACTAGGCTGCCTACCGAAGCGGAAATGAATTTACAGTTCAAAATTTCGCATTCCAAGAAAAGGTGCCATTTGTCATTTATGCCGATTTAGAAAGTATTTTAGAAAGTGTGCAAATGGTATCGAAGGTAATCTTATTTCACTCCAAACACACACCTTTTCAGCATTGCCTTACTATTTGAAGTGTTCATATGATGATTCTTTATCTCGATTTAGTCTTTATAGAGGAAAGGATTGCATTCAATGGTTTGTTAACGAGCTTCAAAGTATTGCACATTGGGCTACCGAAATAATCAATCAAAAATTCCAATGGGTACTTTAAGTCTCAGTCAGGTTGAGCAATTTGAAACCCACGATTTGTCACATTTGTCGGAAACCATTTACTAATTCTGATATAAAGTTAGAGACCATAATCATCTTAAGGAGCATTTCGGGGAGCCACCAGGTATGTAACCTAAACTATACAGACTCCCACATTCTGCCAGTTGTGTTCCATAATTTATCAGGTTATGATTCTCATTTCATCATTAGAGAATTGGCTAGTGTTCCCGGTTTGATTTCTCTGCTACCCATAAACAAAGAAAGATATATCTCTTTTATGAAGGTAATGGAAAGCACCAAAATTAAGTTTAGATTTATTGACTCTTTCAGATTTATGAGCAGTAGTATTGAAAAGTTGTCAGACTATTTGGAGGATAGTAAAAAATTATTTCCCGCTAGTTGCAACAATGAGGAGGAATTTTCTCTAGTAGTTCGCAAAGGTGTGTTTCCTTATGAGTATATTGATACGTGGGATAAATTGAATGAGACCACGCTCCCTCCCAAAGAAGCATTTTTCAGTCATCTTAATAATGAGGGAATCAGTGATGAGAGTTTTGCGCATGCGGTTAACGTTTGGAACAAATTTAGTATTAAATCGTTAGGGGAGTACTCGTTTATCTAAAACAGACGTTCTACTTTTAGCAGATATTTTCGAGAACTTTCGGCAAACTTGTTTAAGTACTTACGAGCTTGATCCTCTGCACTATTATACAGCTGGTTTAGCATTCGATGCTTTTAAAATTACACAAGTAAAGTTAGAATTATTTACAGACATTGATATGCTAATGTTTATTGAGAGGGATTAGAGGTGGTGTAGCTCAATGTTCAAATCGGTATGCTAAAGCTAACAATAAGTACATGGGGAAAAATTTCCCACCTCCGAAAGTGTGTATTTAATGTACTACGACGTGAATAATTTATATGGAGCCGCCATGTCAGAATTTCTACCATTTGGCGATTTTTCTTTTGTTGATGAAGCTAATTTTGAAAGTTTAGATTTAATAAACCATCCTGATGATTCGGAAATTGGGTATATAGTCGAGTGTGATTTAGACTATCCTATAGAATTACATGAGAGTCACAGTGATCTATTGGCACCCGAACATATGGTTCCACCCACGCCTGATTCCAAAATGAAAAATTACTGCTTACCTTGTATCCAAAACTAATTATGTAATTCATTACAGAAATTTAAAAGTATATTTAAAATATGGATTGAAGTTGGTAAAAGTACACCGTATATTACGTTTTAAACAGTCCCCGTGGTTAAAAAAAATAATAGATTTAAATACAGCCATCGTCAGCAATCTCAAAATGAATTCGATAAAAATTTCTATAAATTAATGATTAATAGTGTTTTCGGGAAGCTGATGGAAAATGTACGTAAGCATAAAATACGGCTAAGTAACGAAATGGGAGGGTCGCTATGGTGCTCGTTTACATATCAAAACCAAATTTTCATAGTTGTACAATATTTGACAATGATATGCTTATCATTCAAATGAATAAGCTTAATATTTTCAATAAACCTATATATGCAGGATTCAGTGTTTTAGACGTTTCAAAAACTTTTTATATAATTTTCATTACGGTTACACGCTACCCAAGTTCCAAATAGTGCTAAGCTCTTGTACACGGATACGGATAGTCTCATATAGCCTTTTCGGTTCCCGATATCTATGAATGTATTAAAGAGGACATTGATAAATTCGATACATCTGATTATAGTCCCGACAACATCTTTGGACTCCCATTAGTAAATAAAAAGGTCCCTGGCTTAATGAAAGATGAAAATCATGGCAAAATTATGGTTGAATTTGTAGGACTTCCCAAAAATGTATGCTTACGCGGTTGATGAAAAGGTTGTAAAAAATCAAAGGGTTCTACGCAAGCAAGTGGAGGCAGATCACGATTAATGATTATAAACAGGTTCTGTTTGATGGTGGCGTAATAAGGCGCTATCAACATCTCATAAGATCAAAGAAACATGATGTGTTTACCATTAAACAAAATAAAGTCATACTCAAATGACGATAAACGCTTAGTAAATTTTGATTTCACTGATACTAGACCCTTACAAATTTTCAGTAAACAATGAGCAGGAAGAACTGTAGTAGTGATCAAATCTGAAAGTACCTGAAGCGTTCTTTGCCCTCCCGAAAGCTATACATTATTGAATATATTGAAACATATTCCGGATGAGGTTTTAGTGGTTAAACTCAAAGTGTGCAAATGAAGTAATTATTAATAATTATTTGATAGAAAAAAGCTTAGACAATACTGTTAAAAGTTTTACGAAATTGTGTACCGATAAAGGTTCGTTAACCTTTAATGATATAGATAGGATTTTAGATAAATTTACCTTAAAATGTACATATAAAGTTATTATGGGGTGATTCATTGTGTGTTACAAATGTTAGCGTACAATATATTGTTTATAAAGACACTTTCTATAAGTGAATGTATCGAGACAGCAATATGCTAATTACAAGTACCTGCTATTTTAATTAAAGTATTATTAGAACCAAACATTACATATAAGTTTCAACCATGGGAAAATGAGGAGCACCACAAATTGGGTTTTGGATAACATTTAGAAAGGTGAAACAAATTCCTGCTTGGGATGGACATGTGGACCAGATTAAATGTGGCAATGGTAGTTTAAACGATTATAGAAATACTTTAGGTTTACTATATAAAATGATGTAATATTTTAAAAAAAAAAAATAAAAATACAATTATAATTTTTATGTGGTTTTAATTCATCTGAAAGTTACAAACAATTCCTATAACTATATATTATAAACTAAATCGTCAATATTGATCCATGATCTTTCTTGAGGGTTTGTGCAATTCATTGACGAGTTGTAATTTGGATATGGTCCACAATTTCTTTGAGTTGACTCTGAATAGGAAAAAATGAGTGTGGTCTCCAAGAAATTTTCAAGACCATATGTCCTACAGGCCGATCTTACCCGACATCGTCCGATCGAAATGAAAACCTGCAGGACCAATTCTAAACGAGTCATGGAAACAAGAAGAATGATAGGCTAATATCATGGTTATTGACTAAATTGTAATAAAAGGTGGGCTCATACAATAGTCATCCAGGGTGTTTCTCTAAATACAGATAACCGTTTCCCAAAACCGATGGCTGTTTCCAACACAGGCTAAACTGAACTAGATCAAAACCTAAACATCTGGTCAGGGGGTTAGAAATCCCAATTCGTGGGAAGGTTCAAGTACAATCTGAAAAGTTTTATATTATAGAAAAAGCTAATCACCTACTTTGGGGGTAGTACTGATAGGTGGTAATTTCTATAAATCCCCATACTTTGTGGGCTAAAGGGTAGCTTTTCAATGGGCTTATCGTCTAGGGGTGCAATTCCGGAGAAAAATAATGAATTCTACCGCTTTTGAAAGAAGGATGATTATGTTTGAAAAAAGCTGGAATAAGAAAAGGGAAACCCTGATTGTTAGGGTTTAAAAGTCCTCATTGTGTGTGTGTGTGTGTGTGTGTGTGTGTGTGGGTTTTTGGTTTTGGGGGGGGGGGGGGGGGGCAAGAATTTGATGAAAAGTAGTAGTATGTAAGGTAGAAAGTACAGAAAAACCAGTAAGTGGGAGGAAAAGAAGAGGTTGGAACGTTAATAAAACAAGTAAAAAAATAAAACTCGATTTGGAGTATTATAAGTAAAACAAAATGATGAAGCTGCGTATTAGCAATATGTAAAATAGTGTAGTAAAACATGAAATTTTGGGAAGGATGAGTTTAAATACATATTTTAAAGAAGAAAAAATTTAAAACGCTGTTTGTGTTGTTATAAGTATCTCACAATTGTATTAGGTTTAAGTAACTGTATCATTAAAAATAAAGACTTTAAGCGTTGTGAATATGTTGTTCTTTTAAGTAGACGTACATTTGGTATTCTCTTCTATAACCCATAACCCTTATTGGTTATGCATATCTAGGGTGGTTCGATAAACGTTAAATTTATCCAACCTTTACCGAAATCTATAAAAATGGAACCCTGCCGTACGTTGGGCCTTTGAAAATTGGCCTATATACAACATATAAAGAAGATTTATTGGAAAAGATCAATGACGGTAAAATGATCCCTAAAAAAAAGCAATTTACTGGTTTTAATGCAGATCGTTATTGTTTTTAATCATTAAATGATATTTATAATTAACTAAAATTTATTAGTAAAGCGTTATAATGAAAAAAAAATGACTTTCCTTTGTATAAGGGAGAGAATTTAATGCATTGGAAAATGGTGGGGTAAATAACTTTAAATAATTTTTCAATTTGAATTTCGTTTCTTAGCATTACCACCCTCAAACGGCAGGTGTAGTGTATCAAAATGAAGCTAGGTGGTATACGTTTTTATTGGTAAAAAATTGCATAGTAGTTAGTATAGGACCGGTTCTGGACCAGTTCAAGGCCACATTTTTTTACATTTTTTAGTTCTGAGAATTTTTGAACTGATATTTTGCGCTCTAATATATTGGCCTATATACGAAAATTCAGAAGGTAAAGGACTAGTGATTTAGAAATAAATATAGAAAAATTTATAAATGTACCAAGTTTCAACCTTTTACACACACAACACAATAAATAAAAATGCTGACTTATACATGTCGTAGTATTAACTAGACCGATTCTGGACCAAGGTTCATCGCTCGCCCTCTGGTGGTGAAAAACAAGCTTTTCATATTTTGGAATTTGAAACTGCTATGTGTTGCGCTGTTCTTTGTTTAGTATACATGCAAAAATTGGAATTTTTGGGTAAAGGACTAAAGTGTTATGATTTATTCATTTGTGCAAGTTTCAACTTTTCTGTAATACTAACTAAAACTTTGTTGTTAATAATAATTGAAAATTTTTTCACATTTTTTAGTTTCGAAATTTTGGATTGCTATCTTTTGCGCTCTTATCTGTTTAGTCCACATGCCAAAAATTGGAATTTTAAAAGGATTAGTGATTTATAAATAAATATAAATATAAATGTACCAATATTCAACCTTTATGTACTATTTTCACAAGACTATTTGTTTTGAATTTTTTAAATTCTGAATTTTTTACTGCTATCCTTTGGTTTAGTTATTCAACCTATATAAAAATTCAAAATTTTGAGTTAAAAATTAATCTGATATGATAAAAAGGTATATTTACTTATTTTAAAATACACAATAAAAATTTTTGCTGACATACATTTCATATAACAGGATAATTTTCACCTTTTTCTTTCTTTGTAATAAAGTTTTTGCATTAAAGGTTGAATATTGACATTTATATTTATATTTATTTATAAATCACTAATCCTTTTAAAAATTCCAATTTTCTAATAAAAATAAAGGCAAAGATTAAATAAAAATTTGAAACTAAAAAAATGTGAAAAAAAATTTTAATTATTATTAACAAAAAGTTTGATTAATAATTACAGAAAAGTTGCTTCACAAATGAATAAATCATAACACTTTATCCTTTAAAAATTTAATTTTTTTGTAACCAAAAAAGAACAGCCAACACATAGCATTTCAAATTAAAAATATGAAAACCGTTTTAACCAGAAATTGAACTGGCCAAATGGTCTATATAACTACAGAAACATTAATTTTTTTTATGTGTTTTTTTTTAAAGGTTGAAACTTTTTAATTTATAAATTTATATCTATTTTATTTCTAAATCACTAGTTTTACTCAAAAAATTTGAATTTTCTTATATAGGCCTAATATATTAAAAAATATAGCAGTTCAAAATTCTCAGAACTAAAAAATGTAAAAAAAATTTTAACGGTCCAGAATTATACTAACTACTAAATTTTTTAAACATAAAAATAACCAACTAACTTCATTTTATACACTACCCTGCCTTTGATTAATTAAGAAACGAAATTCAAATTAAAATTTTTTAAAATTTAAATAATTTTATTTAAATTCCTCCCTTATACAAAGGAAAGTCATTTTATTTTTCATTATAACGCTTTTAATAAATTTTAGTTAATATAAAATATCATTTAATGATTAAAAACAATAACGATCTGCATTAAAACCAGTAAATTGCTTTTTATTTAGGGATCATTTTACCGTCATTGATCTTTTCCTTCTTCTTTTATATGTTGTATATAGGCCAATTTCCCTTTTAGGCCCAAGTTTCCATTTCCTTATGGAGATTTCGGTAAAGGTGGATATCGAAAAACATCGAACCACGCCTAGATATGCAAACCAATAAGGAACCATTATGGGAGAAAAAAACCCGTCTACTCTTTAAAAACCTTTTAAAGCTTTAAATCTTTTTTTTAATGATACAGTTACTTAAACCTAATACAATTGTGAGATACTTAAACAACACAAGCAGCGTTTTTTTCTTCTTCTTTAAAATATGAAACTCATCCTTCCCAAAATTTCATGTTTTACTACACTATTTTACATATTGCTAATACGCAGCTTCATCATTTTTTGTTTTACTATATTCTCCAAAGGTTTTATTCTTTTACTTGTTTTATTAAGTCTCCAACCTCTTCTTTCGCTCCTCCACACTTACTGGCTTTTTCTTTTTTGTTAACTTTTCCCCCCCCCCCCCCCCCCCCCTTAAACCCCTTTTAACATACTTTACCCTTTTAAACTTTCCCCAAATTTCATTTTTTGGGCTTGCCCTAATTCCCAAAAGAACCCTTGGGTGCACCACAACACCCAAAACCAAAAACACCACAACCCCACAAGGGACTTTTTTAAACCCTTTAAAACAATCAAAGGGTTTTCACCCTAACTTTTCCCCTTTTATTCTTTAGCTTTTTCCAAACCCATAAAATTTCCCATTTCCTTTTCTCAAAAGCGGGAGGAATTTCAAATTTTTCCCTCCCGGGGTCCAAAAAGGTTACCCCTAAGAAATTGGATAAAAGGGGGCTTTAAAAACCCTTTTTTTTTTTTTTTTTCCCCAAAGTATTTTATAAGAAATTGGGCCCAGTTTACTTACCCCCAAAAGTTAAAAGGGTGATTTTAGGGCTTATAAATTTTTAATAAAAATTTAAACTTGTAATTGAACCTTCCCACATTTGGGATTTTTCCTAACCCCCTTCAATTTGAAACCAGATTTTTTGGTTTTTGGGTTTTTGATTTCCTAAAAAGTTTTTCCAGTTTAGCCCTTGGTTGTTGAAAACAAAAGGCCAAAATTCAGGTTTTTGAAACCCGGTTTTTATTTTCTGGGTTATTTGAAAAAGAAACACTTGGTTGAAACTTATTTTGTTTTGGAAACCTCACACTTTTGGAACCCAAAATTTTTAAAAGTTCCCACCCCAAATTTATTTTAAATTTTAAAGCTAAATCATTTTCCTTTCCCTTTTGTTTTTCCCATTGAACCTTTTTCGGGTTTTAAAAGAACAATTTTCCCTTTTTGGGGGGTTTCCCGACCAAATTGTAATCGGGCCTTGTTTGGAAACCAAAATAATTGGGTTTTTAAATTCTTGGAAGAAACCTTGTTTTTCCTATTTTGGGAAGTCAACCCTCAAAAGATGGACCATTTTGTAAAAATTTTCTTTTTTTCAATTAAATTGGAATTTTTTTTGGGAAAACCCCAAAAAAAAGAAAAAAAGGGATCAATGAAATTTTTCAAATATTGGAACCGGGATTTTAAGTTTTATAATATTAAATAATTTATAAAATTTGTTTGGTTTAAAACTTTTCAAAAGATGAAAATTTAAAACCACCCATAAAAATTATTAAATTAAATTTTATTTTTTTGTTTTTTTATTTTTTTTTAAAATTAATTTTAAAACATTCATTTTTTAAATAATTTAAATTTAAAACCTAAAAAATTATTTCTAATCGTTTTAAAATTTCCAAAGTTTAAAACCAAATTCTGAATCTGGTCCCCAACATTTTTGTTCCAAATTAAGCAGGAAAATTTTGTTTCAAAACCTTTTTAAATTAATTTCCCAATTAAAAGGTTTGCCTCCCTCCCATTTTCCCCAAATTTTTTTGGTTTTTGAAAACTTAATAAATTTTTGGTTTAATTGTTTTTTTGGGGTTTCCCCTAAATTTAATAAAAACTTTAAATTAAAAAATGGAGTTATTGTAATTTAGGCATATTGGTCCCTCCCGATAACCAATTTTTAAATTAGAAATTTTGTTCTTTTTAAATTTAAACAATTAAATAATTGGTAAAACCCCTTAAACAATTTAACCCTTAATGAATCCCCAAACAAATAAAAACTTTAAATTAAATGTAACAAGGGGTTTTAAAATTTTCCTTATCCATTTCCCTTTAAAATTTTAAATCCTAAATAAATCATTTTTAAGGAAAGAACCTTTCCCTTTACAATTTTTTCGGTAAAAAACTTTTAACAGGTAAAATTTTTTGTTAAGGGCTAATTTTTTCCTTAAATTAAATGTTATTATTATTAAAATTTTGGGCTTTTCCCATTTTTGGGCAACACCTTTTGAAAAGGGTTTTACCAAACCAAGCTAAAAGGGCCTTCAAATCGGAATAATTTGTTTGGCCCAATTCCAAAAAAAATATTTAAACATTGTTTATTTAGGCTTTTCTAAACAAGAAAACGCTTTAAAAAGGTTTTTCCCCTTTGGTTTTTTGAATTTAACAGTTTTCTTTCCAACCATTTGGTTTACTGAAAAAGTTTTTGTTTTAAAAAGTCCCTTTAAGTAATTCCAAAAGTGAAAATTTTTTTCAAAAATTTTACTAAAAGGCCCCGTTCATGAATTTATTTTTTGACTTTAAATTTTGGGTTTTTAAGAACAACCAATCATTGGTTTTCTTTGAAATTTCTTTTATTTTTGAAAGAATGTTATAAATTGGACCCAAATTCCCAAAAGGGAAAATTTTAAATTTTATAATTCATTAATTTGAAAATAACTCAAACCCCGGTTTAGAAAAAACCAAATTTTTTAACCTTTTTTCAAATTCCCAACCGGGGCCCGGTAAAAAGGCATTTAAACATTTTTTCGCGCGGGAAAAAGGTTCTAACAAATTCCCAAAACCATAAAATTTTTGCCCAAATTGAAATTTTCCCATTTCCTTTTTCTTTAAAACCAAGGGAACCTTTTTTTTATTTTAAATAGCCAAAGGATGTTTTTCGACCTAAATTGAGTAACAATTTATTTCAATGTTCTTTTTTATAGATTGAACCGAAAAGGCATAGACTTTTCCGTTAAAGGAAGCTTTATTTGAATTTATTTGTAACCTAATTTTAAAATAAAAAAAAGTTTTTGAAAAACGTCTTTGAACCTTGCAATAATTTTTATTGAAAATTGGTTAACTTATTTCTTTAATGAAGCAATAATCCTTTGTTCCTTATTGTCCTTGAAAATTGGTTTTGAAAATATGCTTTGGAATTGATTTCCCAAATTTCGGTTACTAGCCAAAAATGTCCCTTTGTTTAAGGGACCATAACTTGTTTAAAATTCCTTAATTTTAGAAATTTTAAATTCGAAAACCATTTTTGGGAAAGGCCCTGTTTTAAAATATGTTTTTAAAACCTTATTTTTTTAAAACCGGACCTGTTTAAAAATTTTAAATTACGTGGTTTTTAAACCAACCTTCAACCTTATTTTAAATTAATAACAATTTTTTAAAATAATTAATAATTATTGTTTTGGTTACAATGTTAAAGCATAAATTTTAAATTTGAATAAGGGTTGGCCTTTGTTCTTGAAAGGGTTTAGATCACTTTTTATAAATTAAATTTATTGGAAAATTTAAATAACTTTGAACAATAAATTAATTTCTCAGGAATTGGTTTTATTTTTAAACTTTCCCAAAAATTAAGCTTTTTCAACCAAAATTTAAAGGTAGAAATTTGAACAATGGCCGGTTATTATTTAAATTAATTAACTTTTTAAATAAAATTAAAATAATTTGCAATTAGTCTTTGTTTTGGATTTCCAAAATTTCAAATGAACTGAAAACAATTGAAATTTTGTTTTTGGGCCCTTAAAAGAATAAGATTTAAAAAATTTTGAATACTGTTAAAATCATGTTTTTTAAAAATCCTTAAATTTTAAATTAAATTTCCAAAATAATTTGGCCTTAAATGTAATTTTGCTTAAAATATTTTAAATATTTATTAACAACCTAAAGAACAATTAACCTTAAATTATTTTTAAGTAATTTTGAAATAGGCAAAATTTTTAAAATTTTTTGCTTTTTTGAATTGGTAAAATTTATAAAAGTACAATTTAATGCTAAATACCAAAGGAATCGGGTTTTTTATTATTTCCTAAAATTTTAGGTTTAATGAATTTCGGTGGCAAAAATATTTTAAATATTAAACCATTCTAAAAAGTTTTTAACTGGTTTTATTTGGATAGGTTTTTAAAAATATTTTAGGTTTTAAATGGAAATTTAAAATAAAAAAATTCTAAATAAACGTATTTTTTAAATTAAATTTTAATATTAAAAATGCCGATAAAATTTTTAAAATGTTTATTACTCATGGATAGGTTTATAAAAATTTCAGGTTCAAATAATTGGTACGTAAATTTTGGAAATTTTTAAATTAGTTTTTAATTGGTTAAAAATTAAAAATTTTAAAATTTTCCTTTATTTGGATACGTTTAAAATTCTTGAAAATAATTTATTTAATTTAAATTATGTTTTGTAATTTTAATAATTAAAATTAAATTTTCCTTTTTTGAAAATAATGAACACTTAAAAACCCTGTTTAATAATTGGTAAATATTTTTTTTTTTTTGTGTTTTTCCGTGGTTTGGTGTAATTTGTGTTTGTGTTTTTTTTGTTTGTTGTGTTTTTTTTTTTGTGTGTTTTTGTTGTTGTGTTTTTTGTGTGTGTGTGTTGTTTGTTGGTGTGTTTTTTTGTGTTTTTGTGTGTTTTTTGTTTTTTTTTTGTGTTTTTTTGTGTGTTGTTTGTACATTTATTTGGTTGTATTTTATGAAAAATTTTTAACCTCATAATAAAATACTTATCTTTTTTTAATTTTTAATTTAAACTAAACTTTGATAACCAACAGTTATCTTCGTCATGTTTGTTAAAAATTGTTAAAATGTAAACAATTTTTAAATTGATTTTCAAAAGAAAGATTTTCAGTAAAACACTTAAAATTTAATTTAAAAAATTAAACAAATCTATTGAATCAAAAAAGAAAACCGTTTTTTTAAAAGAATTTGGCTTTCCAATTCATTCAGGCACACCGATTTTAGCATAAATATGGTATTAATTTAAGGAATTCATGATAATCAAAATTTTGAGGCCTTCCAGGCATTACAAATCCGCTAGTTATGAAAAAACCCTGAAAAGATCAAACAATTGGGAAAACCCATTACCTCACGAGTGATAAGCAATTGTGTTATCACTTATCCAACCTTGGTTAATCAAGTGAGATTAATAACAAACAATTTGTTAAACTGTCACAAATTTTGTCGCTTTTATCAAATTTATTTGTCTTCAGTAAACCATGTTATTTCCAGTTTGATTTTACCTTTTAATGCGGTTACAAATGCTTAATAAAGGGTACTGTGGTTCAATGCGTATTCTAAAAGTAGTTTTCAATATATCTACATAATATGTAGGCCTCTAACAGATAAGTATTGCAATAAACATGTATCATCATCATCATTTATATTTAGTTAATTATGTTTAAAGATAAAGATGGGTTTTAAATTTCTACATAATGGAAAACATGGGGAAACCAAAAGGTACTTTATCACATTATACAAGGAAGACCGCATGTAAACAGAACTCTTGGTAATAACGAATTTAACCTATTATAGTAACTAATTGTTTAAAATGTCCTACTAGCACAATGTAAATAAAGTAGGAACTTTAATTATTGTAAGAAATAAATTGTCAAAATAAGAATGATCTAAATAAATATCATTATTGTTAAGAATTTTGGAAAATTTCCGTTACTAATTGGTAAAATGTTAACTTTAATACCTATTAGCAAAAAATTATGTCTACAGTGAAAATTTCCAAGTTCTCAATTGGCTTAAAAAAAGTTTAATTTGAAGACCTATTTGGAAATATTAATGACCACTTGCTTTACTTATAAATTGAATTAATTTTCTATTTTTTATAGTGTAAAAATAATTTGTAACGGTTTGTAAAATTTTTATTATGGTAAACCTAAGAAATATTCTAATTATTTGCTTAATTGTATATATATATATATATATATATATATATATATATATATATATATATATATATATATATATATATATATATATATATATATATATATATATATATATATATATATATATATATATATAATATATATATTATATATATATATATATATATATATATATATATAATATATATATTGGTTTTTAAAATCAAAAACGAAAACTTGAATTTAATGATTCAATATAAGACAAAAATTATCAACGCTTTTGAAAATGCTTTAATTGGTTAAAAAATAATTTTTTAAGATTTAAAAATTACAAAGATATTAACTGAGATTTGGTAACCTAAATTTCTAATTAAATACAATTCATCAGGTGAGTTTGAGTCAACTGGCTCCATCCAGTGGCGGAAGTTAATCATTTTAAGTAAAAAACGCACGTCCATGCTTTTTTAAGAAATATTTTTTAAATTAACATTTAATTCTGCAAATAAAATCATAATTTGTATTTTTCGATTCGGCACCCGTTTTTGAAATATTTTGCATTACAAAAAACTAATTATTCAGTAATAACCAAATTAAATAAATCAGAGATTGCTTTGCATTTGAAGTTACGTATCTTATGTTTTCAAAATATTTGCATTTACGCGTGTTTTGTAATTCATTGTTTGTGTCTAATTACTGTGAAAAATGAATTACCAAACGAGAACTTATATGCATTTATGTTATGGTAATACTAATTGAAATGCTTGGCTGTTCACTTTGAACAAAGATTTAAAAGAAGACATCCCTCATACTACGTTTAGAACCGTTCATCGTAACTTGTTAGAGTATGGAAGTTTAAAAGGAAGAAAAATTCCGGACGAAATGCCTGTACCAGTTGAAATTGAAAACAAATTTTAGATAGAGTTTTTTCATCAATAAGCCGGGAGTTAGGTTTAGAATTTGGTGTGTTTAGCAAGTCTTGGAAAGTTTTACGAGAACAAAATTTACATTCCTTTCACCTACAAAAGTGCATATTATTTGCTACCATCCTCGTCGAATGAATTTTTAAAAAAAAAATTAAGATGTACAATTTGTTAGAAATATTGACCACTGATGGTGTATTTTTTCCCGAAATTAATAAACTTGCATAATTCCACAAACGGTTAGATGAAAATCAAACCAATGTAGTTACAGCTCCCATAGATTTAGCGAAAATATTTGGATAATACTAGACGATCACCTAATCGGACCTATCCGTTTTCCTCAAAGACTGACTGGCGAATTCTATTTAAATTTTTGGAGAAGATTTGCTAAAATTGTTTGAGACGTACCCTTAGATGTTAAAGAAATTATTTCATAATGATGGTGCCCACCACATTCTATACGAAACGTCAGAGAATTTTTAAAATTGAAAACTCGTGTCTATTCTGTTGATAATGAGAGCAACTTTGGAATTACAGATGGATGGATGAGATTAAATAACAAATTTTTCAGCGTGTTAGTTTCATTTTAAGAAAAATACAAGCTTGCATTCAAAAGGAAGGAGGACATTTTGAACAATATGAATAAAAATAATTATTATTTTGTTTTTGATTCTTCAATATCTCTTTAATAATGTTAATTTAACTGTTATTTTTGTAAAATAAAACAAATTTTAATTTTTTATTGAATAATGTGGTCGTTTATGTTAATGCAAAATATTTCAAAACTGGAATCGAAAAATACTAAATATGATTTTATTTGCAGAATTAAATTTGAATCTATCAAAAAGTATTTCTTCAAAAAACCAAGGGCGTGGTTTTTTTTACTTAAACTGATTAACTTAAAATATTCTACGCCACTGGATGGAAGTTGACTCAAACTTACCTGATTAAATTTAATTAGACATTTAGGTGTAAACCAGATAATATCGTAGGAAGAATCTTAAAAAAACCTTAAAAAATTATTTCTTAATCAACCTGTATCTCGGAAAGCATTTTCGGAAAAGCGTTTATGATCATTTTGTCTTATTTTGAATCATAAAATTTTCGTTTGTCGGTGATTTTAAAATAATTAATAATTTTTAATATAAATATTTAAATTTAAATAATAGGTGATTTTACGATTTAACAAAATACTTAAAACCAATTTATTTTTGAGATAATGCCACTTTTAATATTTTTGATTTACCGTGCTTTTCTGCAAATATCAAGTGTACAAGGAATTGTCTTATCGCAAATTTATACTAAGTTTTTTATTCCTCATGAAGTGATTGTTCATATTATTTTATTTCCCTAAACTGTTTTGGTTCTTTAGAACCTTAAACATGAAAGTTTTAATTTTAAAAAGCAATCACTAAAATTCAAACGTGGATTTAGTCTAAAATCTTTCGTTATTTTTTTTTAATTTAGTAAAACTTTAAAATGTCTTTAAGATAGCATGAATAGATTTGAAAAAATTTTCACAAATTGGAAAAATTGAATTTAATTAAAAATATAATTTGCCAAAAAACGTAAAAAGCCCTTCATTATTTAGTTTAAATAGTTTAAAAACAGATTTTTAGTGTTTTTGGTTATCCTTAATTTGAGTTTATTTTTGACTTTTCGTTTATTTAGTGGAAATTTCAATTGTGGTAAAAATACAATCGGAAAATTATGAATTTAAACATTGGGGTAAATTCTCCGGCCAAATTTATCGCTCAGCCTCCAAAATGGCCCGCCTTAACTTTCTTGATACTCAATAATATTGCCCTAGTACTAATTTTGAAAAATAATAATACTATTAATGTTTTTAAATCGGACATTTTCTAAAACTGCTTTTTTAAACTATTTAAACTAAATAATGAACTATTTTACGTTTTTGGAAATTAAATTTTTGGTAATTAACAATTTTTTTTTAAAAAAATTTTTTGTAAAATTATGCTATCTTAAAGACCATTCCCAAGGAAGTTTTACTGAAATTGGAAAAAAAATTAACGAAAGATTTTGAAAATCCACGTTTGAATTTTTGATTGCTTTTCAAATTAAAACTTTTTTTGGTTCTAGGCAAAACCAAAGACATATTACTTTTCTGATGAATATGAACAATCACTTTAAGGAATAAAAAATTATATAAATTTATAAGACGGTTGTTATTTGACACCTTGAAGCAAATTCAAAAATATTGTGGATTATCTAAAAACGGCAACACTTGGTATATGGGTATGTTTTAAAATTGCTTTTAAATCTTTCTCGGTTAATGTATTTATATTTATATATATATAATATATATATATATATATATATATTTATATAATATATGTGTGTGTGTGTGTTTGTGTGTGTGTGTGTTTGTTGTGTGTGTGTGTGTGTGTGTGTGTGTGTTGTGTGTGTGTGTGTTGTGTTTGTTGTGTTTTGTTTTTTTGTGTGTGTTTTTTTTGTTTTGTTATTTTTTCGGTGGTTTTTTTTTATTTGTTTCTTGTGTGGTGTCTTTTTCTGTTTTTGTTTTGTTGTGTTGTTGGTGTCGTGTGCTTTGCTTTGCTGTGTTTTTTGGTGTCGTGTGCGTTGTCGGTTGTTTTTCTTTGTTTTCTGTTTTTGTGTTGTGTGTTGTGTGTTGTGTGTTTGTGTTGTGTGTTTGTGTTGTGTTTGTTTTTGTGTTTTGTGTGTGTGTGTGTGTTGTGTTTTTTGTTTCTTTTTTTTTTTGTTGGTTTGTGTTTTGTTTTTTTTTCTTCTTTTTTTTTTTTTTTTTTCTTTTTTTTTCTTTTTTCCTTTTATTTTTTTTCTTGTTCCAATTCTTTAATTTTAATAATTTTTTTTTTTTTTTTTTTTTTGTTTTTTTTTTTTTTTTTTTTTAAAAGTTAAAAACAAAAATTATGGTAAATGGCATTTATTAACCCCTTTTCTTTTTCAAGTTAAACCATCTTGTCTTTAGAAATTTGAAAAATAAATAAATAAGAAAATAAGTAATTATTTATTAAATGTAAAAATCAAAGTAAAATACATTTTTAATTTTAAGTTTGAAGTTAAAATGTAAGAACATTGGTAATTTAAATTGAACATTATTAAATTATCTTTTTGTCACCAGCGGGGATTGCCAAATTCCAAATGGAAAGAACGGTTTTAAACCAATTTTAGGATAATTTCTTTAAAATGTTTTTTTCTGCAATTTAATGGATTGACAAAATTGTTCTTAAAAATAATTTTAAATTTATTTTTTAAAAATTTTTTTAAAATTTAATTTAAATTTAAGGTGAAATTAAGGTGGGATTTTATTAATTATTGGGTTAAACTTTTTGGGTTCAACTTATTTGGTTTTTCTTCCAATTTTATTTTAAATTTATAACAGTTAAATTAAAAATAAGAAATTGACGTATTATTTTTTTTAAATTTTTTTTAAACTTAGAAACTCTAACGGAAAATACAAAATTTTAATTTATTTAATCTTTAATAAATTTAATAAAAATTTAAATTTTAGGAATTAGAAATACAAAGTTTTATTTCCTTTACAAAATAACACCAACGCTTGGTTTTTGGAAAGTTCCAAATTAAATTGTTTACGGTGCTTTAAATAACCATTTCGCTTTGCAAAAGGGAATATTAAGAAGTTTTTTTCTTAAACAAAATAAAGGAAGTTTGATAAAAATTACCCGTTCTTAAAATTTAACCCAAAATTTAGGGCTTGAAAAACAGTGAAAGAAACATTTTAAAAAAATTAATTTAATTTTTAAATATAAAGGTCCTTTTATTATCTTTATTTCATTTAAATATTGGGTTTAATTTTCAACAAATTAATATTTCCCCTTTCATTTTTTAAATTGCGTTCTTTTAATTTTATTATCCCTTCCTTCTTTCCTAAAATTACTTTTCCTCTTCCTTAATTCCGCTTTTTATATATTTGGTTTACCCCCAAATTTCTTCTTCTTCAACCTTTAAATTTTTCCCTTTTTCAATTTCCAATAATCCGTATCATTTCTTTCTTTCCTTTCCTTTTTTCAATTTTGGTTATTTCTTTTGATCCCAAGTTTGAATTTCCTTTAAAATTCACCATCTTTCCTGCCTTTTGAACAGCCCAAAGCCTCCCAGGTAAATTTTTTAACTTCCAAATTTTGCAATAGCAATTTTTAAATAAAACTTTTGGTTTTGTCCATTTTATTCTTTTTAAAACCTTAAAGAATTCTAATTTTAAACTTTTTCTCCTTAATTTTTCCCACTTCACCATTTCCCCAAACCAATTTTGTTGAAATCTTTCCTAATTATTTTTCTTTCCAATCCAGGTACCCAATTTTTTCTTAATTTATCTTTAATTTCCTTAATTTCCCCTTGCAAAGGATTTTCATTTTTCAAATAATAACTCCTTTTTAAAGTCCTTGGGTTCTTTTCCAATTTCCCAATGTTTTTTTTTTCCCTTCCTCATTTTTTTAACTTTTTGCTTCCTTTTATCCCAATAGGTTGAATTTTTTACCCTGCTTGTTTTCCTCCAATTTTCCTTTTTTCCTTCCCTTTTAATAAATTCCTTTTTTTTCCCTTTCTTTCCTTTTTTTTCAAGGTAACCCGGTTATTTTTAATTTAAAAGTTTGAGTAAAATTTATTTTAAATTAACTTTTGCCTTTGGAACCATTGTTTCTAATTTGCCCTCTATTAATTAATTAAAAATTTTTCTTCTTTTAACCTTTTTTTAAACTTTCGGTTTCGTCCCAAAGAATTCTTCCTTTTTTAATTTTTTCCAAACTTGTATTTTTTTTTTATTTTTTTTAAATTTAATTGTTTATTAATTTTTGGGTGATTCTTCTTTATGTTATTGTTTCTTTCTAATTTAATTTATATTTTTTTGCGTTTAAATTTGTTCCTTCCAGTTTTCCTTTTAATTTTTCTTTTTCAAATTAAATTCCTTTTAATTAAGGTATTGAAAAGCCTTAATTAAACCTGAATTAATTTATTCCTTTCGTTCCTAAATGTTAAATCCCTTTGTCTTAATTGGAATCCCAAATAGGTGAATTCTTTATGTTTGTTTAAATTTTAAATTATTTCACTTTCCTTTTCCTTCCCTTTTAATACCATTTTGGGTTTTTTTCCATTTACTTCAAAAATTTTCAAAACCTTTATTGGTTAATGAAATAAAATTTCATCCAGTGAACGAAATATTTAAAATTTTAAATTTTTTCCATATTAAAACGGGGATTTTCCCAATTGACCAATAAATATTTGGTTAATTTAATAAATTTATTCAAATACTTTTTTGGCTTTTTTTTAAGTTCACGGTAAAACAAAGGTTTAATTAAGCACTGGTTTAAACCAAAAGATGGTTTTAATTTTAAAATTTTATTTTAAAATTATATTTTATTTATATAAATTTAATTAATTTTTAAATAAATTTTAAATTTAATTGGTTAAAAAAATTTTTGAAGGTTCATTCTTTTGGAAATGAAATAAACAATTAAAATTTAAACCCAAATATTAAATTTTACTTGGTTTAAAAATGTAAAACGGAAATCAGGAAAATTTTTTATTTTTTTATAAAAATTTCCTTTTTCAAATAAACAAATTATAAAATTGAATTGGTTAAAAAAGAACCTTAATTAAAATACAAATTATGCTTAACTTTCCTTAAAAATTGAATTTTAAAAAATTGGCCGGGCAAAATTCCAATAAAGATCCAAAAGTAGTTTCTTATGTTTTGTTTAAAATTAAATTTTAAAATTTAAAAACTATATTTTACTTAAATAATTTATACCGTTTCCGGAAAAAGTTTACATTTAATTTAAATCATATAACAAAACAAAATTCCTTTTTATATTAAATTTATTTCCACTTTCAATTTTATTTCATATTCCCAAAATTGTTTTCTTTTGGCTGGTTCCTATTAATTATCTTATTTTATTTTAAGCCAAATTATTACCTTTTTCAAAATTTAAATTAATTTCCTAATTTATTCCAATTTCCAAACTTTGGTTTAAACGAAATTTTCTTAAATTTAATGTTTGTTAAAATTGCTTAAATATTTATTTCAATTAAGCAAACTTGTTTTAAAATCCATATTTTTTAAATTTGAGATTTTTAAAAAATTTTTTATTTTAAAATTAATTTAAATGTTTTAAATTTTAATTAATTTTCAACCCTTAACCCCTAATTTTTTTAAATTTAATAAAGGTTAAAAACAAATTTTATTTTCCGATTGTTTCGAAACCGTTTAATATTATTAATTAAAACTTCATGTAAAAATAAACCTTTTAAATTTTAAATTGTTTAAAAACTTTGGAAAAAATAAATTTTTTAAATATTTTCTGTTAACTACCAAAATTTCCAACCTTTTCTGACCTTCCCACAAAGTTCCAAACCCATTCTTTTTGGTTAAACAAAATTTGTTAAACCTTTTCTTAAAATCAAAACCATTTTCTTAAATGTCTGATTTACTTTTAAAACCAGGTTTCCAATTTCCAGGGCAAAATTTGCCATAAAAGAATTAAAGCCCTTATTTCTTTCCCTGTTAAAATTTACCAAATTTATAATTAATTTTATTATATTAAAAATATATTTTACAACCTAAACTTAATTGATATTGTAATTCCTCACAAAAACTGAATCAGAATAACATTTACAAACCTATCTTAATTTTAACAAATTCTTTTAAATTTTGGTTAAATTAACCTTTCCTTTTTAATTTTTATTCATTATTGTAAAATTGTAAAACTTTAGAAAACCCTTTCTTTAATTACTTTAAAAATTTTATTTTTAACTTTTTCCCAAAACCTTAAATTTAAAAACCCTTAAAAATTTTAATACTTAACCTAAATTTTTACAATTTTAAAACTCATAACTTGCCAACGCCAAAATTATTGAAAAGTTAATTTTAAGGATTTTTATAACTGCTTTAACCCATACCTTTTCCCTTTAAGGGAAAGGCTAAAATTTTGTCAATTTAAATTTCCATATTGGTTTAAACCTTTGCAATTTTGGTTCCAAAAGTTTATTTTTTATCCCAATTGAAATTTGGAATGGTTCAATTAAATGTTTTGCACCCCTTTTCTTCCTGACGTTGTTTATAACTAAAAGTTTATATAAAAAATTTATAATTTCCCAGTAATTAACCTCGAAACTGTTTAAATTTAATTAAAAAACCAAACTTCATGGGGTAAATACCTTTTTTTAAAATTGGAAAATTATTTGAATAAAATTTTTATTAAAAATGTTCCCACCGAATTTAATCCGTATTAAATAAATCCTTTTTAAACCTTTTAAAAATGCTTTATAAATTACCCTTGCTTTTATTGAATTAAAAACCCAAATTTAAAATTAAAGCCTTTTCTTAAATAAAACCTTTTCCCTCACTCGTCTTACAAATTTTATTTCAAAACGAATGTTCCATTTGCTAATCCAAAATTTGAAACTAAAAGTTAAAATTTATTTTGTATAATTTAATTCTAAATCTAATATTATTATTATTTTTAAATTAATAATTTTATTTTCTTAAAAAAGTTATAACAATTTAATAGGTTGTTTGTTTGTGACCTTTTCACCAAAATAATCCATAATAATTAAAATAGAACGAAATGGGAATTATTGACAATTCTTCCGGGTTTAAACTTTAATTTTTGGATAAAGTTTCCTTTTTATTAAAGTTAAAATTGTTTAATTTAAGTAAAATAAAAAAACCATTTATGTCAACTGGTTTAATGCCTTTAAAGTTGGACGTTTAACGAAACCAAAAATGGCTTAATTAATTGTAAAATTTTTTTTCCGCGCTGGAACCTCCAATTTAAAAATATTTAAACCAAGATTTTTATTATATTTGTCTTTTCCTTATTGTTAAGTTGTAGGAAAATGAAAATTATTAGCCCTAACGAAAAATTATAGAATAAAATTTATAATTTTAAGGTTTTTTCATATAATGGCCCAACCAATTCCTAATTCTTGAGAAAACTAAAGCTATTTTTTTCAATAATTTAATTTACAAAATTTTATTTGTGATATTTTTTGGTTCTCAAGTTTTCAAACCTCTTATTACTCCTAAATTGAATTAAAATGGAAAGTTGGTAAATAACCTCCTTTTATGGTTTTCAAAGGTTTTTTTAACGGAGGTTAGTTTATCCCTAAAGATTATAATTTTTAATTAAAAATCCTATAAGTCCATTTAACCAGTAATTAGGGTTTTGCCATTAGTGGGCCATTTAAACTTTAATTAAACGGGGGGAAACTAAGGGCGAGGTATTTTATTAAAAATAAAAAACGAAAAGGTTTTGGAAAAAATTTTTAAAAAATGCCAATCAAAACCCGGAAAATTTTTCATGTTTTAAATTTATAAAATGAACAATTAAAAATTATTGTTTCTTGAAATTTTGCAATTAAAAATAAAAATAAACACTTTAAGCAAAATTTTGAATTTTGTTTCACCTTTTATATCCATAAAATGTGGTTGGGTGACAAAATTTTATTTAAATGTACTTAAACCAACCGTTTTAACAAACTTCCGGAAAGGTTTTCTTCTAAAAGTTAAAATAATTTAATTTTGTTAGCACAATTTTCCTGAATTTGTTTACTTCCACAAAATTTAATTTTCCAAAAATTAAAGCACATTTTGATTTTTTCTTGAAAAGAAGTTAAATATGCCTTTAAACAAGTTGCCCGGGTTCGTAACTTTTCCTAATAAAATATCCCAAAGGAAAACCTTTAACGAAAATTTAAAATTTTAAATTTTTTTTAACTATAACTGGTTGTTTTTTGGAAAAAGGGTTTCGTTTAAAGGAAAAAATCCTAAACCGTTACCAAATTTGTTTACCTTTAATGGGTCAAAATGAAATTAATTTCCTTTAATAAGGTTCCAAGAAATTGGTTTTAAATGTTTTAAATTTAATTACCAAATAAAACATTTTAAATTAATTACCAATTAAGAATGGCAAAGTTAAGAAAATTTTTTTTTTTAAATGATATTCCGGTATACCTACCTTTAGGCGGCAAAAAAATTTTAAAAAACTCTAACCTCAAATTTTTTTAATATTTTTACTTTGGCTTTTTGTTTAAAATGGGTTTAGGAAAGGTGGAAAATGTTTGGGATTTTGAAGCTTAAATGAAAAAAAGAAATATTAAATTTTATAATTTGGAAATCCATTTTCCATAGTTGGAATGGAACCATATTAAGAAAATTAATTATATTGTTTAAACTTTTTTTATTTAAAATGAACCCATACCAAATTTTTTTGGTTATTTAAAAAGGAAATTTTAGAATTAAATTCCCATTATTTACAAATAAAAATAAAATTTTATTTAAAATTTTGGCCCAAAACCTTCTTGCAGATAATCTTTACAAATATCATTATTTACTTTTAAAACCCGGTTGCTAAGTTCGCTAAGGCGGGGTTTAAATTAGGTGGGTTACCTGGGAAGGCGAATTATTGGGCCTATTTAAACCCCTAAATCAATGTATTTTTGGTTTTGGCAACAAATTATTTGTGGGATTTTCCCCCATTTTCTTTAAGTGGGGCCAATTAAGAATTTGCGGGGAAAGGAACTGTTTATCCTGGAAACCTAATTCCTCGTTTTAAGGCTTGTTTGGAAAAATTATAAAATTAAAACCTTGCCAATACAAAACCGGAAAATAATTTTTGTTTCTGAAAGGCCGTTAGGGGGTAATGGCAATTTGGGGAATTAAAAATTTAAATGGTTTTTGGGAAATTCTTAATAAAAACCTAAATAAAAAAAATAAAAATTTTAAGGGGATTTTCTTAAAATTTTTTTTGGCCATTTTGAGATTAAAAAATAAAGTCGGTTTGGGTTGTTTCCAAATTTATTAAATTTTCCCCTAAAATCTTCCAAATTTAAATTTTTTAAAAAACCTTTTGGGCGGTTGAAAAAGGCCCTTTCTTGGGCAAAATGTTAAAAAATTAAATTTTTATTTAACATTTGTGCCCAAGAAAGGCTTTTTCAACCGAACAAAACGGCTTAATTTTCCAAAAAAAAACCTTTGAATTTTTTAGAACAAGTCAAAAGTGCCAAACAAAAAGCTTTCCCGAAAAGGATCCGTTATTTTTTAATTAAAATACGGCCAAAAAACTTTTTAGAAAATCCTTAAATTTTATTTTTAAAACTTAAATATTTTCCGGTTTTGTTTCCTTTATTTTTTTTGGCCCTAAAAGGGTGTTTAAAGGAAAGGTTTTAATTGGCCCCCGTAAAATTAAATTAAACCAAACCATTTTTAATTCTGAAGGCCCTTATTGGGAGAAACTTCACCTTAAGGCTCTAATTGGTTAACCCTAAAATTGCCGATTTTAAATGGTTTGGAAATTTTTCACCAGGAATAAAATAAATTTTAAATTACAGGGCAAATAAGAAATTTGTAAAAGTTTAACAAAAGGTTATTTTTTTTGTTTAAATTCCATTATTCCACTATATATTTACCAAAAAATTAATTAAAGCCCTAGCAATTTTAAAAAGAATTTTTACTTTGCTTTTTTAAATTAACAAAACTTCCTTTTAATGTTGTTTGGCTTCAAAAAGAATTTGGTTTTTATTAAAAGTTTAATTTATTGCCTTGGTTTTTAGAATGAAATTTTGGCAAAATTTAAAGAGAAAATTTTATTTCCAAAACTTTAAATATTTTAAACCACCTTTAGTATAGGGATAATTAAAACAATTTGAAAAATTATTGACAATCTTTGGTTTAATTACCCAAGGCCTTTAATTTAAATTTATTAATTAATTTGGAATTCCTTGGGACCCAAATTTTTGGGCCTATTTTTCAAGAATAAATAATTTGAAACTTCTGCTGTGTTTTAAAGTGCCAATACTAAAAACATGACGCTATGTAATTTAGTCTTGACAAAGTGACATTTTAATTTGTGGTTTTTAAATTTCCCGGTTTTTATAATTTTGTTGGTTAAAACTGGTCGCTGCATACATTGGCGAAAATTAGTGGGAGGAGCTTAACTCTATTTGTTGGGACAGATTTTGGTTGGATCTGTAGTAACACAACCTGCTTAGCACTGATGAGGTAATGGGTTCGATCCCCGTTACCTTGTATAAGATTTTTTCGGGGGGTTTTCCTCATACACGTATAGCGTGATTACTGTAATGCTGGAGTAGTATCTTCCCACTCAGAACCGCAACTCCATTCCTTCCGATCCTATCCTGACCGTACCCATCCTTAATCCCACCATGCATATATGCATAATGTGTATACGTAAGCTGGAAATCCATCGGTGTGTCTAAAGGAACATGGAAGAGCACCGGACAGTTATCTGTACCACTCTATGGGAGAATGAAATGCGTTCTTCCGTACCTTGATTAAGCATTCGGTGGTTATTTGCGTGACATTAATGAAAGTGTTACTAATCGAGTATATTTATAGAACCATCCATTCCTTGATCTATCCGACTTTACCATTCTTAATCACCACCATGATAATGATTATATTTATCTAAGCTGAAATCAATCGGTATTGTCTAAAGGAAATGAGACTAGCACCCACTTCCACATTGGGAAAATCGAATTTCGATCTGCTATTCATCTGTCGACTTGATTAAAGAGATTTGTCTATAATATTCATCGACAGTAATAATGTAAATTAAGTTTGAAAGATTTATAATCAGTTATCTAAAACTCTTTTTTTTTAAATCTTTAATTTGTTAATCAATAATTAATTAAACCGATGTATTGATTAACTAACGTAATCTCACTAACATTGACTTATCAAACATAAGAACGACTAGTACCAACAAATATGTAAAGTACTACCGAAGCTTTGATAGTCGCTTATCATATAGTGTCGCTACACAAAAAAATGTAATTTATAAACCAGTCCTATTAGTAACTTTGCAAATCTTTGGTATATGCCTAAAGTTTCAAACTATGATTAAGTAGTGACAGTTTTCAATATTAATTTGATTGATAAGATTTTGTATAACAGGATATTGTGACTTTACAACTTTCTTATATTCTCTACGTTTTTATCAAAATATCACAAGGATAGTTAAGAACGTATACTATTAGGTAAGCTAGAGAACGAATGAAACAAGTTGTAAGTTACAAACTATCCTGTTTATAAAAATCTGCTAAAATCTTTAAAATTAATTTGCAACTATCTCATAATAGTGCAAACTCTTTAAACTAAATGAATAAAGTAAGTCGATAAGATTTATAATTGACAATTTGTTCATACTTAATTTATGTTAACATTGCTAAAATAAGTTTGCAATGAAAATCATTATTGTACATTATCAAATGAATCAAATGTAGTAGATTCACAAACAAATTTATAATGATTATCAAAATGAACTCATGAAACTTTCACCAGATTCAATAATGACGATGGTAGCGTAGTTTTCGAAACGCGTTCGGTGTTTTTTAATTTTGTGTGGTACGTGGGTGTATTTTGTTTGTTACAGATCCTGCCAGTTCCAGTGTTACCAGATTTTTTCATATTACACTTCTAATACGTTTAGATTAATAATAGTTATTAACCTTATAAGGCCGATATGCAGCAAAGAATAAATGCGGCTGAAGTTTGTATACCGAAACGACAGACGAGGTCTGAACCAACCAAGTCAGTTATTTGCGTATTGGCCGTGTACCGTTCAACTATTTTCGTAAAATCGTAATATGCAATAAATTTTGGAATTGTATTTAATGTTATTTTAATTCCGGTAAAAATAAATAAATTTTGTTAAGCCATGCAATTTGTCTACGTCAACGTATCGTTAGATTTGTGTAACGGCCTATAACTATCAATGAGATATTATTATAACATATAGATATTACGAAATATTGTTAACATCAGAATTTTCAGAGTTTAGTGAAAAAGGAGTAGACATTTTTTAGTAAGTAAGCTCTAAAATTTAATTAGAAAATATTATTTACCATGGTTTTGACAAACGCCGGCTTTGATAAATTTTTTCATGTTAGTATCTAAAGGTTTACTTACGTCTATCTGATAGAAATGATTCAACGTCTAAGATAATAATTTATTAACGACGTTGTCAATTTTCATTAGGAGGTATTATAAACATTAAGCAACAAATATGCCAAAAAGAATATCTTTAGAGTCAAGTTATTAAGTGCCACAAGCACTGTAGAGCCTGCACAAGTGTATACTTTTATAATTTACGAATTGAAGTGTAAGTAAGAAACAAAATTTACTCTTGTTAAACATTTAATGGAAGAAAAAATATGTGAAAATAGTCACACCTTGATTCTCTCTTTTCCCAATGCACTCATTATTAGTATAACATGACAAGAATGAGAAGTTATGTGCTGGACACACCAATTTCTTTTATTTATCAATATTATTGGTGAGATACTTTAGAAATTATTGTAATTATGATAAGGGGATACCTGTCAAACCACCTAATTGGTCCTCCAGTGCCAATAGTACTTTTAATCTCACAAAACGAGGTTCAAGATTTCATATTTATTCCTTTTTTACATAACGAAACTGTCATGGTTTATCAAATTATCTCGTAATTACCAAAACATGTTTCTATCTGACTGGCGTTTTTCCATATATTTATTGAAGTATATTTCCGCGGCCATCACGTCATTTCTGGTACAGAGAGTGAAACACTCGCAACACATTATAAATATCACTATTCGAAAAAGTATTCATATAAACTTGTGATTTACCAATTTGTTTTGCACCGGAAAAACATAAAACTATTAATGGCCGTTAACCAACTATAAAATTTAGAGTTGTTACACTAAACATGCTATTGTTTGAACAATCCTCTAAATCAGTGCCTACTATCAAATTGTAATGTCGCTATTTTCGTTATTATTGAACATAGGGGTGTTGTAAAAGATTGAAAAGGACTTTCTGACGATTTTAAAAATGTAAAAATCACAGTGATATTTAAAAAAACCTGACTTAACTACATGAAAATCCTAAACTGCCCAATTTAAATTTAAATATATTCCTCGATTCTATAAAAAAAACCGACCAGATGCAGTTTTGTTTTTAAATTTTCATCAACCTGTATCACAGAAATGAAGAAAGCTGGGAAACTTTTGTTTGCAGATTCTTTTGTTTGCAGATTCTTTTGTTTCACAAAAAAAGTGCCACACTAATGGGAAACCCACAACTGTCCATCTTTTACGGGAGTCAAGAATCTCTACAATTACATGGAAAATGGGATTCACTGAACATTGAGCAATACATTCAATGTTTATCTAGAACTTATCCAAGTTACATTTAAAATCGTAAAATTAAAGAATCCTTAAGGCTCTGTCTGAATATAAATATTTAAAGTTTAGGAACAGTTTATCAATTTTGTCCAAATATTTATTTAATAAATTGGGCTAATGAAATAATGGTAGAAGTCAAACTGTTTTATCAAAATAAATTGTTTCATCTTAAATTTTTTTTAAAAATGCTTTGCTTTTTAAATGTCACGCTTTACCATAGTGTGTTACCTTTCTCATTTAACTTACGACATTTATGACAACCGAAATTTTGATAGTGGTGCTATGTCACTAGGAAACATTTCAGAGATTTTTCCAACTTTCAGTTTCCATTCATACGGTCGTAAATTTCTGTAAGTTATCTAGGTTTAATGGTATAAATTTTATTAGGTGAAAAGTAATAAATATATAAGAGCAATTTATTAACAGTCTTTTAAGAAATGAATTTTCATGTAGCATTACTCCAATTTCTTGAAACATTAAATACATTAGAAAATTTTTCTTACTAACTAATTATGACTATACATTGTGTCACTAAAAAAAAATACATGCTTAATATGAAATCAATGGCAAAACCCTGTTTCCGCAACAGCAACATTAGCAACTGAAATTTATAAAAAAATAACTGTAAAAAATTCTTAATTTTAATTAGGAGCTCATTCACAAACCAAACCTTGCTCAACTAATTCTAAATATGCTTTTTGACTACTTTTGTAATGTGTATTTAGAGCATGTATTAACAGAATTGGTCTTCATTTGCTACCCTTTTTTTCAACGATATTCAAAACTGCTTCGATAGCAGAATTTAATAATTTAAAATTTTCTAACTGTCCACTAGGTTGAGATGTCTTATCTTCAATACTGTCATCGCTACTACTTGTGTTTTGAGTCTCTGAATCACTTTCATTTCTATCAACACTATCAGTTTGAGGTTTGTGATGCTCAGTTGAGGAAGTTGGTAATGAAGTGCTCTCATTTTTGGAGGTACTTGGTACAATTGCACTATCACTATCAGTTTTTTTACCGTGACTTAATTTATTATCAGAATGACTAGTAGATGGTGAGGATTGTGACTGAGGTTCTAATGTAGCAATCTCAGTTTGCAATCGTTCACGTAATTGCTGAAGTGTGGATGTTAATAATGGTGGGGGTACAGCTTCTGGACTATTATAAACTAGAACTAATGCACGTATATCTCCAGCAAGACGTCTCGAAGTCTTCTTAAGATCAACCGAATTGACTTGCTCACTTAATCCAACCACTGTATTATCAATCATTGTTAAAGTCTGTTCAGATAATACATGAGCAGATACTTTAGGAAAGAACGTTGTAAGAAATTCATAAATTACATCAACTGTTAAAGAAGAACGTTCATCTAATAGAATTGCATCAATGTAATCCACAAAATAGTTTGAAGATGTTAGCATGGTTGAATATTTACGATCCATATGCTGAAATTTTAGTTAGTAGTCATATCAATACTAGTACGAATAATTTATACCTGCACTCTTAATACATCTAACCAAAACTTAGGGAAAAACGTAGAATGTAAAGGAACAGCTTCAAAACCAACAAGAGCACTTAATGTAACAACAATTTCAGACAGAGATTCTGAATTTACAGCCAACCTACATAACATATCTATAAATTCGTGGTATGGTGTAAAAAACTTATCTAAAGCTTCATCATATTCAGCATCAACACCCTGTAAATTTAAAAACAAAATAAAGGAATTAACCTAAACCATTGTAAATGATAATACGAACCCTACTACATTCCAATTGATTATGAGGAACTGTCATTTGTACCATTGGTCGTAATGGTCTTGCTACACCTTTACCTGTAGATGGAGGCAATTGATGACCACGGCGCGGAAAATAAGGTCCTAAAGGTACAGCAGCATCATGACTGTCTTGAAAAGCTGAATGACAATGTGAAAGTAACGGAACTAAAATTTGCATGACTTCACCAGGCATTATTAAAATAAATTCTTTGAGAATTTCTAAAAATAGATAAAAAATAATGTAAGTGCAACCAAAATTATTGGTACCGTACCAATACATAACAAACGCATTTCAGACGGATTGTATGTATTGAGAAGTGAAGCTAATTTACGTAAAACTTCTAACCAATCCTTATAAGCTAATAAAATTCCCCTTGCATCTTTAGGATCTCTATAAATTCTAACACATCTTATTAAATCAAGAAGTATTGATAATATTTCGATTAAATCACCAGAAACATGACAAGCAGTTGCTTCATGCAACATCACATGTAAGTTTTGAAACGACTAAAAAGGAAAATGTAATAAATACAAATGAGATAATTAAAAAAAATAAAATACCTCAAACACAATTTGTAAACCACCATTATATACAATATACAACCGATCATCATTACAGTCTACAAGTATTCTAAATGCAGATATTAAAGTACCCCAACTTGTTCGTCCATCCAAACACTAAAATAAAAATTTAAAATCACTGTGATACAATAAATTTATCTATTTACCTGTAAGTAAGCAAGAAGTGTAGATCTACGAAAACTACAAATTTCTCGTTGTTCTGTTTCTGATGAATCCGAATGTTTTGTTACAAATAACTGCATTAACTTAAATAGTTCCTCCACAGCAGTAGGATATTGCGTTGGATGTGGTGTTATATTTTTGAAAGCCCACTGCAAATTTTGATGTTGAGCTAAATGTCTGGTAAATGCACGTGACTGCTGACACATCATCCTTAATAAACCATAATAGGCAGGTAACATAGCACGATTGAATAAGACAATTTCTTGGTCATCATGATCAGCTCTATAATGTGAAGTTTAACAATATTAACTAAAATCAACCCAGTATCACCAAAAATATTACTATTATTTTGTCAGCTTTGTAATAATCAAAATGCAGTACAAAAATATTATTATTTTGATGATCAATTAATAAATTAACAATGATGTCGCACAAAGGCAACAAATTTATGTGAGAATGTGACTGATTAGATATTAAGCGAGGAATAGTCACCATTGGTATATAAGTTATTAAAAAAGATAGACCAACATCCAGTGGGTAATGTTTTGTGGAATCAAAGCTTACAACAAATATCATTTCCATTATAAAAAAACAGATTTCAATTTTCTTCGGTAACTACTTATGCAATCGCTTTTGAACTTTCACATTGTTGAGACAATTTTTTACAACAAATTCGTTATTGTTAACAGAAACCCCCGATTTTTATTTGTTCTGACATAAATTAAATTATTCACAAGTAAAAGTGGAATCGGTGAGTGAGTCTGAACTTTGTGTAGCAGTCATTGATAGGTGGAAGGCATGTATACCCCATGCTGACCGGTGCAATACCACCACCTTGATCATGAGCTCATTAATATTGGTGCTCCAATTTTCTGAGGTCAGTAAGGGCTGCCGGACACTTTCTCCTTTATTCCTCATGTACTCGCCAACGCGCACTAGCCAAGCGTGGCGTTTTAACGGCTAAACCTTTAAAATGATGAGTTCTAAAAAAGACGCTATATCCCAGGTGAGTAGGGCGAGACACCCACACTCTCACATCGATTCGTCGACCCGTTCCAAGGATTCTAGGGGGGACAAAAATTCGTCAATGTCAAAATCAAGACTACGAAGAGCAAGATCTGCCAGGAATAAAATTCTACCCCATTCGAATGCCCGGGAGGGCAGGACTCAAGCGACCTCGGTCATCGAAAGTACCAACATCCGGATTCATTACTGTGGCAACATACGTGGTATCAGGTCGAATCTTAATGCTGCTAACCAACACCTTGAACAAGTGCAACCGGACGTTCTGTTTCTATCAGAAACACAAGTCTCCCCTGGAAGCAATGATTCGCCTGACCTGCAATTTCCCAGATACAACCTCCACTCTAACTTTCGCCTTAAAGGCGGAGTATGTGTGTATACCAAGGACAACGTAGGTTGTAAAAGGATGTCCACTTTGGAATACAACAAATTTGACGCGATTTGATTCAAACATTTTGGGCCCCAATTTGTAAAATTCTACTGTTGTTTGTATATGTCTCCCAATGATAACAACTTCCAAGATGTTTTTGATTACCTTAGTCTGAAAATAGACTACCTCTTAGCACAGTTTCCATTTTGCGATGTTTCAATTTTGGGAAATTTTTATGCCTACAACTCCAATTGGCTCCAATTTTCATCTACTACTAATCCGCAGGTCATACTGCAGAAGCATTTGCTGTATACTGTGTTCTTACACAAATCAATTCTGAACCAACCAGAATCCCAGACAACCCTAACCATACTCCACATCTCCTGGACCTATTCCTTACATCTAACCCACTTGTCTGTAAAACTAGAGTCCTTTCACCACTTGGACAATGAGACTACTGCCTAATCGAAATAACTTACTCTGTACCCAATCCAACTGCTACTCGAAAAACAGATAGAACTATGTGGTGTATTAAATCAGCTAACTGGAGCGAACTGCGAGTGAGTATTGCTTTAAATGGTCCTCCTCTCTCAAACATTGCTCTTTCAATAACTGAAGTTATCCTGATGGGTATGAAGATATACATTCCCAAAAAACATAATCGTGTAGGTCATGCCAGTTCCCCAACCCTGGTTTAATAGGGCTTGAACTAATGCATTATCGCAAAAGCATAAACTCTATACCAAACGGAAATCTAATAAATCTATCGAAAATCACGCGAACTATATTGCCGCAAGTAATAGTTGCAAAAGTATCATCACCAAGGCCAAAAAGATGTTTGAAGAACGTAAATGCAAAGAATTAGTCTCATGTCCTTTGGGTGATCGTAAATTTTGGTCATTAGCTAAAGCCATCAGTCTTCCTTTCCTGTCATGACGTCTCGCGACGGAGCTGTAGTAGCTGATCCTGCTGAAAAGGCTAACCTCTTTGTCGATTACTTTGCATCAAATTCATGTCTCAATAAACTCTTAAACGACCACCAGTATGGGTTCAGACAGAGTCGTTCAACGGGTGATCTTCTTTCATATGTCACCCAACTTTGGAATAACACATTAAGAGAGGTCCGGTGAAACAGACGTAGTAGCTTTAGATATTTCAAAAGCTTATGACCAGGTTTGGAACAAGTGCCTACTTGCCAAGCTCACTTCATTCGGCTTATCCGATACGCTCATCAATTGGATATCCAGGTTTCTTGACAAAAGACGTATACGCGTTGTCGTCGATGGCTTCTTTTCGAAAGAAACTACTATTGACGCGGGAGTACCCCAAGGATCAGTGATAGCTCCCACGCTTTTCCTGCTATACATAAATGACCTCATTTCCTCAACAACTAACCCGATCCATTTCTTTGAAGACGACAGCACTCTACATCGTAGTTCTTCTCAGTTTTCTCATAACAACAATAAGTCTAGACAGGAAAGGTGAAAACGGCAGCCTCAATCAACAGTGACTTAGAACGTGTCCTTGAATGGGGAAGGAATAATCTACTCACGTTCAACGTCGAGAAAACGCAGTGTTGCCTTGTGTCCGCCAAAAAAGACAATATGAATGACTTAGAACTCAAGTTTTCAAACTCTATTTCTATGACAGGTATGTCCGTATCATGGAACCTTGCATGGCTTGACCACCTTTTGTCAGCCAGCAAAACAGCTGCCCTACACTACACTACTCTATACAGATATAAACAGTACTTCACATCGCAACAACCGCTTTTACTGTATAAGGCTCAAATTCGACCTCATCAGGAATACAATTCCCACCTCTGGGTCAATGCTCCCCAATACGCCCTTGATATGGTAAACCGCATCCAAAAAGGGGCTATCAGGCTTATCAATCACCCGTCTCTGACTTCTGACCTACAGCCTCTAAAAATATAATAGTTTCGGTTCTTTCCGTGTTCTATCGCTATTACCATGGCAAGTTTGCCTCCGAAATACACTCCTTAATACCTTTGCAGACCATCTTCGCTAGGAACACTCGGTTTGCCAATTCACATCATAACTACGCACTCAAAATTCCATCGTGTCACACTAAACGGGCTTAATCTACATTTTTCCACACAGTGAGCAAATTATGGAATGCACTACCCAGTTCCTGTTTTCCTCCAAACTTTGACTTAAGTCAATTTAAGGTAGCCATTCATAAACATTTCTCGGCAGCCTAACGATATCCCTAAACCCTCCCAGTGTTCCTGAGTACTTTAGCACGTTAGGCAAACCTTAGCCTGTTCGGGAATACTATAAGTAAAAAAAAATCACCGTTAAGCGTCGATTTTAAAAATTGAAAGTCAGGTGGCGCCTTTGTGACATTTTATTACTGGTTGTGCCTTTGTTGAGCTGTAACGAGCGCCCTTTTGTAGATTGAGTAAGAGTCATCACCCTACCACATGGCTATGTCAGTACCATGCACTTTGCCATTATAGGCTGATGTTCTAATGAGTGTCGTGCCCATAACACCAGAGACCTGGAAACACGATATTTTGTCGTACGCGATTTATTACTCTACAGAATCTTTTGACAAAAATTCCAGGACAAAAAAAGTTTGAGCAACGGATGGAGTGTCCTTTTGTAGGAAAAATACGGTAAATGAAACACATGGCTAGTAGATTGGTAAGGAAAGATAACACCAATTCTCAAAAGAAAAGGGAAATATTTTACACTTGTCTCTAATTTAAAACCATGATTTGTAATGTAAAGTTAATAAGCATACTTAATTATTTTTTTACATTACATAGTTCTAGTGCAGCTAGCTTGGACTAATTTATGAAATACCATAACTCGTTTGATTTTAAAGTATTTGGGAGCTAACAAAGACATGTACACAATTTCATTTCTTACTAAACTATTCACTTTTGATTTAATACACAGAAGTTTGGATTAAATCAGAAATCGTAATTTTCACTTCTTAGCACAAGAGTAATCTTGTCTTACAGTACCACCGAAATATTCAAGAGTAAAAAAAATGTGCATTGATCATGGTTACTGGCACCAGAGTATATTCTGTCAATGATATACTTACAGTATATAATTAAATGCTATATTCTTTGTAACGTGTCCATTTTGTAACATATGCTGCACATTTTCAGGACAATCTGTACAAACATGATTCCAAAATGCAAGTAGTGCTTGTTTATTATGATGAGCTGGAATTGAAGGTTCTGATAATTTGGGATGGAATAAATGCCATAATTGTAGAAAATATTGACCAAACTAAAAATTATGTATAATCAAAGGTTTGTAGCAAGTCCAAGCTTACCATTAACTTTTCCGATCGTGATATACAACAGTACATAAGTAAAGCAAAATAAGTTGTTAATTTCACAGTCCCATGCTGTTGGATATCAGTGTAATGTTTTGCTGCAGGTAATAATCTAAGTAATGCTGTATAAATTTGGTGTAAAACAGTTTGAGCTTCAGTACTTAAATGTGGTTCACGTTGAAACCTATGAGATGCTCTAAACCCCTGGCGAAACTGCGTACTTGGTACTAAGGATACCAATAAATATGCAGCAGCTAGAAGTATCACAAAATTAATTTTTAAATAATAGACAAACAGTACAACCTACCATTACGAACTCGTTGGTTAGAATGAGCCAACAAAAAATGTTCAAGCCATGAGTCCATGCATGATAGTACCCATTGATGAACAAGACGACTTCTAGTCACTTGAAGGGCTAACCAATCAAGTGCCGAATATGGACAAGATTCTGCAGATTCCCATAACCTTTGTAATACTAATTGTGTAAAACATGGTAAACCTGAAGGCCCTCCAATATTTTGTGTACCATACTCTGTTAGTAACGTTAAAAGTTTAAAGAATGGTTGACATGACTGAAAAATAAACATTAGTCTAGATCAAAGATCATACGATTGCATACATCAGAATGTCGGCTAATAGCTTGAAATCATTTCAATAATTTGACTTGCTAACCTTTCGTTACCTCTACACAAGGAGTGAATTAAATTTCGGGTTTGCTGAAGGTTAATATTATCTTTAATTTGTTGATACAAAAAAGGAAAGCCCTAAAAAATTGAAGTAAGTGATTTGTAGATATTACTACAGACCTATTCACTTTTCCACTAGCAACAGCATTATAATCTTTAGAAGATAATCGTAGTTTAAGATCCATATCTCTACTCTTTTCAACTAAAGATGCAATAAGAGTAATCATTTTATCCAAAGAAGCTGGTTTATATTTATCAGTTGGTAGCGACACAATTTCTTCTTCTTCCTCACCCTCGCTAACATCAATCTAGAACAAATTATTAAATATATGGTAAATCAAATTTATCATATGTACAAAATCATGTGCCTTCTGTCCTAAATAAAAATGCACCATAGTATTAATTGCTCCTGCAGCTAGAAGAAACTTCGATTCCTCTTCTCCCATTCGACTAAATTCATACAAGAAACCAAAATATTCCGTAAGATGCTTTAAATGTGCTTTAGCGCCATGCTCCATCTAAGAAATATAAGGTAAAGGTTAAATTAAAATCTAAATCTTTTCACTTACAAGAGAAAGCAACGTTTTCACAAATTTAGTAACACACGAAGCATTTCCTATTAATTCCGTTTTTGTGCCCGTTTCCTTGCCTTCAATCTTTTTATCGTGTTTCAATTCACTATCTACACTTAAATACAAACTGGAATGTGATGGTCTGAAACATAACGCCTACTTAAATAAAATTTCTTTGTTACATAAGAATACGGTTAATTCATTTGTTAATATCAAAATTATAATAAAATTGACTAAAAATAAATAAGATGTTTCATTTACATTATTATTTTTGGTACTACTTTATGTATTTTCATTTGTAAAATGTGTCGAATATATTTGATCTAACCTTTTACCTCAAAAAATGAATTAACCTGGTAGTTTGATAGCATCCCAGTAAACATCACTGTAACATTAACATCACTGGCATGTACCATGTACAGCAATATTGTCACAGTTGCATTAATGTAATATTTGATATATATTTCATGTACCATTCTTATCACAAAATCAAGTAGCTTGAAAAGTATGTAATGGCGATGTCATTGTTAAACCTCCCTCAAATATAACTTACCAATGGACATTCGATGTGTTGTACTTAGGGTTGGTATTTCCATCTCCTAATAAATTTATTCGTAAGATAAGTTCCAAGGTTACAATTGTTTTAACAATGGTTTCCAAGGATATTCAGGCTATTAGTAGGGAAATAATTTATTAGGAGATGGAAATATCGGCGCTTACAATTATTTGGCATATTTTGAAGTAACAACTTACTTAAGACTGATAATGTTATTCCAATTTTAAGAAAGGGGATGCACTACATAGAAAACTTTAGACCAATAACATTGCTAAGTTATATGTATATCTAAAATATTCGAAAAGGCGATATGCAATAGCATCTTTTCACTGGTGACAAAATACAATATTTTGAGTAGCAGTCAGTATAGATTTAGACCAGAACTGTTTACTGATACAGCAACCATAAATTTCATTCAAACCTTACATGACTGTATTGAGTTGAAAATGTTTGTAAATTTTTTATTCTTCGAACTTACTTCGGCTTTTGATACTATTAACAAGGATTTTCTTAAATATAAATTAGAAATAATAGGTTTGCGTGGAAATATTAACAATTGGTTGGTATCATATTTAACTGATAGAGAATTTTTGGTTTCCGTCCGATCAGTGCGTACAATTAGTAGAAAAACAACTTTAGGGGTAAGTCAAGGATCAGTTCCATGACCTTTTCTCTTTATATTGTTTGTCAATGATTTGTCACAACACATATCCTCGGATGTTTCTATGTAAGCCAATGTTACCACAGATATAGTGAAGGCTCAATGTGAAAAAAGCGTAGAAATAAAAACTGCTTTAGTATTAAACGAGTTTAAAATTTGGTGTAACTAAAACCTGTTAATATTAAACCCTGAAAAAAGTGTAATAACTACTCAATATATTTAATAATAATGCAAAAGTAGAAATAAAAACAGTTAGTAAATTCTTAGGTACAATAATAGACAACAACTTAATGTTTGATTACCATATAGCGGAAGTGTGCAAAAAACTAAACAAAGCTTATTACGCAATAATAAACTTAAAATCTGAATTCGATACTGCACACCTGTTGTCTGCTTACTATTCACTGGTGTACTCTATAATCGCTTACAATATAATAATATGGGGACAAGCCGCATATGTAAACCGCATTAGTATTCTACAAAAAAGAATAATCAGAGTAATTTTTGATCTACCATACAGAGAACCCTATGGAAAACAAGTTAACGAACGACATCCATAGACATCACACATGATCAGGTAACAAAATTGATATGAAAAAGCACAGACTAAATTCAAATAAAAAATCACCTAACTATGCTGGCTACGGCATATATAATAAATTAAAATCTCAACCTTTTACGAAATTTAAAAAAGAGTTAAAAAATTTTCTTACATGTAATTGCTTCTATAATATCAGCGAATTTTTTGAGTACAAGCAATAATCAGTCAAATGGTGACAGCTAGTGAGTACGTCTTAGTTTGTAATATACCACTTGTATGTTTGTCATTTTTTTAGATGTTATATAACTACACCAAAGAATATGTAATGTAAATAGAACTACCACCCTTATGGCACAAGATTTGTACACATGTAACTAAGTTCTGGATTCTGCCGCTTTTCAACTCTAGTGTCGAATTCAAACTTTTGGATACTCCTGTAAGAGGGAGCCAGTGTGAAAAAAAAACTACTCTCTAATAGATGGCGCGGCGGCTACTTTTCAAACTGTTCTAATTAAAAACTTCATTTAAAACCATTTTTTAAGCTTATAAAAATTTTAGATAACAAACAAAAAAGATAAGTATTTTATTATGTGTGATAATGGTGAAAGTTTACATTTTCATATTAAAATAGTTTTGTTTCGTTGTTACACTTTTCTCAGTGTTATTTTGGACTTTTTATTTTTTTCTTATAACTTCATAGCGAAAAATCGTGTAATACTAATAAATAATTTTTTGTTTAGTGCCCAAAGGCCACAAATGAATGAAAAAGGAAAACCTGACACAAAGTTTCTAACTTATACATTCCTTTAAAACTAACTAATTAAAAAATAAGCAGTGGTCATGTAGCATATACAAAATTCAACAAATCAATGAAAGGAAAGAAGGAATAAACAAATAGTACATTGCTCTTCGCTGCCGCCGCGCCGTCCTAATAAATCTGTAAGAAAATGCAGCGAATTCAGAATATACAATTTCTGGAACTAACAAAGAATATGTAATCAAAGAATATGCAATATATATTACATATTCTTTGCTGTAATGTAAATATTCTTTGGTACACTTTAGAAATCTTTTTGTATAGTCAATAATTTTTGAGAGCCTTAAAAATGATTCAGAAGACCTATTCTCTTTGGTGGAGCAAAGGGAATTGTCACGTCTCAATACCAAAACAATTTATTGCTAAAAATATCAGGTAATAAGTGTGTATATATTAATTGCGGATTATCAAAAAGAGGCAATAGTGATATCAAGTTATACAAAATCCCTTCGGATCAAAATAGGCAACAGCAATGGATACTTAACTCAGGTAAGTACTTTTAGCACGTTTTTTAGTGATTTTTACAATGCGGTTTTGTGTAAACCCGAAATTCACCATAGATTTTTATAAATTAGAAGACGCTTCTAAATATTAATGTTTATGTAAGCTATGTTTATATTTTCCGTATTGAATACCTATCGTTTTTTAACATTTTTAATATTTTTCTTGCCTTTGCATTTATCTGAAGTTTTCACATTTTTTATTACAAAAATTTGTAAACAAAGGCTGTTGCAATGTTCAATCGTTTTTTTTTAGGTAATGCAAGCTTAGGGGATCTGCCACCAAATTCTCTTGCACGAAAGTTGATTTGCGAGAATCATTTTGAGAATTCGGTATTTATTATTGGCACTAAGAAAAAAATTAACACACAATGCAGTTCCAAGAAAGTTTGACAATAAAACTTTTGAAGGCAAGTACTTGCAAAGTCTATCTCAACCATCTACTTCTGGCGTGGCGCTGTCTTCTACATCTATTTCACCAAAAAGTTCTCCTTTACTTAAGGTTTTAACACCTATAAAGACGCATTCTATACCCAAAGCGATGCGTACTTTATCAAACTGGAGTACAACTCCCAGCGAAGAAGGATCACCATGCTCGGAGTTATGGGTTCAAGAATTAATAGATTTGTCAGAAACTTGTGCAGCAAAAAGGAAACTGTTTTCTGCACCATGTTCAACAAGCGATATTACTGACAAACAGTTGCCAGAAGGAGGAAGGAAGACAAAAAATGAGATATTACGGCTAAAGCGTCAAAATAGAAAACTTAGAAACAACTTAAACATAAACAACGTTTTAAATAAGTTTTCTTGTCCAACCGCAACGACCAAAGGAGTATCACAAATGAAAATCTCCAAAGGGAAAATGGACGAAAGAAGAAAAGGAATTTTCTTTAAATCTGTTGTACAAATCGCCTTCTGCCTACAGATTTTTAAGGAAATATCTTTGATTACCCGGGGAGTATACAATTAGACGGTGGATAGCACTTTCTAATTGTTTCCCCGGATTTGATAAAGAAATGATTAAGCAGATAAGGATGAAAGTTTCATCGATGACAGCAGAAGAAAAAGAATGCATTTTGATCTTCAATGAAGTCAGTTTAAAGAAGGGATTGCAGTATGTATCATCAATGGATATAATTGAAGGTAAGTGACAAAGAATAAGAAAATAAACACACCTAAAGATCTTATCATTACAGGAATTAAAGATCTCGGACATCATGGAGGGCCATTTGAAGTTGCGAAAATGGCGATGGTGTTTATGATTCGAGGTTTGTACAGACAATGGAAAATACCTTTCAATTATTTTATTTCTAAAAGCGGACTAAAACACGTTTTATTGAAACAGTACAGCTCCTTTTTTACACTTAAAATACTTTTCGATCACCTGCTGGAGGGCACAATCATCTGATCAACACATCCTCTCCCTGGCATCATCATCTACGCCTGCTCCATTTCCGTTTTTCAACCTTCCTACCGTTTTCTCTACCTCATTTATCCCAATATCCTTCTCAGTTTCATTTACCATTCTTTCTACATTCTCCTTATTTTCCTCACTATGGTACAGCTTTCCGAAATATTCTTGCCAGCACTTCACAATCATCTCATACTATTTCGTTACTCGTATTCATCATTCCTGCAACGTTTTGTTTTGGGCCACGTTTTGTATTTTTCACACATTTCCAGAAGACTTTTTGTTTCCCTCAAAATCATTCTGCATTTTCTCTCCTTCCACAGCCACCACTTCCTTTTTACTTATTCTCACTGCCTCCTTTGCTTCTTTGTTCCTTAATCTGTACACCTCATACAATCGACTTTTCTCAGTCTCATTTTTTGCAGCAATCATTGCCATGTACGCATCTTTTTTCTTACATACTGACTTCAATTCATTCCACCAAGCACATTTTTTCTCTGTCTACTTACAGTCGCTCTTCCACATATCTGCTCGGCACAATGGACAACACAGTTTTTCAAGCTTATCCATGCACTTTCAATGTCAGAGTCTTTTATCTGTTCGTTCCTCACTGTTTCATTCACATTCAACTCTTTACTCACAGCATCTGGGTATTTCATTCTCGTACCATTATCTACTAGTTTGTCTACCCTAATTCTGGACGTTTGCACTACGCTTGCTTTCCTTCACCAAATTACTAATTTTGAAGACATGGCACATTTGAGTGGAAGACCACGTTTTGTAATATTAATGATTTACGGGCACAGAGATAGGAAGAGGACTCAAAGCAAACTGTCTAATGTATTCAACGGAAACTCCTGTATTTCAAGGAACAATCTTTCAACTAATTAAAAAATTTTGAGAAACTGGTAGCGTTGAAGACGTCAAAAGAATTGAGAGATCAAAATCGGTAACAAGTAAGGAAAAAGCTTCAGATGTTCTGTTGGAAATTGACGAAAGCCACAAGTTTCAACGAGCAAAGTAGCAGAACTCTCAACTAAAAAAATTTTTGAGAAACTGGTAGCGTTGAAGACGTGAAGAGAACTGGCAGACCAAAATCGGTAACAAGTGAGGAAAAAGCTTTAGTGGTTCTGTTGCCAATTGAAGAAACGCCACAAGTCTCAACAAGGGCAACTGAAGGAACAATGTACTGCAGATGAAAATTTTGGTTGAAATGTATTCTCTTTAAGCAAAAGACTCATCAAATCGACATAATTGTCGTATTGGGCAAAAACGAACCCACACTCCCTGCAAGAAGCACATACACAATATTCGCAAAAAGTAAATGTGTGGACAGGCATTATAAGCGGGCATATCATAGAACCATTTTTTTGTCGATGAAACCATACCGCTGATCGATATCTTCAGCTGCTTCAAACTCATGTCATACCTGCGATCACCGCATTATACCCAGGTGAAAATGGAGGTACTGACAATAGAATTTTCTTCTTCCAACACCATGGAGCTCCTCTACATGTTGCGGTACATGTTAGGGAGTACTTAAATAATGTTTTTCGAAATAGTTGGATCGGCAAAAGAGAATCTATTGAGTGGGCTGCCAGATCTCCGTATTTGACGCCCTTAGATTCTTTTCCTGTGGGCTCATGTAAAAAATAATGTGTTCAAATAAAGACCACATAATTTGGAGGACTTAAAGGTGCAAATAACTTCCGAAATGCGCAGAGTACCTCTACAGGTGTTGAATGCTGATTTAGGTCACTACTTGGCACTCTACAGAGCTCAGTTGGAAAATTTGATGTATTGTTTTTTTTTTGTATTTACTCTACCTTTGTTACTATTTAAATATTTAATTTTTTCCAAATTTTAGTGTTGTGAAATTAATTCATTTAGTTGTGATTCAGTCGTAATAAATATTTTTTTCTTATTTTTTTTTTCAAAAATTGCAAAATTTGATGACTGAATAGAGAAAAATATGCTTGTTTCAAAATGACACGAAAAAGTATGAGTGTCATTTAAAAAACACAAGTTGGTTGTCATAGCAACAACACAAAAGAAGACATCAACAAACCAAAAACTCAAAACATGCATGGTAATAAACCAAACAATTTTTATATTGAACATTTTCTTGTAACTTTGCAAATAACAAAGTTAAAGCGATTATTTGATACTTTTGTTCTAACCTGTGTATCATAATGTATATGTATTTGTTTATATAACCATACCAGTTATTTAGAATTAGATAAACCCACAATGAAATTGAACAGAATAAATATTTAAAGCCAAACTGAAATTGTTATAAATAAAGCTATAAACATACTTTAATCGTTGAATAACATGGATACATAATCTTTGAAACATTTGGCGAACCATTTGGTTTGGGCACTTGAGCAGTACTTGCATTGGCCACCAAGTGTCATCTACCATATGCTCTAAAAACCAAATACACGCGTCTTGGCTCGCATTAAATTGTTTAGTAACTAGTTCAACCCATTGCACCATTGTTGGCTGAAAAGATAAAATAATAAAATTCTTTTAATTTTACGTATTACAGTTTACTTTTTCTTTAGCGTGAATAAAAGTTTCAATAAAAAACGACGTAGAAAGCTGAGCTGCCTTTTGTGTAATATCAGGTTGTATTGGAGAAATGGTCTGAGGAATGTATCCGCAAATTTGCCAGATAAAGCTGAAAACTCTCATTATAAAATTGCAAAAAATAATAAATGTAACATACTTAAAATAAGTGTGTTCAAAAATATTTTTATCCTGTATGAAATGCATATTATCTTCCCATATCCAATCTTCAAGCTCTTTACTAAGTTCAAACGTAGTTGCTGTAGGAGAGGCAGGAGACATAATATTAAAGTCAGACTCTAGAGTTGTCGATTGACACTCTGCACCTTCTCTGTGGATAGATGGTATAGGACAACGTTCATAAAATAACATATAGGCGCTATTTGTTTTTTCGAAACTAAAATCCATAAACTTATCCGTTACACTATCGTAGGTTTTACTCTAAAAAAAAAAAGGTTATTTAAGGATTTTCTTAAAAGAGGACATTTACAGTCATTTCCCCTCCAAAGCATTCAGCAGCAATTTGGTTGGGGTCGAATGGTTTTACCTCCGCGTCATTAAATAAAAACCATTTGTCTCTAGCACCAGCAGTGCGATCTTTTATAAAACTATAATAATGACCTCCATCAGCAGTACCAGTATGAACAGTAACACCTATAAGATCATACTCGTATTGCTCAATTTCTTCAGAATCATTTGAACTCAGTTTCTCCTCTAAAAATCTTTAATAAAAATAGTAATAAAAAAAAAAAACAAAGTAACCTTGATACTGTTGTGGCATCAGTTGCTTTTCAACATATCCCTCCATATTTAACCGCAATGGAAATGAAAAGTGGGTGTTTACTTTTTCTTTCAACATTGTTAACATATTAAAGGTATACCTCATTGTGTTAAAACACAGAATATGTGGTAACTTTTTAAAACACGCTCGTTTTTCTGCTCTCACTTTTTTTCCGCACTGAGAACAGGTATACATATTATCACCTTCGAGCGTATCTTTAACAGTAACTTCATCTAAAGACTCATATAAATTTCTCATATCAGCTACTTGGCAACGTACTGTATAAAATTCTTCTAAAGTTCGACTAACATGATCACAGTCCTATGCAAGTGATAATCTAACATTTGTTGTTGCTTTTAAATAACTTACCAAAGAAACAACATTGTTGCTTATTACACCACAAAAAAGGGTTTTTATCACTTTTTTTAGTGCAGGGGTCATTTCTTCTAATTTACTGACTAAATCTATAAAAAACTCGGCCATATCTTTCTGTTCAGCAGTATTAAGGGGTTGATGATCCATAGTATACACTTTACAAAAACTACGCGGATTATAAGCTTTCCTTTCACTTTCCTACAAATTGGCAATTAATCTAATTTCTACCAATTTTTTAACTTACCAATAAATACGCAAACATTCGTTGTAATTCCTTTAAAGTGGGTTCGTGTTTTGAATGTTCTGTGTTAGCAGACAGAATTGACGCTCGAGCTTGTGGCATCATGTATAAATGTTGCATACAAGAAGCCATATAACAAGTAGCACCTAAATTTGTTAAACCTACATAACCACACTCAGATCGACCATCTTCGTGAGGCCAATAATCCCAAGGATAAGGCGAATTTGGACCAGGTTGATGTTGTTTTAATAACTTTTCATGTAAAATCGCGTAATTTTGCGGTGCATTTTTCACTAGTTCTACCAAGAGGTCAAATGCTGCTGTTCTAGAACGAGCAGATTTGCATTTTGGTACGTGACGCATTTTTGGATTTGGTAATTCAAAAAGAAAATCAAAAACCTGACATAACCAATCTTGACCAAGCTTACTAATTTGACAAGGAGGTCTGTGTTTTAACAAATTTGTTAATAAATTTAAAAGCCCAATTAATCCATCATCATCAACTGTTCTATGGCGTGTTTCTAAACAATCTCTAGTAAGTATGGACTCTGCAATTTTTTGTGTGAGAACATTGATATCAATCACACAATTGCTAGGTTCATCTAAACTTTCTGAAAGTAAAATCATTAGTTAAGTATTCTAAAAGACATGAAAATTTACCTTTTACAATTTCATTAGGTAAACTATCAACCAAACGAGATATTAACCAAAAATAATCCCTACATGCTGGTCCGTATGGTTCTTTTCCCTCTTCAGGAGCTTGAATAATCTTTAAAGAGCAGAATACATTATAACTTATTATTAGATGACACAATAATATACCTCAATTTTTTGAGGGCGCATACTCTCCGCAACTTTCATGTAATTTAATAATTGCGATAACATTGGTGCAACTAGATTGCTATCAACTCCATCCGCTCTATTTGATACTCCTAAACATAATCTATAAAGAGCAGAACACACCTCTCTTCTAACTGCTGGTTCTGGATCTTCCAATACCTGCGTTTAAAGAAGGAACAGTTAAATATACATAGTACAAATGTTATGTAACACATCAGTCAAAATTTGAAATCTGTGTTATTTCATTAGTTGACGGGTTATGTTGACATATGTATGCAATAGTCAAGAATATGAGTAAAATAATACATGGACAACATGAAAACAAATCATTATGATAATAGGCAAATGTGTAGTAAATTATAATTCTATATTTTAAATGTTCATTACCGGTGAATCTATAAGATTAACCTGTTCATTCATTAAAGGTACTTTCTGTTTATGTTTCATCTGACTTTTTATCACAAAAATGTGAAAATTTAATGTTGATTTGTGATTTCATCAGGTAATTATTTTACTAGTAAATAGTTGGCATAATAACAACATCGAAAGTTTCCTCCAGCTGAGTCCATTTGAAGTTTAAATGAATATCTTTTGCTTTTGAAACGACGAAGTGAACACATTTGTTTAAGTAGTGATTAGTTTAACCTATTTAATTGTAATTTACCATTGTTTTGTATTCTGTTGAATAACAAATCATATCAAAGTTATCAGGTAATTTTAAACCTTTTATTTTTGTTTATTTCCATAACTAGGTACCTTGCATTTTACTCTTGGTTTGCTGTTATGTCCACCTGACATTGCTATTATTTCCCTTGTGAAAAGATACCTGTGTACTGTGTAACTCATGTTTTGGAATAAAGCTATATGTATAATGTTTTTGTGTAATTAAATTGATCTCTGTTGCTTGTGCAGTATGGTAGTTATGTCACAGTTTTTAAATTTTATGTAGCTCAATTACACCAGTATGTCTGTATGTTGCTTGCAATCAAAATTTTCGTACCGTCAATGGGGACAGACAAGGTCTCTATGAATATAACTAGTTGTTCTGCCACTCGAAACTCAGCTCTACTTTGGTAGCATCTGTAACTAGGACCAAGGTAAAGGGTATAGTCGGATATATATAGGTAATCTGCCCCCACAGCTTTTTTTATTGGAACTTGAGGGATTGTTTTGGTACCAAATAAAAATAATTCAGTCAAATTTTCAGCTCTATATCAGCTTCCGAGTTTTTCAAAAAAACTTCTTTTTTCGTTTTTGTTTTTTTTTTAATAGTAAAATTGAAAATTAATGAATGGTGATTTTGTCCTAATTTTTACGAGTGAAAGGCATGGAAAAATATTTTTTTTACGATTACCAGTTGAATAGCCGATTTTTAGCGAAAGAAATAAAATTAAAATCTTTTTTTTAAGGCCTTTTTGAAAAGTGTCCCTCACCAAATTTTGTCAGAAAATGTCTTTTATACTCCTCTATATTCAGGAAGTTTTTCGATTTTTTTGAAGTGGTGGATCAATATGAAAAAATTAAAAAGTAATTTTTTTCTGTAATCTTGCGTTTAAACAAAAATTTGTTTTTTTACTGAAAATACATCCTCACTAGAGAAACAACATAAAGAAAAACAGAAAATTAAGACATACCCTACTTAAAATAATTAAGAGTGTGAAAAATGTTTAAAGAGACGTTAAATAAATCTTGTTTCCATGCTAAACTTGTAACGAACCGCAAGTCATTACTTCAAAATTTTTTCTAATTAATTAATTATTTTACAATCAGCCCTCGTAAAAGAAAGGATGCAAGCTTTCTTAGTATTCAAACACCTGCAAAACTTAATCTAATATTTCTTAGTATTCCGTATTACTCAGTCATTTACAGATATTGCTCATTATTTCGTCTGATTGCACAACAATAATTAATTTGTTCCCACTCCAACGTGGATTTCATAAAACATCGAAAGTTTTATACGTCAGAGTAATCTCCGCCAATTACAAATAGGATTCCCCCAAACAGAAGCCATCACCGCCTACTGAGGGTCCTCTATAAAAACCGCGACGCGCACCTTTGGGTAAATTATTGATTATTGTAGATTATTGTGAATTATTGTAAATTCAGTAGCCGTAACCGTAACCGACCAGCCGCCGTAGTAGAAGAGTTCCGTCGCGCCACTTGAACGTATTCCGCCGCCGAGAATTATTTAGTTGGTTTCACCAGCTCCTGTATTAGTTAGTCCATTTGACTAACTCCGATTCCAGAAAACCTGCACGTGACGGTTGCGTAAAAGTAAATCGCCGCCGACCGAGTGATAGCCACCGCGAGTTCAGCTCCCTGTATTTGCCGAACGCGCATCGCGAACCTTTTGCAAATAAATAGCCGTCCTCGATCTTTGTGATTAACGAAACGTAAGTTGATAGAGTAATTCAGAACACAAACATACCCACTAGCATACACACAAACCTCCAGACCGCTACGGGCAAAGCCACGGAGCAGTCAGGAGACTACACACGCTAAACCGACCGAAACCCCCAGAGAGCGACGGGCTAGGTCCCGGAGCAGTCGGGAGTAGGAAAACACACCAGAAACCCCCAGACAGCCACGGGCAAAAGCCACGAGGTAGTCGGGAGATCACACTCACCACTCCACCATATACCTGACGACGAGAGCTAAGTAGGACTGTATAGACCTGCAGCTTTTATCATTTACTCTCACTTACATTCTAAACACCTGAATTCACCAGCTCGCTGGCAGGGACCGAAGTGCCGATAATCACAAAATCGAATTAAACGTAGAGTATCCGTCAAAGACCGGTAGTAGACGAAGACCGTACACCGATACCCACGCGTTTAGTACACGAATTTCAAGAAAGCAATCAATTAATTGTTTTCCACCAGCTTATTCCGTCAGTGTAAATAAAAAAACCCGCCTTTAATCAATACGTATTTGTACGTGTACAAATAGGTAACGTCGTTTGTATCTACGGGAGATTTCTTTCATTTGCATAAAAGAAATCACCACCATAAAATATCCACCCAGTAGATAACGTGCGAATATATATTAATTATACAACCAAACGTGTATAATCCGCCTAGTCTAAATCTAATGCAAAGATCGACCTCTGAAGAAGTCATATTTTAAGCATAATACATCGCGAAGTAAAATTACTTCACGAAGCATACGCGCTTGTCCGTCTTCCAGAGATTACTAAAGGTAAAGAGCCGCACGCAGTTAGCCCGGTATAACAGTCCTGCGTACAATCGTGAACTTGGGATATCGATTTTCACTAGTGACCTAGATTCGCGCAACCCTCGTTTTGTATAACCAGTAGTTTGTTTATAAATTCTTTTCTTTTATAGACAGGGCCGTATTCAGCATAAATAATTATTTAAACATAACGTTATTAAATCATTTAAATATTACGGTCATTATTGGATGTAACTAGGGTGCATTAAAATCTATTTTACAGAAACGACTTCGACGCGAATAAGGGGACGCATTAACCGAGCAGAAGGAAGGACGCCCCGACGCCACCGTCTCCCTCAGAACATCCAGTTGTTATTATTATACGTAGGTTAGTCGAGTTAGAATATATATATATATATTAGATTTGTACTTATAGGACAATATATTATTTTAAACCATTTTATTTTTAATTATTTCATGTGGACAGTGTAGAGCTAAAGATTAAATATACCGACGAACCCACACCCCTCTTTAGTTTCAAATATAAAGACCGATTGCAGTTTAGCCGCGGCAAATATAAAAATTGTAAGAAAGGACCTTACAAACTATACTTAAATAAAATTATATAATTCTTCCATACTATTGCTAATATATGATAGCTGCAATGTGCGAGCAGTATCGGACAGACAGTGCACCTACCATTAGCACAATCACAACAATATTGACTAATTCCAGAGATGTCATTCTTATCTGGCTGATAATCAACAAAACAACAATATGTTTTTGAATTAATATGTCGAAATCTCACTTCAAGTTTTATAATATTAGGTGTGATCTTTACATAATGGAGTGTGATTGTTCCTTCTTCATTCATCATCTCAGCTAAATACGATACAGCTTGAGACATTTGATACGATCCTGTAAAAAAAATTAAGAGTTCTTGCTCCGTTAACTCTGGAAAATCAGTTAATTGATCTGAAGTTATTGTTATAAATAGAATTTTTTAGATTTTTTTGAAGTGGTGGAACAATATGAAAAAAATTAAAAAGTAAATTTTTTTCAGTAATCTTGCTTTTAAACAAACATATTTTTTTGATGGTACCTATAAAAAATTATTTTTTTTAATGAGAATTACATTACTTAACAAAAATTTTTAATCTTTTTACTGCAAAGTGATTGCGTAAAGACCATTAGAGATTATATAATTTTAAAATAGTTTGAAACAATGTCTTCGAAAGGTTATGATCAACATATTCTTTTCAAAATTAGCGCTAGGCTAGCGCGCTACAATGCCATCTACTGGGATTTTCAGTATCTATTGATCATTACTTCTTAGCTCTTGCTTGTTTTCAGCTAACCTAACAATAATAAAATAACCTCTATGGTTTTCGTAACTGTACTAATTTGCATTTAGCTCATGCATTAAGTCAGTACATTTATATTGAGACTATTTTTATTTTTCACAATTAAATAACATTGCATAGTTATTGTTGTTATTTCATCTCTCATCATTATATGGGATTACACTTTATCGTTAAATAGTATTATGGTTAATTACTTCCATTAAAGTAAGTGAAATATCTGTCTACTATTTCTGCATTTTAACATATACTTTAAATCACGATTTCAGAATGGATGCTGATAAAAAAATGCATCAATTGTAATGTTTATATGTGCAAAACAGTCAGCTAGAGAAAAAAATAATTACAACTGATGAGGCTAATATTGCGACAGAAAAAATTGGAAAAAGAGTCTTTATCAATGATACTTTTTGTAATAAATGTCGAGCAATTTTAACAAGACCAACCAAAAATATGAACACTGATGATTCATCTGCAGAACAAATAAGTATCGAGAGCCAGCCAACTTTCTCACAATCGTCTTCAACTACTGTTTTGTCTCTATCCCTCATTTGTTTTTGAAGAAAAAATGGAAGAAGAATTAAAATTTGTGGAACTGGATTTTCCTCGAATTATAGATATTGTTGCATTTCTGGGTCATCAACAAATGTTACATTAGTTCCATTCGAAGCTCACAAACAAGTATTTACAAAAGAGGAATTCCTGAAGGAAATTGGTGCTGTAAAGATCATATCATAAAACAGCGATTCTATGATGAAGATATCAATAATTTTTGAATTTATTCGAATACCAGTGTATTTGAAGTTCGGAAAAATTACTTGGGCAGCTGGCTGTTGGTAGTGATTCGTCCATAATTGATAAAATTGGAGATCACTCATTTTTAGAAAAACAGTTGGAGGTATTTACTGGTCTTACATGGGGAAAATTGATAAAACTCCGTGAAATGTTAATGTCGATGAAAAATTCCATAAATCGTAATGTCACTCAAGCTCTTTTTATTTAAATTACGAACCGGAAATTCAAATGCAATAATATCCTCCGTTTTTGCTTTAGCTCGTGAACAAATAGTATCTCACTAATGTGATGAAGTGATATCCTCGTTTGAAAAAGATGTTTTGCCTCGGTATTTCGGAATTGCTGCCATCAATAGAGAAACATTATTCACCAATACGTCAAATACTGCTAGGAAATTGTATCAAGTAAAAGATGACCAGTGAATATTTATTTGTGAAATAATATTCTGGTCAAAAAAAAGTGGTTTTGTTATAGACATGCTTAGGCCATATACAGCTAATATGAACGATGCTGAAACTCTGAGAATCGCCTTAAATGATCCTAATGGTCTAATTAAATTACTGAAGAAAGATGATATTATTGTAGTTGATCAAGGCGTTCATGATGTGATAGAATATTTGAAAGAATTAGGATTCGAAGTGTTAATGTCTGCTCTCAAAGGAAAACGAAATCAGCTGACTGGAGATGAGTCAAATGAACCCCGTTTCATCACCAAAATTCGTTTAGTTGTTGTAGCAGTTCATGGCAATATCAAATACAAGTTTAAGCTTTTAGATCATAAACTGGACAATAAATTACTTCCCAAAACTAGTTTCTTTTGTCGAATTGCTTGTTTTCTACATAATGAATTTGGTACAAGACTTGATTCTGATCTTGATCTTTCTGAGAAAATTATTGCCGTCATGAATTCGAAAAAAGATCAAGATAATACTCTAGCTTCGGAAGTAGAGGCTAATCGTTGGGCAAGCCGAAAAGTTCTATTTATAACAATAACATCAGATCAATTAACTGATTTTTCAGAGTCAACGAAGCAAGAACTCAAAATTTTTTTCACAGGATCGTATCAAATGTCTCAAGCTGTATCGTATTTAGCTGAGATTATGAATGAAGACGGCACAATCACACTCCATTATGTACAAATTACACCTAATATTATAAAACTTGAAGTGAGATCTCGGCATATTAATTCAAAAACAAATCATTGTTTTTTAATTGTCTGGTATTAGTAGATATTGTTGTGATTGTGCTAATGGTAGGCGCACTGTCAGATGCTGCTCACACATTGCAGCTATAATATATTATCTGTCTCACGCTCGATATTTAGCAAAAATACTAAGACATGCTGAAATATTGAGTCATCTGTTTATTCATGAAAAGGTTAATGCTGTAAATGAAAACAGTGACAAATGCTAACATTACTCAAAACAGTCTTTTCGATCTATTTTGTATGAAATTATTACATTTAATGTCAACAATTTATGATAATTTTCTTAAACAATATCAATATTATAATATAATAACTTTTAAAATTGAAATTTTTGTTTTTATTATATTAAAACCGAAAAATTATTCCGAATGGTATGGAAAAATTATGTATGTAGTTTTCTTTAAGTATAGGTTAGCAAGGAAACAAGATTTATTTAACGTCTCTTTAAACATTTTTCACACTCTTAATTATTTTAAGTAGGGTATGTCTTAATTTTCTGTTTTGCTCTATGTTGTTTCTCTAGTGAGGATGATTTTCGGTAAAAAAATAATTTTTTTATACATTTTTTTACCATCAAAAAAATATGTTTGTTTAAACACAAGATTACAGAAAAAAATTACTTTTTAATTTTTTCATATTGCTCCATCACTTCAAAAAAATCGAAAAAATTCCTGAGTATAGAGGAGTATAAAAGACATTTTCTGACAAAATTTGGTGAGTGACACTTTTCAAAAAGGCGTTAAAAAAAAGAATTAAATTTTATTTCTTTCGCTAAAAATCGGCTATTCATGTGGGAATCATAAAAAAAAATATTTTTTCATTCCTTTTACTTATAAAAATTAGGAAAAAAATCACCATTCACTAATTTTCAATTTTACTATTAAAAAAAAAATAGAATCGAAAAAAGAGGTTTTTTTGAAAAACTGTGTGTGTTTTTCTGTATTGACCTTTATCGTGAGTATAGTTTATTATGTGTGATTGAAATTTCGAGGGTAATTATTTTGAGATCTTTTGAAGCCATCGTTATTGATTATCATATTATTCCAACGAAGAGATAATTATGGCTGGCGCCTTACCTTATCTATTCTCTTTATTTACTATTTGTAAGCTAACGCAAGATGTATCTATCTGCAAATTGGACCCCTTTCTGCAGAAGTTAGTCACCATCGTGACCACGTTCATTATCTGTAGCTTCTGACTAAGCAGAAACGTAAATTCTTTACCCCTTTTTTTTTTTGTTGTTAGCCCTAATCGGATCTAGCAAACACAACATGTCATTGTATTAGATAAGGCACGATGTTGTCATTTATGACCAATGTAAAGAATGTACAATTTCCGTTTTTATATAAGTAACAAACGTCCAAGGTCTTAAAATTTACTTTTTTTAAATAGGTCACTCAAGATTAAACGGTTTTCGTGCAAACCAAGTCTAAATAACGTTAAAAATTACGTTGCAACACTGCACTTTAAAAAATAACCTACAATTTTCAAAAGTTAAGCTATGGTAGTAACTTTTTGTTCTTTTGACAGTGTTTCCACACTCTCCTTAGATTTCCACGACCTGCTCTAATGCAAAATAAGGTGGAACTGAAGTATATGTATTTACTTCCGAATAAATATGTGTAAATAAGTATGAAATTTTAAATGCTTATCATACTTAATCTTTACAGAGGTTATCTGTTATTTGAGTATGATTGTTTAAGTAACTGCAAAATTAACAAAAATTAAAACTACTTAAAGTAAAGTCTAACCAAATTAAAACTGTGTCAATAGTTAAGAATGCAAAACCAATTATAATTTTTGTTTTTCGCACAATAAACAGTATTAATAATATACTTACTAGCCTCTGTAACCAAATCGAAAAATTTGGAGTTTGAAATAAAGCTTGCTTTGCCTCTTCACTACAATGCAACCAAGAAACTAATAATGCCATTGCATAGTGTACAACCTAAAAATAAAATTAAAGGCTTTTATTCAAACCTAATACTAAACAATTTACCTGTGCTCTTCCCCAAAAACCAGTTTTGTAATGATTTGGATCTCTAGGCAGTGAAACTTCTTCTAATATACTGGTAAGACGTGGCATTGCGTCTTTTACATTCATCATAGATAATAAAGCCTACAACACACGTGCACATTTCATTATCAAATACAGTAAAAAAATTACCTCATTTAAACTAGGAATAACAATTTTTTCAGGACGAGAAGGTCTAACATCTTGCAATAGTGGTTCAACACCTAAATGACATAAAAGTTTTAAAAGAGAAGCTAAACAATCTTGCTGCCATTCACTTCCATCATCTGCAGATTGCTGCAAAACTCCTACAATCATTTTATTAAAACTGATCTTCAGCAACAACCATATACTTTACCTGACATAAAAATATCAAAGAGATGTCTAAGACCCCCTTGCTGAATAAAAACTTGAGCCCACAATTCAGATCCTTTTTGATCCCCTTTTTCACATGTAGTCTTAATACTAAGCGATTCAACTATATAAAGTGAGTACATTAACTTTTGAGGACTAGCGGGATCTAATAATTCAGTTAAAGGCATATTCAGCTGTTGGAAACCATGGAGCAAAGTTGGGTTTGTTGGTAATAAACTTAAAATTTCCCATACACGCCGACTTAGAACTTGAGCTTTTGTGTGTGGAATTTCATGCTAAATCATTTAATGGTAGATACTGAACATAAATAACAAATGTTAGCTACTCACACCACCCTTCACTGGAGTTCTCATGGAGCTCAAAGTATGCATTAAATCAAACAGTTGTTCAAAATAACTCGACTTCAATAATAAAAGTGTTGGAATAGACTCTCTAGGAGGAGGTGGTTGTAATGATGGAGAATCCATGCAATCACGTTTTTTTATTCCACGACCAGCACCAACCGATATATAGATCATCTATAAAACGTTACATAGAGTACGTAATTTAAAAAAAATTGTAAATTACTTGATTATCTTTAAATCCCATTTCTGCCAAAGTTTTTTCATCACAGTCAGTAGTTAATTCTTGCCCTTGAGTTATAATTCGCACAATTCCCTCTTGAAGAATTACTAAATTATTAGATCCTCCATGAGTTTCAGAATTCTTTAACTAAAAATTATTTCACTCTAATTACTATCACTTTCAATGCATTCAAAAATAATATTAAAATTTAAATTTAAAAAAAAATGCCATGAAAATTTGTATGGTTATTCTGTGATTCTTATGAGTTCAACGATGTCACACTTCGTAGTTTTGTAATTTTCTTTTTATGAGATAAATAAAAAAACATAATATACCGTAAAGTGGGGTTATTTGGGTCAATTTCAAAATGTTTTTGTGATTTATACAGAAACGGCGCGAAGGTCAGACGTAAAGAAAATGCAGAGTGTTGCCGAACACACATACAAACATAAAGAGCCAAACAACGTTAATTTTTATGTTAAAATTAAAGAAATAAAAAATAAATTGTCGTTGACCAAAGTCAGAAAGTTATATTTCATCTGGTACCTAAACTGATCATTGTCGCTCCACTTATAAATCCGCTCAGCCATTTTTGTTTCAAGCCAAGTTTTATGCTGGGGGGTTACTTTGATCGGGTATGTGGGGTCAAATGCAATAAAACTTGTGTACAAACACAACTTTAAAATGTTTATTACAAAAAAAGAATAGAACATTACACCTCGAAAACATCCTCTCTGTTTGGAAATTGATAATGCAGATCAGCAATTACTGCATTTACAACTGATGGTTGTAGCAGAATACCCACAATATCCTTGACTGGCACTGTAGATATATTGTTCTTTACAAGGCGATCGGCGTTAAATGAGTTGAGACCGGCAACCGTAAATTGGCTTGCAGAAAATTTTTCTTTCACTACGCAGACGTATTTGTAAGTGACTGATTTACGTCTTCCTAACATAAATTACACTAAGATGCACGAGTCTGATGTTAGAAGTTCCAAACTAGGCTCCATGGAAGTCACTTCTTCAGTTACTTACTGCTCCTTGATGAACGATCTGAGGCGGCGTCGATCTTTCTTGTACGTCTTCCTGTAAACTGCTGGAACCCACCGAACACACTTCTTCCACGTTCGACTGCTAGCGGTGTCTTTGTAATACGCATGATCACAGCATCATTTAATACAACACGGTTATCCTCTGGGCTCATTTTCTTGACAAGGATTGTAAATATATGCGCTCTTGTAAATAACGTACTGTGGTAACTAGGTTCTGCCAGCTGATCCGGAGATCACGATAGTGGTTGCACTTTTCAAACGTTTAGCAATTTGTTCTTTACGCCACGCCTATAAATGCCCTTTCCTTTTCCTGGTTCATCAGGGATATTAGTCTCATCGTAGTTAAATATATTTTGGGGAGGTAAGCTTTGGCGTATCACTTAAGTTATTAAAATAGTGATTGATGGCAGTGCCGTAACTACGCCGAGACAGACGGGACGGTGCCCCGGGCTTGGGGGGGCCCGTATCAAAAATTTTAAAACAATCTAAAAAATATAAAAACAATACGAAAAGAGTGAAATCGCTTATATGCATTTAATCTCATTCGAGGAATCAAAAAGCGAGTATGAATTCATAGACTAGAGTGGTGCCGGTGCCGTCTGGTTGACGCGGCGTAACTGGAATGAAAGCAGCGCGGCGCGAGCATAAACAATTCGGTAAACTGCAATTCTTGCAATTTTGTTATCGCAAATTCTGGCGCCTACATCAAAATTAGCTTGCTATTTAGTCTGGAGATTGCATTTGGAGAAGACACTGATGCGAATTTTAAACCCTACTTTCTACCGTTTTTTTTATTATTACATTCGCTATATTTATTCATTGCTTAAAAATGAAACGGAATTATCAACTACCTTCGTTTGCGACTATCACCAACTCTCAAACTAAACGTGACATCATTCATGCAGAAGAACTCCAACCAACAGGACCGTTCCCTAGAAATAAATATGGACGCTGATTTTTAACTTCATTCTACACTTTTACAACAAAATCCGGTATCAAACTCAATAGCTTCTGGATCAACTATTCAGCAAAATCAGATTTCTCTTACTGTACAGCATGGTGGCTATTTCCCCAAATAGCTATATCTGGTCAACAAAAAGCTTGGAGCAGTGTGGTAATGTCTGATTGGATACATCTTTCTGAAAGAATTGCCACCCACGAATCTTCACAACATCATATATCCTCCAGAATTGTTCATGATAAGTAGCAATAAAATAAAACCATTGAACAAATCCTTGAAGATACTCTCGTACAAGAATGCTGCTTCTGGCGAAAAGTATTGCATCGAATTCTAGATGTCATTCTCATGCTATCCAGTTGGAATCTTCCGTTTCGTGGTTCTTCAGATGACATCACAAGCAAGAAAAAGGGAAACTTTCTGTCAATAATTCAATTATTAGCCAAATATGATAGTGTCCTCGCTGAAGTAATAAACCTACCTCCAAAGAGCATCAAATACTTAAGTCCAAGCATGCAGAACGAATTTATTTCTTTATTATCTAATACGGATCAACGAAATATCGAAAGTGATCTACAAAACGCGCCGTACTTTCCAATAATACTGGACACGACCCAAGACATTGCGAAAATAGACCAATTAAGTGAGGTATTCAGATATGTGACAATTATATACGGTACAAATGACAAACCCGTTGAAGTGAAAATGTGCGAAGTATTCACTGGAATTCATGTTGTGGAAGATCAAAATGCAGCAGGTCTGTGTGGAAAAATTCTGGAATCGATCACAGAAAAAGATCTTGACATAACAAAATGCAGAGGGCAGGGGTATGATGGAGCATCAATGATGAGTGGTGCATATGGCGTTCAGAGTAAAATTCTGGATTTGTCACCTCACGCATACTATGTACATTGCAGGCACCGTATCCCTTTTTCGAAAGTTTCAGGGAAAGGGATTTTCAAAAGTAAAAAAAGGGGAAACATGTTGAAAAAGGGAGTATTCCCAAAAGGTAGCTAAATCGATTTGTCTAAAAAAATGTTGCAACTAAAATTCATAAAAAATTATTTTTATTCAAAAAACAAACCTTATTTGTAAAGTGATTAAAAACAATTTGTTTTTTAGCTTTTACATATAATTTGAAGTTTCATTTTAAACTCAAATATTTTATATTACTGTTTTTTAAGTTGTCTCTTTATTTCATTTTCAATCATTGATGACTTTTTCTTTTCAATATTTGTTTGTAAATCTTCAAGATTAAATCTAGATTTTTTTTCTTTGCGGCGTAATTTTTCTACACTTTGGACCAATTGATCAATCACTACAGGACTACATTTTTCCTTGCTGACTTTTTCCACTAAATGTTTTTGCATGGACTCGGCATTTGCTAAGTCTTCTTCGTAAACTCTTTTCGCCGATTTTAACTCTTTTTCGAGTTCTTTAAGACATATCATCTCCTTATTTAATTTTTTTAAAACTTGCTTTTCTTTTTCTCGGTTTTCTGCATCTATGACTTGTTTTTTTTTTTCATTTTCTTGTTTTTCATGTTCAGAATCTAAATATTCACGGTAAGAGCGATACGCTAATTGTCCTGCCTTAATAAGCTTGTCAGACATTGGAACCTTTTCCATTGTATTCTTTTAACGCATCGTTAATGGTCATTAAAGAATCAAGCGTTCTTTCTTTCATATTGGTTTTTTCAGGTGTAAGCAGGAAAGCGGATTCTGAAAATCCACGTTCAACATGGGCACTATCGTGTACTAATGAAATAACTGCTTTTATAAACCTACAGATTTGAGGATATCTTTGATCAGAAGCAGTTTGTAGAGAGAATATTTCACTCCAGCGGGAATCAATACTTTCATCTTTTTTTAATGGTGAAAAACACACTTCATCATCAAATTGCATCAATTTCCATTCACATGATAAATTGTCAATATCGTTAAATTCGCCTGCATAAACCAACCAAAAACTGTTTTGTAGAATAAGTAATAAACAAATTTGATACACCGGAAAAACAAAGAGGTTATAAACAAAAGTTGGCAAACGATCAGCTAACGTTTTTACAGCGCGCAGTACTAATGTCTGTTCGCTTTTGCTGAATTCGCAGATTTTTATTAAGCGACCTAGTGAGAATTGAAATTCGATCGTGTTTATGTTGAAGTAAACATTTTTAAGGTTTAAGGTACGTCATAAATTAAGTGGCTTAAAATCTCTCTAACAACGATGTTTGGTTTATTTTAAAATATATTTACTTTTTGAGATCTGCGGAATTCAGTATGTAAAATGCAGTTTTTCGCGACAGTATCAGTAGCCTTATTTGATGAAACAAAAGAATTCGTACCGTAAAAATATACTTTTTTCTTCTTAATTAATTTAGCGATTTATTGAAAAAAGGGGAAAAGGGACAAATTTAGTAAAAGAAGGTTAAAAAAGGGATTAATTTAAAAAAGGGGGAAAAGGGGGTAAAAAGGGACTCACTACGGTGCCTGACATTGCGCTGCACACAATTTAAATTTAGTAATAAAGGATACAGTATCAGGGAACCGCTACATAGAGCAATTTTATGAAGATGTAGAAAACATCTACAATTTCTTTGAGCATAGTATACTTCATTGGAGCGAACTACAAAATGAAAAGGACAGCGAAAGTAAGATAACTTTAAAAAAACTGAATCCAACTCGCTGGTCTGGAAGATGCGAGGCAGTCTATGCACTAAAGGAAAGGTTGTACGACGTTCTCAAAACACTTTAAAAAATCATGCTAACAAGTCACAAAACAAAAGAAAGAAAGGAGGCTCTTGGACATAGGAACAAGATTGAGAAGTTTTAAAAAATTAACAAAATGTGTTCGAGTTTTGGCTCTCTCTCTATTCAATTGGTGCAATACTAAAGAAATAGCACTTTCTCGTAACACTGTACCAATGTCAAAAAGTTATGCCACAAAAAATGATTGTTAGGTTGTTCTGTCTAGGGTATACAGGACGTTGAAATGAGAATGATTTTTGTGTACAATTGACCATAACTTCTGAAATACTCTGTATAATGTAATGAAAACCTATATTGGAAGTATGGGGGAGATGAGCTTAATCTAAATTTGAAATAATATATAGTGTCCCATTTAAAAAAAGTATGTTTGGTTCACCCTGTTAATATGTAACACCCTGTAAATACGAAAATAATTTTATAATGTCAAGTTGTCTATAATTTTTGTAAATAACTTTTTTTGATATCTCCTTTAATAACGGATATATCGTACTTCGACGCACTAATGCCGCACCCTGTAGATATAGAAATTGTTCATGTATTAAAAAATGCGGAATTTTGGTGTAACCAAATGATGTCAAAACTAAGATTATTTTTATGAGTGTATGTTACCGGAATTAATCGATCACGAGTACTGAGGGGAATGAAAATTTGATACTCGGTGAAAATTATTGAAGCACAGAAGAAAAGGCAGTTGCAAAAACTCAACAGTACAGTGTAGTATGTTTAAGTTATTTTGAACAAATAAAATGTAGAAATGAATAATATACACCTATAATTTTTTTTTATTTAGTCAGTTGCACTAATGGATAAAGTAAGATTTGTAATTGTAAATTAGAATAATAATAGCCTTATTGCTCATTTGCGTTTAGCCAGACAATGCTTTATCAGTTGTATAAGGGAACCTACTTTCAGTTCCTTTACTTAAAAAAAAGTTTCTCAAATTTGTAAAATGTGCTGCCTATTCAATTTGTTAGTAAGTTACTACAGACTTGTATAGCCTTAATGCCTTCTCCACATTTCCAAATTGCAATCAGTGTAAAGAAAATTTCTTCGTTATGTTGCTTTTAAGTCTGGTGTTTCGGATGAAAATATTAATTATACTGAGTTATAAAAACTGCTGTCGAAACATATAAAGTTTGTAAAATTTATACCCAAAAGATAAATATTTATAATAGAACTGTACTACCTATATATATATATATATATATATATATATATATATATATATATATATATATATATATATATTATATATATATTATATATATATATATATATATATATATATATATATATTTAGGTTAGTGTACTTATTGTGTTTTTTTTAAGTGTAAACCCATTATTTGTTGTACAGCATCATATGTCCTGTAAAGTGTTTGTTTTTTTTTATATCATGAGATTAACGTCAAGTTGTAATGTTTAATGGAAGTAAAGTAATCACATTTGAAAGATATCATTAATTATTGGAATTTTAACGTAACTTTAAAGGTTCAATGCAATATTTTGGTTTCTTTAATTTGAGTATATTTTATACCGGGTGGATTGAGATAATTGCGAATGGTTGTAAAATAATTAGTGATTTTCCTGATGAATAATTATATTGAAGTGTAGATTTATTAAGAGATTTTAAATCATAACGTACCGTAAATTTATGAAGCACTAACCCAAATAGCAGTTTGTATTTTTATGCATACGAGGGTAGTGCGATAAGTCGCCCTCTTTTGAAGCATTTTTATAGGCATCGACCTACCGACTGTAGACATCTTTGCTGATGCCTGAGTTGCCAAAAGGTAAGCAGTTTGTTTCCCGTTATCGAAGTTTGATAAATTTTTGGATTTCATAGATTTTTTGATCGCGTTTGTTTAGTTTTTTGGTGACGTAGTTTTCGTGTTAATTTGTAGAATTAGATTACCGTTCGATCAGTTATTTTTGGGGTTAATTAAGTTAAAAATTTTTGACGTAGATTTATCGAAATATTTAGTGAGTTTTAGGTTTTATTTCGTATTTTGCGGCTTCTATATTTAAAACTTAAGATTTTATTGAAGTTTAGGTGAACCTGGCGTTAATAATTTTTGGAGTAGACTTTGTAGAAGTAGTAGATTTTTGAGTGAACGTTTTGGGTTTCCTGTTAGACCAATATAACATCTGTTCATGACGATTTCCCGCTATAAATATTTTTAACAGGTGCCTTTTTGACTTTATCTACCGATTATGACGAGTGCCTTTTATGATCTTTAAGAAAGAACCCCGCCTACACCACCGAGCTATGCCGCGGCACAAATTGCCTTTACGGGATGGATGCTCTAGTGAGTATTTAGCCTGTAACACGGCTGAGACGAACTAAAGAAATTTCTAATATATGAACCCAGTCGCTGATGTATTGGTTCAACTTAGGGATAATATTTTATAATCGCTAAAAATAAATGTACTATTACTAACAGATTAATAAACATTTTTTTATTATAAACTCTAACAGATGCTTATGTAGAAATTTTAGCATTTTCGGTAGCAGAGTTAATAAAGTCTACACCATCTCATTAAAAGCTTAAATACAACCTTTTTGGCACATAAATATTGTCTGTATTTATCAAAGTTACTTAGTGAAACCAAAAATTGCATAGTTACTACGGAAACAAGACATGTTCATGCAAATGTTTTGTGTACAGTTTGTTTGCAATTATAACTCACGGAAAGCCTTTGTCTGCAGATTTGAAAATATCAATTATTTCATGTTACAAAAGTGGTAATTTGGGTCGAAAAATTTTCAAAATTTTAAATTTACCAGTGGTAATAGTCAGAAATATTATAATGCAGTACAAAACTCTACTGGTGGAATTAGTATTCAAGTTAAAACTGGTCGAATTTCTAAAATTACTGATCGGGATAAACACGCCTTACAATCTTTAATTAAAGAAGACAGGCGTAAATCATTAAGGGAGCTGGCAATAGAGTAGGACAATGCCATTTGTCTAAGAAACATCAAAAAGCTCGACTATGGTTTTTATAAACTATTTGAGTATATTTTTTAATTTTATTTAAAATTTTTGGAACATAGACAAAACAAAAACCACTTCTTTCCGCAAAACAGAAGAAGGTGTGATTACAATGGGCCAAAGATCGTCTAAACTGAATGCAGGAAGACTGGATTAATTAACACTTTGTTAAAAGCACTGTTAATGCAGAAAAATATATAGACAGATTGCAAAAGAACTTATGCCATCGATTGAAGTATTGAAAGTTGCTAATGGAGAATACATTTTTCAACAGGATGATGCTGCATGCCACACTGCAAAAAAGAAAAAAGTGCAAAATTTCTTCAATACTAATAATATTCCAACACCTTCCAGCAGCCCAGATCTGACTCCAATTAAGACATGTTGGCATTGTATGAAGAAGGAGCTAAGAACTGCACCCGTTCACACAAAGTACCAATTAAAAGAAAACTTACAAAATATTTGGGAGAACTTTAAGGCAGAATTGTGTAAAAATCTTACTTCTACAATGCCCCGGCGAATTCAGCTGTTATTCAACAAAAAGAGTAATTTACTTATTTTTTTATGAAAAAAAGGAGGACGAGGTAGAAACACTAATAGGGCATTATGGAATTGGGCAGTGCAACAAACGGAGAGAAATGGTACTGATAGAAGAACGCACATGTCTAAGGAGAATGGGCAAGATAAATACACCAGATATAGGTAATTAAATAGAAAGATATCAAAGGAGATCAGGAATGATTTTCGCAAACAAACGTACAGGTGGGCATGGACACAATTGAAAAAAAGAAAAGCATGAAAATCATGGAACAAACAGTTAACAAACGGAAAACGGGAAATATACAAACTGAGGAATAAAGCAGGACAAGTAACAACAGACAGAAATGAAATTCTTAACATAACGGAGGAATTCTATTGCGAACTCTACACTAGCAGAAAACCAAATAGAAGACAAGACAGAGGAGTAGTGATCAATCAAGATTACGAAGAATTAATAGATATCACACAGAACAAAATTGAACAAGCATTAAATGAAAAACAACAAGGCACCAGGAGAAGATGGCATAGTCATAGATGCCAAATGCTGCGATTAGTGCTGGCACTGTTTAATAAGTGTCTTGACAACAATATTACCCCAACCCAATAGAACAGTGCAATAGTGATATTAATACACAAAAAAGGAGATGTTACTTGTCTGGAAAAAATAGACCCATTAGCTTGTTAACACATTTGTATAAGCTTTTCACAAAAATAATAACCAAAAGAATAACAACAAAGCTCGACTTCACAGCCAAGAGAACAAGTTGGCTTTTGAACAGGATATGGCATCAACGATCATTTACAACTAATCAAGAGCTTGGTTGCATACAACCTACCACTGACGTTAACGTTTTCGACTATGAAAAAGGCCCTCTACTCCATAGAGATATGAGCTATTATGAAAGCGTTATCGGAAAACAGAATCGACTAGAGATATACAAATTTAATAAGTAATATATATGCAAACGCTACATCAAAAGTAAGTCTACACGCAGAAACAGAAACCTTTAACATCGAAAAGGGAAGTGAAACGAGGTGATGCGCTGTGTGCGAAACTTCTCACTGCAGCACTAGAAAGCATAATGAGCAACTCTCAACTAGGACGACAAGGGCATTAATATACTAAGACTCAAGCATCTAAGATTCGCAGAAGATATCATGTTGATTTCGAATAATCTCAAAATGTAACAATTGAAGAAGTTGATGCATACAAACATCTTGGACACATCATCAAGGTTGGCAGAGATAATCAGACATATACTACAAGGCCAGTGCTTAAAACAAAAAGTCTATCAACAATATGTGCTGCCGGTGAAAACCTATGGAACCGAAACTTTAACACTAACCACGGAGACAATGAACAAACTAAGAATTGTCCAAAGGACAATGGAACGATCGATGATAGGTATAACTAGAAGAGACACGAAAACAAATGAATGGCTAACACAAACAGCAGGGATTACTGACAATAGAATGAATAACCAACTTAAAATTGAACCATCTCACAAGAACCACAGATAATAGATAGACGAAGAAAATATTGACATGGCGACCCTGGCATTACAAAAGAAGCAGAAGGCGATCTCCCACAAGATGGTATGATATTAGACGAGTGATCAGAAACTGGATCAACTTGGCCCAAGACAGAACAAAATGGAAATGTATGTCCAGTAGTAGACACAGATAGGTTGATTGCCACCAGCGAGTAACGCTTCTTGCTTATCTGAAGAAAAAGTTATGAAAGTTAAATGAGTTCTGAGTAGCCTAAAGGTCCTTGATCGTCATTATTTATTAGAATTTGTTTTTGAAGATCTCTATACTTTCACAGTAATCAAGTTCGTATTTATTATTAACATGTTTGATTAAAGATACCTTATCTACTACATCTAGGGCTACGGTAGACTTGTCCCAACATTTGCTCACGAGATAAACAACGAATCGTTACTCGCTGATGGTATATATATATATATATTTGAAATTTCTTTAGTTCATCCCCAGTCAACCGCTGATGATGATAGCTTAACTATTGAAACCTGCTCAGTGTTTTAACTTTTGTGAGGTACATGGGTGTATTTTGTTTGTTACAGGTCCTATTACAGTTCCAGTGTTCCAGATTTTCACTTCAAAAATAAACAGTTACCTCAATTTTTTTTAAATACAATTGAAATGTTATGGCTTTAACCTAATTTTACCAATTTTATTGATTAATGTAACAGCTTAGTCCAAAATATAGTTTGTTTTACAGTTTTATATCCACAATACTTACTTGACATAGTTTTTCCCACCATGTAACAACTTCTGCTCTAAGATCAGCAATGTAGTCTGAATTAAATAAATCTAAAACGCATCTTTCAGACATTCCTGCAGGTTGTATGACAAGCCGAATTAAAACAGAAGAACGATCCCCGAGTGCAGAATGACTACCAACCCCTTTTCCTTCTAGATCCCATCGACGTAAATGATAAGCATATCTCCGTCGAAAAGTCTCCATATGCGTTTTAAGCAATAACAAGCCCCTCTGTATACACAATAATGGCGCTTCCTCAGATCCTGAACTTTTTGCACCAATTAAATCTTGAGTAGCTGCATCTAAATGAGTCATGCATTGCCATACAAACTGACCCTCATGTTGTAAATTTTGACCCATATAATAACTATTTAAGTATTGAATGGCAGCCATACTAACATCTACAATACAAAAAATATTATGCGTTTCACGGTAATTATAATAACTTACCTGTATTATTTGCACACAACGCAATTTTCCACATGTGATCCATTCCTACTACATACCCGTCTTGTCCACTTGCTTCCATATTGGCAGTAGCAATACGTGCAAGATTACAAAGTTGTTGAAATAAACTTAAACAGGTCATACTAAAATTTTCAGGTGGTAAACTAGGCAAATGGATAACATATAAACGCTTCAGAGCTTCATTTCCTAATGCATGTAGCTCAGAACTTTTTGATTGAGATAACAGCCAACTAAACAGTTCATCTGAACATTCAGGATCATGAGCTAAACATTCCCAAAGGGTATCAACTTGTTGCAAATTTAATCTAAAATCACAATTTTTTTGACAATAAAACAAAAATTAATTTTACTCACTTAAATGTTTGTGGTGATCCAAGAGGTGAAAATACAGCAGATAAAAAGTGCAAACGAACCTGAACTTGCATCTGATGACTGTATAATTGTAAAGCTTTAGATGGATCCGCGGAGTAGGTTTTCAAATTGTTAAAAAAATGGGCCATCATATGATGCTGTCGTTCAGCCCAGTGTGTTATATGGTGCATATCTAATCCACGAAATTGTTGAAATGATGTCAGTAATTTTGGTAGTAATCGCAAAGATACTATTACAGACCTAAACAAAAATGCAGTCCTGATGAATAGTGCTCTGTTTAATTATCTTAATAAAAAAGGATGACATGTATGAAAGTCAATACTACTTAAATGTTTGACTTTTTTAATACCTATGTACATAAGCATAATTACAAATGTTTATGAAGAATTCAATATATAGAATATTAACCATTTACAAAGGTTGGAATATAGCAGCTTTTAATTAAAATTTGTTATTTTAGTAAAAAATTATTAAACGATTAATAACCTTTTGCTCTAAAGCCGATATTTTTTCGAGATACTTACAAAAAGTACAATAAGGTAGGTAACCTTTAAGAACTAAATTCTGGGGATTGGTTCACAAAGGACGAAAATCGATTGAATTGGGATCCTATTTTAGTATACAGGGTTATTACAAATGATGTTCATGATTTCAAGTGCACATAAATCTAGTTTTATTTATCATACAAAAAAATAAAATGGTTACATTTTAAGAAAAACTTAAAAAGTTTCATCCCAGGTGCCAAGCATTATAAATGTTCCATATGGGAACCCCTTGTGATACGACAGATGTTAAGCGTGTAATCAAGCTCTTGCCATACTTTGCTAAGAGTGTTCAGGTCGATTGTTTCGATAGCTTTGGTAATCCGTTGTCGGATCTCAGGTATGCTTTCTGGTGGTGTATACACTTTATGTTTGATGTATCTTCACAAGAAAAAATCACAGGGGGTGATGTCCAGAGATATTGGAGGCCAGTTCAAGAGTGCACCATCACTTGGTTCTGCACGGCCGATTCATCTGCCAGGCAGCCGATTTTGAAGTCCAGAATGAAGTTTAGTGATTCTTGTTCTAATTTCGGTAGAAGCCATTCCGTCATCATGTCCAAGATTTATTCCATTTATTGTTTGTCCAACAAAGAAAAAAGGTCCGTACACTTTGTTGTAAATGATATTACAAGACAAATTAACTTTCGGAGTATAAGTGCTCGATGTAGGTGTGTGGGTTCCGAACCCCATATTATGACATTACGTCTGTTCACGGTACCACACAAGTGGGATGTGGCTTCATCACTAAAGACTAAACATTTTAATACAGTTTTAATTTTCCATCAATGCCTACATGTTCTCACAAAAAGAAAGTCTTAGAACTTTGTCGTTTGGTTTTAATGCTTGAACAAGCTGAAGTTTGTAAGGCTTGAAATTTATACGTTTACGTAAATTTTTCCAAACTGTTGGCTGTGGTATACCAAGCTATTTGCTGCATTTAACAGTAGATTTCTGTGGACTACGCGTAAAATTTTCCCTTACCTGCTCTACAGCGTCATTGCTTACTGACTGATTTCTTTTTACAAATGCACCAATTTCTCTTAAAATTCAAGTACTACTTGTGACTGCTAGGAGAATCTTGATTAAATTTGGTTCCAAAGTAATGTTGCACACTAATAACTGATTGGTTGATGTGATAATCCAACACATCAAATGCTTTCCTATCTTCAAATTCAGCCATTACACAATTGACAACAATTGACTTTAACAAATAGCTGATACGTACTTAAATCAATGTGAACAAAACTTTATGAGTTTTTCTTTCCAGTGGTACCAACTGAAATGGTCTTAAAACGGGTTAATCCAGTAATATTGTTAATTGAAATCGAGAACATTATTTGTAATAACCCTGTATTAATAAACTATGTAGTTTTTATCGCGCGGCTCGTTTTCTAATGAACGAGTGCGATAAAACGTCTTCGTATACTTTTTTTTCTATTTTGGGTATTTATGTTGAAGATTTTGAAAAAAAAAGTAAATTCCATTTGATACATTTTATGTCAAGTATCATAATTTTGTATATTGGCAACAACGGTATTTGCCTGTTTGATCTAGATTCAAATATAGATTATTAAAACTGTTACTTGCTACTAAAGCATTATATTAAATTAATAAAAACTGAAATAATAATTGTTAGAATAAAATAACACTATACCGGGTGTTTCTAAATTGTCAAATATTTTACAGAGTGATTTTTCAGAAAAAATTAAGGAGGGTCCTTCATATAAATTTTTGTTCAAAACCACATTCCCTCCAAACTACAGCCCTTTAAAGTTTGAGAAAAAAATGTTTTTATTTAATATCTCCACTATGGAAAAAATTAGAAGAATGAAGTCTGGCAGATAATTGATGTTAATAAAATAACATTCTTTGGCGGTTTTTGTAACCCTGCAACGTTTATACAAGGGGGCGAAAAAATCAACCCTTGCAATGTTTTACCTCAGGACTTTTTAATGCATCTACCGGACGGAATACCAATCGAACTGATTAAATGTTTAAGTGAAGAAAAAGGCTTGAAGGAATTAAAGGACTTGTGTAATAAGATCTATGAAAGTAGGCAATGGCCACAAGATTTTGTTAAAACTGTTATAATTCCGTTAGAAAAAAAGAAGGTTACTAAGAAGTGTAAGGGAACACAGAACCATAAGTATAATAGGTCACACGGCAAAAAATATGGTTACGGGTCTTAGATAAAAGATTGAAAAAAATCATGGAGGAAAACATAGGACAAAAACAGTTTGGATTCAGGAGAGGCGTGGGAACAAAAGCTGATGAATATATTGAAAGTTAAAGGAGTGGATTGGAAAGAGAGAAGGTTAATCAGCAAACTGTACATGAATCAGAAGGTAGCGGTGAAGGTAGGAGACAACATGACAGAATGGTTTGACATCGGAAGGGTGCTAAAACAGGGTTGTTGTATATCTCCAACATTGTTTAATATGTACTTGGAAGAGATGGTGGAAGAATCTTTGGAATCTTTTAAAGGAATTACTATTGGAGGACGACAAATACAATGTATTAGGTTTGCTAATGACATGATAATATTTGCTGAAAACACGGGAACTAAACAATATGTTAAAACTGGAGAATATGGATAGTATGAGAATTAACCACAATAAGACCAATTAAAAATTATTATTAATTTTATTAAAAAAAAAAAAAACTTATAATAACAATAAGACCAAGGTTATGAGAGTTGGAGAAGAAGAAAATATGGACGTAAAAGTGAGACGACAAACGCTAGGACAAGTGAGAAGGTATAAATACATGCGCACAAAATTAACACAGAACTGGAAGAGTGAAGAGGAAATTAAAGTGAGAATAGGAACGGCAAAACAGGCGTATAGCACGAAAAGAAAGTTAGCCGACTAGGCTTGGAAATGAGGAAGAAGTTAGCAAAGTATATGGAGTCTATCTGCTTGTGAGACATGGACAATAAGCAGTAAGATGGAAAATAGATCAGAAGCGTTTGAGATATGGGTGTGGAGGAAAATGTTGAAAATCAAGTGGACGGATCGGGTAAGAAATGAGGAAGTATTAAGAAGAGTAGGATAAAGAAGGGACCTATTAAACACTATTAGAAAAAGAATAGGAATTGGTTTGGGCATGTTATGAGAGGAAATAGTTTGCTAAGAGATGTTCTGGAAGGGTCAGTGGATGGATAAAGGAAGAGAGGAAGAAGAAAGAGGAAGTGGATAGATGACTTGAAGGATGGAGGTGGTTATCTTGAGGTGAAAAGAGAGGCCATGGATAGAAAGTTGTGGAGAGCAAACATCTGATAACCTGCTTCAGCATAATACCAATAATAAATAATTGTTTGTTAAAAAAAATGATGTCATAATCACGAACAGTTTTATTGTCCTGATTTGCTCTGTGGTATTTTTTAAACTTTAGAGAATTAAAATCAATTAAGTAAATAAAATGGTAACTATACAAATGCCGAAATGGCAGATATGCATTTTGTATATAGCCGAGCTAATGGAAACATCTGTCGATTGCGACAGTTTTCGAGAGGTAAGAACTGTAGCGTTAGAGGAGGCTATTTTTAATTTAATTGAAGAATCGCCCGAAACAAGTATGAGAAAAATTGACCAAAAGTTAAATAATTTCACGGTATTTAGAATTTTAAAAGAACACATGTTGTGTCCCTACCATATCCAGCGAGTTCAAGCGTTCTTACCTCGAGATTTTCTACCTCGTTTAATTTTTTGTCAGTTCAAATGATCACACATAGTTCCTTATCTCGTATCGTGTTTACAGATGAGGCTTTTCACGACAATCTATCCAAAATTTCATAATAATCACGTATGGGTCGAAAAAATCCACATTAAATTGTTGGATCTGATTCTTAAAACCAATTTTCATTAAATGTGTGGCTTAGTCGCATTGATGGTTATTTAATTGAACCATATTTTCTATCAAATAGATTAAATGGAAAGGGATACGATCATTTCCTTGAAGAAGTGTTGTCCACTCTTCCTGAAGATGTTCCTCTACAAATTAGACAAGAACTATGGTTCATGTAAGATGGCACTCCAGCCCATTTTAGTATTACGCTCGCCGATACTTACACGAAGTTTATGCAAATCGTTGGATAGGGTGAAGAGGTCCCCAGAATTGGCCTACCCCCGTCTAGCATTGATTCCGTTCGATTTTTTTTCTTTTGGGGTTTTCTTAAAACGCCGGTTTATTCAACCCCCGTTGAAGATATCAATGATTTGAGAGATCTCATCGCATCATAGGAATTATTAGAAATATCCCCGGATTATTTAAAAAAATACGGAACACACTGAGACGAAGAGTAGAAGCGTGTGCTTTTACCTGGGGGACGTCATTTACATTTATTGTAAATTTTATTATTAATATTTTGCTACCCGTCTTTCCACTTTCTAATAATTTTATTCTCCTAATAATTACCTTGGTTACTCATGCAATTGTATACGAGTATTCGGCAAATAAATTTATTAAGAAATGGAAAGACCGGCCCTAGTTTGTTTTTGTGGCTTGTTATTAGTAATTAGTAGTACAATAATTATTGTTCGATTTGATTACTAAATAAAAATGCCATTTCTTTAATAAAGTTTTATTTAGTCATTGTGCAAATTGTTTTAAGCATTTACAAAAGTTTCCAAAAAATCAGGGCAATAAAACTATTTGTCATTTTGACATCATTTGGCAGAGGCCTACTTCAATTTTTTTAAGAAACCCCACTAAATTTATGTGATATTATTTTTTTGTGATCAAACTAACAATTTTACGAGAAATGGTCAAGACAAAAAAAAGTTGCAGTTCAAATCCGTTTATGTCAATCAATTTTTTTTAAAGTAGAAAAATGTAGACGCATTAAAAGTTTTGAAACAAAATATTATAAGGGTTGATTTTTCACCCCCTTGCATAAACATTGCAGGTTACAAAAACCGCCAACAAATGTCATTTTATTAGCATCAATTATCTGCCAAATTTCATTCTTCTAAATTCTTCCATAGTGGATATGAAAAAAAAACAATTTTTCCCCTAACTTTAAAGGGCTGTATACTTGGAGGGAAAATGGTTTTAAACAAAAATTTATATAAAAGTCCCCCTTAATTTTTGCTAAAAATCACCTTGTAAAATATTTCGCATCAATTTAGAAACACACTGTATATAACCTCAATAATTTACACTCAAGTTAAGTCAACAAACATTCAGAAGTGAATTTCTCAATGTTGAAGAAGGTTGTATTTTACACAAAATAATGTAAACAGCGTAATCTGAGAGCATATTAACACCTTATCCTGAAACACATAATACAAAGGAAAAATTGTCCATATTCGGCTATGGTTATCATAACTGTTACATTACATTAATCAGGAAGAATTCAATACAAATATAGATTATGGTTATTCAATTCAAAAATTATACACGGTTGACAAGGCAAATCCTTCAATTTATATGACTTCTTTGATTGATCTGAATTACAGTCAGATGATAAAATGCAGATGGTTATTATAAATATAATAAATCACTGACATATTGAGCATATATTGAGCATTGGGGTACAAAGCTTACCTCAAATATAAATTAAAGTAGCAAGTAGCATCGTTCATATTGTAAATTTATGTTAAGAAAATTGTTACCTTTAATTATATACACAATTCAGATATGAATAGGTTATGTTACATTTATCAACAAAGAACGTCATTAGTTAACATACTAACATAAAAAAATTAAATTTAGGGATTTTTGTGGCGGTTGGTAATGTCTTAATTTTAAAAGTAAAAATTTGATCTAGTCGCCTCTTGTTTTATCCAAATTCTGTCACAAAACACGAAAATGGAAGATAATCAAGATAATCTTGCATATACGCACGTCGAAATACGTATACGTGAAATTGCCAAAAATACGGTCGCGAATTTGCTCACATCAAAGTTTTCCACTGGACGCATCCTGTTTTTGACACATTTCTACTTCTGATATCTTGTTTTCTAAAGTGATACTGGTGGTAGTAAGCCGTAGCCCGTCTAACCCTGGCTTTAACTTACGTTGTATCTGCATTTACTGAATAAACAAAATATCTTTTTGAGCTGGTATAAAAAATGTAATAAATGGATAAACCAATAGTACGGATTGACTTTGATTCCTCTTTTTAATACGTTTATTGAATTAACAAATTACAGTTACTGCGTACTTATTTTTGTCTTATTTATATTTACATCTGTCAGTATATCTAATAGAAAATTTTCTCTTACTGCTTTTCCTTTATCCTTACTCCCTTCTTGAAAATTTAGGGATTTATTTTAGAAAGTTCATAGCAAGTACTATTACTACTTAAAAGGATTATGCTTAGCAACATTTACTAGTGCAAATAATAAATCTAGATTCTGCTGGGTTAAAGCCTCACAGTCACAATGATTCTGCGGAATTCTAATGGGTTTTATTATTTTAAACGAATTTGTCTTGGTGATTCTTTTCTTGGCAGTAATAAAAGAACTGAACATCATTATACACTAGGGTTGAGAATGGAGCATGAACATGAAAACTTCGATATATTTAAGAATGAGAACTACAATAATCTGAACAACTTTGCTTAATTTTTTTTTTTACTTATAGTATTCCTGAACAGGCTAAGATTTGCCTAACGTGCTAAAGCATTCAGGAACTCTGGTAGGGTTTAAGGATATTGTTAGGCTGCTGAGAAATGTTTATGAATGGCTACCTTAAATTGACTTAAGTCAAAGTTTGGAGGAAAACAGAAACTGGATAGTGCATTCTACAATTTGGTCGGCGTGTGGAAAAATGTAGATTGAGCCCGTTTAGTGTGACTCGATGGAATTTTGAGTGCGTAATTATGGTGTGAATGGGCAAACCGAGCTTTTGAAATATCTAAGGCTACTACGACTGTTTCACCGGACCTCTCTTATGTGTTATTCCAAAGTTGGGTGACATATGAAAGAAGATCACCCGTTGAACGACTCTGTTTGAACCCATACTGATGGTTTTTTAAGAGTTTATTGGACTCGAGGAACGAAAGTAGTTGGTGGTTGATGGCTTTCTGCATGTTTTTCTACAGAATGGAAGTGATAGCTATTGGTCGATAGTTTGAGGGATCGGTTTTGTCGCCCTTTTTAGGAATAGGTTAGACATTTCCCAACTTCCACGATGAGGGAAACTCTCCAGATGACATGGAGATCGAAAAGAGTTTGGACAATAGAGGTACTAGCTCGGGGTGGCATTTTTTAAGGACGACAGCTAGAATACCGTCAGGGCCAGTCGTCTTGTTTGATTCAAGTTTATTGATAATTGATTCTAAGAGCTTGTAACGAAAGTGGATCGATTTAATAGCGTATGGAGTAGATTTGGGCGACGGCAAAGTTTTACCAGAATCATTGAGACATGAATTTGCTGGAAAGTAATCGACAAAGAGGTTGGCTTTTTCAGCAGAATCAGTATACTACAGCTCCATCGCGAGACGTCATGGGAGGAAAGGAAGATGTACTAAAGTTTTTGCTGATGGCTTTAGCTAATGACCAAAATTTACGACCACCCAAAGGACATGATACTAATTCTTTGCATTTACGCTCTTCAAACATCTTTTTGGCCTTGGTGATGATGATTTTGCAACTATTCCTTGCGACAATATAGTTGGCGTGATTATCGATGCATTTATTTGATTTCCATTTAGTATCGAGTTTATGCTTTTGGGATAATGCGTCAGTGCAAGAGTTGGGAACGGGCATGGCCTACACGATTATGTTTTTGTTCTTCTTAGTCTTGATTTTGGCATTGACGAATTTTTGTCCCCCCAGAATCCTTGGGGCGGATCGACGAATCGATGTGAGAGTGTGGGCGTCTCGCTCTACTCACCTGTGATATAGCATCTGTTTTAGAACTCCTCATTTTAAGCGTTTAGCCGTTAAAACGCCACGCTCGGCAAGTGCGTGTTGGCGAGTACAAGGAATAAAGGAGAAAGTGACCGGCATCCCTTACCGAGCTCAGAAAATTGGAGCACCAATATTAAAAAGCCCATAGTAAAGGTGGTGGTATTGCACCGGGCGGCATGGGGTATACATTTAAGACATTCAAGCTTTCTGAGCAAGATCAGCTCACGCATGTTTTAAATAAAATTTATAGATCAAATGAAACTGCATAAAACTTAATCGTTTTACTCAGAAAATGTATATGAACTGGAATAATTACAAAAAAGCATATTTTGATTTAAATGAACAAAGTAATGATTTTAAACAATGCTTCAACAAGTAAAGGTTACAGAGGCTTTAAAAATCTAGGAAATACAAAGTTGTACTTCTACATGTAGAACTCAACGATTTTCCACGGAGATGAATAAGATATTTTTCTTTCACAGTGGGTCTGTTTAAACTACTTCATTGTTACATTTGAGCTTTTTTACAAAACGCAAAAAGTACTTTTTGAAAAAACCAGAAAAGTTTGTGACAACATTATCACAATTCTAACAGTGCCATTTTTAATTAGCATTATTAGACTTTTTAGACACAAAAAATCACTCATGAAAAATGCTTTATCTCAGAGAAATTCAAAAAGGACCCTTGGACATGTTCCATTTTGATGAACAAGTAGTGACTTTTTGCGTTTTGAATGCAAAATGTTGTTTTACAATTTTTAGGAACTAAAGAAGCGCTTTACGCTGCACAAAAATCTTTATTTTTAAATGAGAACAATGTACTTGTAAACCAAACAAAAATTATAAATTGAAAATACTACATAAGTGTAGGTTAAACCAAAGTTAATGTTTTGGTTCACGGTCTATTTCTAAGCAGTGGCATAACTGGTCGTCTACATTATGTTGTTGATTAAAAGTAACATGGTCTTTTAGAACTTTAAAATAAAAATTAAATTCATCATCCCTTATCCAGTCTTCCCCAAAACCTTTTTTTAATAAAACATCAACGGCTTTCCTTTATCCTGCAAAATTCCTTTTGCAGAATCCAGTAATGGTAACTCAACAGCATTTAAGTTTTGAAGGCGTTTTACTAAAGTTATAAAAGGCTTCAAATTATCTTGAAATCTTGCAGTTAAATTTAACTTGACTTATATTGGATTGATTTGTAAATTTCTTGAAAAATAACCTTTTTGGTTCGCTTAGTCCTTCAACCTTTTTAAGAGTATCTAGCAAAGATTTCATGTCATAAGCTTACCAATCTGTTCCTAATATGTGTAGTTGTCCAAATTTTAGGTAAAAGGATTTCGGCATGCCACCTTAAACTCATTTTCATCATATCCACTGGAAGATACGAATGACCTGTTACTGGAAAAACCACCTCAATTTTTTTAACTCTACGTGGTGAATGCTTGTAAAGTCACCAGTACAATAGATGGACAATATGGTTGTTTTTATTTTGCCCACCACAGCCCTCGGTAAATAATGTAATCTTTTGCACAACATCCCAATTACTATTATTTAAAAAATGTAAAGTTGCCGAAGCATCCAATTTGCAGTAAATAGAAACATTCTTGAATTGGAAGTTTTGGTAGTGAAACTGCTTAGCTCTTAGTTTATGTACTCTTAGATTTCAAGATGATTCATTTCTAACTTTTAAACAAGTTGCCGACAATTTTTTGTGTTTGCAGTAACTGCAAACATCAGTTGCTGGAGAACCAAACTAAATTAAATTTTGTTGAAAATATTTTGTGGAAGAAGGAATAGTTTACTGGAAGATCTTGGCCTACAGTGTCGTTATATATTTTAAACATTTTGTTTATTATATTCACACACTGACTCTTTTTATGATTTAGATTTTTGTATTTTTAGGTCATTTAAATTATCTGGTTTTTCTTGGCTGTTCTTTTCCCGGCGGTAACAAAACAGTTCATCATTGCACAAAGCTCGTAAATTTTAAAGTTTACCTAATTGTTCACCTTGCACTTCGATGATGCGATACGTACCTCTTCTCGCCTTATTTCATACCATTAAATTATACAATGCAGACATACTACCAAACGCCCATGTTTTATATGATCTAAAATATGATATAAATTCAAAGTTATGTATTCAAGATAGGACACCTTGGGATAGCGCAAGCTCCATATATAACATTAAAAAACAATTACATTAAACATACGATATTTGTATAAAAAGGAAAACACGCAAGAAACAAAGGTTTTATTGCTCTCTCTCTAAAGCAAAATCTGTCCTTTGTGAATCAACTAAATATTTATTAACGTGCAAAAAATTTCATTAAAAAAACTTCTCTAAAGTTTAATTATGTTCAAAAAGTATCTGCTTCTTGCTCCAAAGTTAATAGTTTTACAGTTGTTCATAAAAAGTCTGTTGGGGCCTTACATGTCATAACCAAGTAACAGTAAATATAGCTCTATTAATATCTGGTATGTTGTTTTTACACTATCGTAGCTACGACAGCCATACACAGACATCATATTGATGTCAAAAAACATAATATCAGTTTTTTTTTAGAATAATACTTATGTCTGTCTGCTTTGTGCATAATATAGTAAAAATAATGTAATTACGGCTTTAAAAAATATTTATGTAATAACTGGCAAAAAGTTGATAAAAGGTATTTCCTTATTTCTACTTTCCGTTCGAAATCATTTTAAACCTATTAATTTTAATTTTAAATCTATTAATAACAAAATGTTTAATGGGGTAGACTGACGAAGTTGACTCACTTAATAACTAGATATTTAAAAATGAATGATAATAATTCTACTCACACATTATTGGCTAAATTATGTAAACAACCTTCAATAAATTTCATCCTGATAATACGATCAGTATTAAAACATAGTAAATTGCACAATGTCTTCTCTGCTTCTAAAGCTAACCCTTCACTCAACATACCCTACAACAATAATTAATTATTCAGTTCACTATCAAAATAATATAAAATACTAACAATTTTATTATCTTGAACTAAATCCCAAAGTAAAGTGTTTCCTGGTTGGCAGACATTATCAACTTTAAAGCAAGCCGAAAGCTTTGGATCAAGATGGGTAGGTGATTTCTCTGGAGAGGATTGATTTGCTAAAGAGTGTAAATTAAGTTGAGCCTAAAATAAAAGTACTAACAAATGCATAGACTACTTGTGACAGTTTACATGTTCTGCTAACTGTGCAAGCTCCTCTTCACAAACAGAATCTTCACCATCAAAATCAGCCATATTTTTCTCAGACTTTGTACTCATCCTGGATGAATAACTACCATCAGCATCTCCTTCTCCTTCTGCCTCTTCACCACTTAACAGTTCCAAGATATGACTAAAACTTAACATAAAATTGCATGTACGCACAAAACTAATACTCACTCAGAGGCACGTGGATGAATAGTCAAGAGCGAGGTGACACAAGCTGAATCGTGACCTTCCAATCCATGTGTATCTTTACTTAATTCACTACAAGATGAACTTTCTTCCAAATAAACAGTTGCCTTGAGACCACTGAAATATCAATATATAAGATTACTTGTAGACCAAAAGTGAAAAGCGCTTGTTTGCAGATTGAAATCAGATGAGCAATCTAAGATTACTATTTCCCACTGCTTTTCCCATAGATTTACACAAATTTCTTTATCTGACTAAGAAAATATTTTTTATACAGCATCCAAGATAGGGATACACTGCACGGGATCTAAGAAACCATGATAGATACAGTCGATTAAAGTTTCGCAAGTGGGAGACCTTATAAACAGCTTTCAAAGTCTCTTCTCTCTTTTTTTCAATATTTTGAAAAATATGATTTTTTTGATTTTTGTTTTTATTTATTTCAAAAGTATCAAAAAACAAAAAGTACTTTCTCATTGCCACTATTCAAGCTCTACAAGGATGGTATTTATAAGTTTTTTTTCCAACGTTTCGTTTACGAGTAAACATTACAAGTTTATTTTTTTACATGGTGCGTAAACTTAATAAGCCATGTGTTAGATACATAGATATCTTACTTAATAACTAAATAAACAATCCTTGAAACCATGTATGATCCGAATTGAAACTGTGCATGGGGGTATTAGGAATTGTGCACTAGTGAATACTGTACTGTGTAAACATAAGCTGCCGTGTGTGCAAGAATAGTTGTAATTATATAATTATTTGTGACCTCACTTGAAAAATTGTAGATTTTCTTTTAATTTTTTGCTGTTTTTTTGACAAAAAGGCACTATGCAGCTTCTCATATTTCACTTCTACTAATAGTAAACTAAAAATGCGCGAAAAACCGAGGTTAGAGAAACGGTTTTTGACAATTACAATTGATATCAAAAATTGAACTTGGCAATTCTAATGATACGACTGCGCATGTCCGAATACCCCCAACTTGTAAATTTGCGACCATTTTCGACCTTATTGAAATGTTCAATTTGTCTCATATTTTAAACGTGCATCTCATATGTTCTGGCTATCTAGTTATTAAGTAAGATATATATGGTTAGATAGCATTTTTCATAACCATTTCAATGACATATGTGATCCATTGCAGATTTTTTGTCAAAGAAAGATTCTTTTTAATTTCGTTCATTTTTGAAATAACTTCAAAAATAAATAAAAACAAAAATACAAAAAAAACATTTTTAAAAATATTGGAAAAAACGAAAAAAGATAATTGATTTTTGTAAACACTATTTATAAGGTCTCCCCTTTGTGCAACTTTTTCCCAATCTAACCAACTCTGTATCTATCATGGTTTCTGAGATCTTGGACACACTGTATATGAAATATTTTTGCAACTCATTGCTGTTGGTATAAAGATCCAAATAAAAACTTTCTAAACTTAAACTTACATCAGTCAGACACCGAATATTACTTACGCATCAACAAGCCTACTATTCTCATTAGCTAACATAAGTGAAGATGCTTCTTTTAAAGTTGCATTTTTAATCTCTTGTTCACTATCACCTTCAACTTCACTTAAAGCCTCTATGCCAGCCAAACTTACTACTTGTTTATTTTTCTTGCCTAATCAAAAAAACAATTAAACACTTAAAAACATTTATGCAAACACACCTTTAAAACCTTTATTTCTAGATTTACGCAACACTTTCCGACGTTTTCTTGTAAAAGGACATGATCCGTCTCCTTCATCATGTGAGCTACTAGAATTGACTGTTTCAACTCCATTAGGTAAAACTGTGATATTAATTTTTTTTCTGACTTGACATCTAAAAAATTAAAAGTATAAAGTAAGTAATGATTTTAAAAGTTACGTACATTTGCCGTTTGGAACCTCTAATTCGATTTGAAATAACTGATTGATTCTTCCGAATTGATACAACTTTAAGCGGATCTCCTAAATACATAAAATTAATTGGTTTAATTACCTTTGATTGTGTACAATACCTTCCATATCAACATCACTGCTACTTCCATCACATGTTTTGTTATCATTTAAAGTTAAACCTTTTCTTGAAACTCTACATGAAGGATCTTCACTATCTACTACAATTGGTTGTTCTTCTAACTCTTCATCAATTTCAACACCATCAATATCTTCGCTTTCTGATTTGTGGCTATCTGACTGTACAGAGCTATCCCCCTAAACTAAACGTTAGTGACTGTTGTCTTGAACAAAAAAACTTACATGATCTTCTTCACTACTCGGCTCCATGCTAACACTATTTTCTGATGAACTTGGACATTTATGTAATGCTATACCAGCAGCAGATGCAGCCAATCCAATTAAGCCAGCATCTATACCTGCACCTCCCCTTGTCCATATAAATTTTATTAAAGCTGATGCCAAAAACAATGTCTGAAAAATTTTTAATTAATAATATACAATTCATATAACAGATTATTTTTCTCGTATAATTTTAGACCAACTAGAACATCCAATTTACTTAAGCTACCTTATATAACTTCGATAATACATGATTATGCAATGAGCAACTACACCAATCAAAACCTTTTTATTGCTTTCATTTATGATTTTAAGCCAATCAGAAGACTCGATTTAGCAAAGCTACCTTTTATAATTTCGACTAGTCCATGCTTTGACAATGAAAGAGAGGGGACGCGTAATTCCTGATACCAATCTGTTACCGTTCGCCACCAAGATGTTGAAAGAAGAGAGACGATGCTAAAGCTTGTTCTCCACCAAGTCAATGGCGATCGATTAATACTTAAGTCTCAATTTTTTACGCAGGTCTGAAATGCATGTTATGAGTCCCCTTTCTTTCCTTGTCAAAGATTCCATGTGCACAAGTTATGAACCAATCATAATTGAGATATAACATGGGTTTCCCCTACAAGCCATAGTAAGCCATAACCAGCCATAACCACAGTTATGGTCATATATATATATATATATATATATATATATATATATATATATATATATATATATCCATATATATTTTTGTATGTAATCGATGTTTGAAAAAGATACACAAGTCAATAAGTTTGCCGCGACATTTTAAAATTAGAGTAAAAGAAGTTACAGTTAGAGATTCAAGAAAAGAATATTAAACTAAAAAAGAATATGGCAGTATTTTTGATTCTGATTGGATATGTTAAGAAATGGTTACCATGTTTATATTTACATTAATCATGGTATAATAATAATTACTTATGTATTAATAACAAATAATTTGTTGATTATTCCAATGTAGTATGAATAGGAGCATTTGTTACAGCAACATTATCATGTAAGAAAAATGATGTCAGTTTCGATCATCTTCTATTTGTTGAATGTTTTCCTGGTTTTCCATAGTATAATCATTAATACTTCTACAATAGGTACCCACGATGCTATTATAATTGCAATAGTATTACTTAAAGAAACGTTTAGACCGAAAGATAAGCATGGAAACCTTCATTTGAGGACTCCAAAGGTTCTCTCAATTGTGTTCCTTGTTCTTATGTATATCTCCACTCTGCTTGTGTCTGTGGATTTCGCAAAAGTGTAAGAATATAACTCCGACATGGATAGTTACTGTCGCCCAATAAGTATGTTTCCCCAAATAATTTTCAAAAAAGTGGCTATCAGGGGCAGATTTCGGCCATCTTGCTACTATGCCCATAATGTTTAAACTGCCACCACAAATAACTCGAGTATTTAAAGAAAAACCTTTTCGGTTTATAAAGGTTTTGGCAGCATTTCCTCCAGGAGACTGTATTTTAATTCAGTACAAATTTCATGTCTCCTTTGTAGTGATCTTGGCATTCTAATAAATATGCTTCAAAGTCTGGCTATAGTACGATTAATTTTATGCACAATTCTAGAAACGGTAGCTTTTGTAACATTAAAGTGGTCGCCAATATTAATTTTAAACGTACCACACGCTTAAACAGCTAGTATTTGATTCAATACAGATGTATGATTTATGACTTGATTCTCATCATACACAAATATTGTACAGGCCATACCTTTAGTGTAAATAGGTACAAAGTCTTAAATCTCTTGAGAACAGTGGCGGCTCATGCTAATTATTCTTATGGGGTTCATACAATTCATGTATGAAACATGAAAGATGAATTATCTATATCCATAAAACACAAAAATTGTTTCTACCGATGTCTGTTATAGACTTTGAAACCATCCAACCAATGTGCTCATCAAAAAAGGTTTCATTAGAAAGGCAATAATGTGAAGATTGTTTTAGACCAATAAAATAGGCACATTCCATTCATTCATGATTTAGATTTTCCCGAATTTAGAAATTTTAAAAATTTATATTTTTAAATAGGGTATCTGCTATTATATTTTTTATAAGAAAAATTTTACCTTTAAATAAATATCGTAAACGGTTGTTAAGATGTGTTGTGACCATAGCGCGGAGCGAAGCTCCATGCTAGTATATACATATAAATGAATGTATACCTGTTTGTCCTTTATGCATTACTACACCATTCATCTGATCACCATGAAACTTTGGGAAGTTGTTGAGTACACTACCGCGAAGGTTTCTGGCATAAAACATTTTAAATATCGACCCCCCAGGAAGAAGGCTCATATGAATACTACACTATTCCTCCAATCGCCATGAAACTGTAGGAAGTAGTTGAGTACGCAGTGAAGGTTTCTGGCACAAAAATTATCAGTCCCCTGGGCGAGGCCTAATATCGTTTTATCTATTTAATTTGACATTTGTCAATAAATATTTCAAAATTTAATGTTTTCTAATTTCATGTAAATGATCACAAAAAATTTTGTTCGCATAAGTACACTGTTACATTTTTGGTGCTCAGACTTATGTTAAAATGGAAAGTCTTGCACGAGAAAAGTGTAAATAACACACGAGTTACAATAATAATTATATATAAAATCAATCAAGTATTAAACTGTCTTTATTCAACTATAGAAGCATATTCTAACCACTTATTTTCTAAGTTGCTCTTTAAGTAAATTACACACTTGTAATTTTGTTAGTTTATCTTGTAAAAAAAAAGTGTATATACACACACACATATATACAGTGTGTCCCAAAACGATTAGTATTGTATGGATAATTTTGTTATTAATAAAGATACAGATTTGGTTAAATGGGTAATGTTGTGCAGTTTTTCATACTGATTCAGATGCTGCTTAGAAATATCAAACATTCCAGGTACTTTCGAAGATAATCGACAAAAACTGAAAAATGCATTTTTTGAAAAATGCGTTTTTTGAAAAAGGCCTTAATAAAGTTCTTTTTTAAACAAAAGTTATTTATTTAAGACGCACTGCGATGTGTTTATTGTTATCAACTTTTAGTGAAGGTTGCCAACTTTACTGTTAAATGAACAATATATCTTTTGTACTTACATCAAATGTAACAAAAGCACTCGCCTTGTTGCTCAACCATATTCCATTATACGACAACCGGATATTAGAATATTTAATAGATTAGACATAAATATACAGCAATATGGATATTTAAGGAAACCGCCTTGTGAAAGAAATGTTAATGTTGATCCAAAAGTGTCAACTCAACAAATAGAAGATCTAGTTGATGTAAAAAATTGACATAAATGTCATTTTATCCGTTATAAACTGCATGTTACTCACACTTTACACCCAAATGATCATCGGTGTAGAACATTTTGCAGGTGGGTTATTAATAAAATGGAAGAAAACAATGGTTTTATTAACCGTTTCGACTGACGAATCACATTTCACTAACTGCGGTTTATTTAATCGCCATAATGAACACCACTATGACCAAGAAAACCCACATGTGATTATAAAACGGCAAAACCAAATTTGCTTTAGATTTAGGGTCCTTTGCGGCATATTGGGGAATCGTTTAATTGGACCTATAACTTTTAATGGGACTTTAACCGCAGCACGTTACCTGGAAAGATTGTAAACAACGATAAAAGACTTTTTAGATGAATTGCCATTGGCATAAAATTTGGCAATATGGTATCGACAAAATGGTGCTATTATTTAAATAATTGTTTTAATGACAGGGTAATAGCTACTAACACACTTATTAGACGGCCGCCCAGATCAGCCGACCTCACACCTCTCAATTTTTTTTGTGGGGCACTATAAAAAATAAAGTATATGGTAGCAATTTTACTTATAATAATGTTAATGAATTACAAGAATCTGTGCAAGAAGCGTTAAATAATGTTAATCTCCATACACTGCAAAAAGTGACTGCCAGCATTTTAAAACGATTTGAATCGTAGTTGGCCATCATGTTGAACATTTGATTCAATTAGCTATGTTTAGTTATAAGATTACTAATTAGTTCTGTTTGGTTATAATTCATTTGTTTTCATGGCTTACTTCAATTTCAAGCAAATATGAAACATGCCGGAATCTATTATTTGAAGTGTAGACTGTTATACAGATTTAAAAGCAGAAAAAAAATGCAATTTATTTATTTCAAAATCCAATATGGAGCCAATTTAACATAAGAAAGTTGCAATCATTATCTCCAAGAGCGTAGTTGCGATAATTTTTTTGAAAACACATCTCAGTTCGTCCTAATGAAATAAGTAACTTTTGTTAAAAAAAAAACATTTCATAACTTTTATATTAAGGGAAATAATCGCCTTTTTCAAAAAACCTATTTTTCCATTTCGGTCAGTTATCCTCAAAAGTACTCGGAAACTTTGAGCAGCATCTGAATCAGTATGCAAAACTGTACAACATTGCCCATTTAACCAAATGTGTATCTTTATTAATAACAAAGTTACCCATGCAATGTTAATCGATTTGAGACACACAGGGTGGCGCACAGTATACGCCATGGAGTTTCTATAGAAGCATATTGGAATTTTTTAATTCGCTTTTCTTAGAGAATATACAGGGTGTTTAGGAGCACAATTTAAAAATAATTTCAACTATACAGGGTGTTCACAAAAAAAGATCCATGTCAAAGTTATATATTTTTTTATGGAACTCCCAGTATATTATATGTTTTTTGGAATCTACGAATAAAATAAAGGCAATTTGCAATAGAATTCCCTATACCTAAAACCTACCGTTTCTAAGATATTTAATGATTTTTGAAATTACAGGCTTGAATTCAAAATTTATTTTTGCTACGTTTATTATTATTGAAACAGCGTAGCCTCTGTCAGTACTTTGCAATAGGGTTATTGTGTAACACAGGATAACATTTTTGTTAAGGAAATATACAGGGCACTCAAAAATCAAATGTCAACGGCAGGTACTTAATATTGCAAATAACTTATTTTAAATAGCACACCCTGTATTTAATAAAAAAATGTGTTGTAAAATTGTAAAATTCAAATTATACTAGGGTTCCCTATACCTAACTCTAACAGTTTTTGAATTATTTTGAAATTTTTAATTAAGTTATAATAATTCCGATACTCTTAAGTTTACTTAAAGATACAAGGTGGCATTGACAATATTTAATTATTATTTGACATTTGTTAAATAATATAACGTTATAATATTGTATTTCTAACAGTTTTTGAGTTATTTTGATTTATTTTTATTTTAAATATCACATCTAATTTTTCAATATTAAGGTGGCCTTGAAATACAAGATATCTTTTTTTATTTTGTAGGGTAAATAAAACTTAGTACTAATTAAAAAAAAAATACAGGATATTAATAAAACATGAAAATAATTTAATTACGTATAGAATTTAAAAAACGCCTTAACAACATAAAATAAATAATATAATCACAACTACAAACAAATGCTTCTACTTTAATAAATGTTCGAAGTGGCGTCCATTTTGATCAATACAATGGAGTATTCTGTCCTGAAAAGACCTATTTACATTTAATAACATTTTAGGTGCTATTGCTTCAAAGGCATTGGGTATTCTTGCCTTCATATCATTAGCTGTAGTCGGAGGTACGTTATAAACAATACCTTTTATGTAGCCCCATAAAACAAATCTACACAAGTCATATTTGGCGATCTTGTCTGCCAATTTTGTGGTCCTCCCCGTCCTATCCATTTATTAGGGAAAGTTCTAACTGAAGCCACATATGTCTTCTGATATCTATTGGAATATCTTCTAACAGATCAGGTAAATTATGTTGCAAAGATCTTCTAAACTTTTGACCGATTAAATTTTCATTAAAAAAATTAGGCCCTATTACGTGCGATCCCAAATTCCCCCCACGCGTTAACAGACCATCAGTACTGATGATCAAGGGTGCGAACTAAATGGGGATTCACTTCAGTAATAGAAATTGTGTCTGTTGACCAATCCGTTATTAGAGAACGTAGATTTGTCTGAAAATAGTACAAAGTCGAAACACTTATCATTTTCACCCACTTTGTCGAGAGGCCACACGCAAAAATTAAGTTATCGAATGAAATCATTATCAAGCAGATCCTGATGTAACTTTGTGTTTTTTAATTATTCTACCAACGCTTCATTTGATGATACCTACTTCTCGACTTATTTTACGCTGACTTTTGTGGGGATTCTCAACAAGGGCTACACTTCCCGTTCTACGGAACACTCCAACAATCGTTGCAATACTCTTTTGTTGGGATATTTTTGAGCATAAACCCTTTCTGCTAGTAATAAATTTTCTGAAAATTCTCCAGTCGTTAAAATCATATCAATTATTTCGTGTACAGAGTATGCTTTCATTTTTATACAATTTTTGTATGACAAATTCGCTTATTAATACAAAGTGACTACCTTAGAAATACAATATTATGTTATATTATTTAACAAATGTCAAATAATAATTAAACATTGTCAATGCCATTTTGCATCTTCAAGTAAACCTAGAATATCAGAATTATTGTAACTTAATTAAAAATTTCAAAATAACTCAAAAACTGTTATGAGTTAGGTCTAGGGAACCCTAGTATAATTTGAAAGGTTATAAAATTTTATAACACATTTTTTTTTAATTCAGGGTGTGTTATTTAGAATAAGGCAGTTATTTGCAATATTAGGTGGCATTAGATTTTTGAGTGCCCTATCTTTTCTGAACAAAAATTTTATGCTGTCTTACACAACAACCCTTTTGCAAAGTACTGACAGAGGCTACGCTGTTTCAATAATAATAAACGTAGCAAAAATAAATTTTGACTTCAAGCATGTAATTTCAAAAATCATTAAATATCTTAGAAACGGTAGGTTTTAGGTATAGGCGATTCTATTGCAAATTGCCTTTATTTTATTCGTAGATTCCAAAAAACATATAATATACAGGGAGTTCCATTAAAACAATTTAACTTTGATATGGATCTTTTTTTGTGAACACCCTGTATAGTTGAAATTATTTTTAAATTGTGCTCCTAAACATCCTGTATATGCTCTAAGAAAAAAGAATTAAAAAATTCCAATAGGCTCCTATAGAAACTCCGTGGAGTATACGCTGCGCCACCCTGTATGTATGCAACGTGTCCCAGATAACATTTCCAGCATGGGGATCTCGCTTATTATAAAAGATACATATTTGGTTAAATTAGATGAATTACTCCTAAGGATTAGTGAAATTATAGGCACTCTCCAATTTCCAAATTTCCATGTATTTTAAGACTTATGGCAAGAAAAATAAAAAATGTCAAATTTCTTTTTCTTGTAATATCTTTTTTGTTATATTAGACATATAAATTTTATTTGCACTTTCTTAAGATATTTTTTATGCAGAATTTAAATATCAATTTGGATTTTTATTTGCACTTTCTATTTTTTAGTTTCAACCCCTAAATTAAATTTTTCTTATGCAATGACAAGTCGGCTTTGAAATAATTGATCGTGTTTTTTTATCCTCTTTACAATGATATAGCACATGTACTATCTATTTTTAAAAACAACAAAGAAAATTTAAAAAATGTATTTTATTAAAGACTCTAACAATAAGCAGGCCGTGAAACATAAAAATACAATCGAATTTAATGTCACTTAAAAATTATTCGTTCCAGAATATTTTTGTGTCAAACATGGCTTTATTTACTAATACTGAAAAGTTTGATATGTTGAGTTGTTACATGAAAGAAGGCAGCCCAGTGCTCGTACATACAGAAATTTGGTAATTAATTTAAAAGAATATGGTTCATTTTCAAAACCTACTAGAAATCCGAAATGAAGATGCATAACTAAATGTATTACAATCAGTTATTGTAAATCCTTCAACATCTGTTAGAGAAATTGAACATAACACTGGTATTTTGAAAACTACATCACAAAGAATTTTAAAACGTCACAGGTATCATCCGTATAAGTACACCATACTGCAGGGACTTAGAGATGGAGATCAGGGGAGAAGATTACAAATTTGCCAATGGTATGTTAATCAATGTGAGAATAACGATAATTTTCCAGCTACGATTTTGTGGTCTGACGAAAGCAGATTTACAAATAATGGCCTTTTCAATCGACACAATGTTCACTTTTGGGACCGTGAAAATCCTCACGTTGTTAAGGAAAGTCGGCATCAAGTGAGATTTGGTTTTAACGTCTGATGTGGCATTTTAGGCGCTAAACTTATTGGGCCCATATTTTTTAACGAAACATTAAATAGTGAAAGGTATTTGAATTTACTACAAACTGATTTAGAAAATAAACTTGATGATTTACCACTGATTGAGAATATTAATATCTGCTTCCAACAAGATGGCGCCCCACCCCACAATTCAAACATCATCAGGGAATATCTTAATAATCGGTTTCCAAATTCATGGATTGGTAATCCAGGGCCGATTTTATGGTCACCCAGATCTCCAGACTTAACGCCCTTGGACTTTTTCCTTTGGGGCTACATAAAAAATCGAGTATACGTGCAAACATTTGAGAATGCCGAAGATCTTCGTGAAGCTGTTCTTGCAGCATTTGGTAGCATTAAACGCAAAAACTACGCAGAGCAATTACGTCGACACTACGCAGGGCACAATTATGTTTAGAACGGAATGGTCAATTGTTTGTACATCTTTTATAATTGGATAATTATCTCCAATACTATTACCTGCTTAACTCTTATTGTTATCTATTATTTGTCGTTTTCTCATGTTTCACGGCCTACTTATTGTTAGAATCTTTAATAAAATACATTTCTTTTAATTTTCTTTGTTGTTTTTAAAAATAGATAGTACATGTGCTATATCATTGTAAAGAGGATAAAAAAACATGATCAATTATTTCAAAGCCGATTTGTCGTTCCATAAGAAAAATTTAATTTAGGGGTTGAAACTAAAAAATTGAAAGTGCAAATAAAAATCCAAATTGATATTTAAATTCTGCATAAAAAATATCTTAAGAAAGTGCAAATAAAATTTATATGTCTAAATATAACAAAAAAGATATTACAAGAAAAAGAAATTTGACATTTTTATTTTTCTTGCCATAAGTCTTAAAATACATGGAAATTGGAGAGTGACCTACAATTTCACTAATTCTTAGGAGTAATTCATCTAATTTAACCAAATCTGTATCTTTTATAACAAGCGAGATCCCCATGCTGGAAATGTTATCTGGCACACGTTGTATACGTATGTTTGTATGTACATATATATATATATATATAAACATATTTTACGTAAATTTAAAAATACATAAAAAAGAATTCCTGAGTGGAATTTGAACCCACGATCTGTGCTTCACTGGAGAACTGTATTACAACTATGCTATTGACAGAGCAAATCTCACTCGATTTAAACTTAATTTTGATGTACTTTTATTAGTAACCATGTAGACTAATTTTTACTTATTAAACTAACCATTACTAATAAACGTATAAGAAAAATTGAATGCGATTTGCTCCCTCGATATCATAGTTGGTAACGCAGTTCACTAACAAAGAACAGATCGTGGGTTCAAGTCCCACTCGCGCAATTCTTTTTTTGTATGCATGTATTTTTAAATTTAAATTTATATACAATTTGTATTATTCATGATGAACTTTCCCCAAGTATTTTAGGTGAACCAGGGTCTATGCATGATGGCAGGTGATCAGTCTTGTATAAAAATGCCGTAGAAAATAATGATCATTTATTTTATGGCAGATAGAAATTAATTGGGGATTTTGCTTATCCATCATTGAATTGGGTGCTCACACCAAAAAAGGACAATCATCGTTTAGAAGTTTAGATAATGAGGATAGAAATTTCAACTACTGCCACTCCAGCACTAAAATAGTGGTGGAAAACGTTTATGGTCATTTAAAAGGACGACTCAAGACTTAAAATTTGACACTATAAAACTGAGTTTTATAGTAGATAAATTGTATAGCAGCATCTTGTATACTACACAGCCTATGTCAGAAATCTAAAGATTTTATTTTTATATCCCTAATTTTAAGCACTCATCTTTGAGCTCCTGTAAAGTGATTAAGATATTGCTCCAATAAACTTATTTTCTTCCGTTCCAGTGCAAGTTTTTTTTTCTAATTCCATTCTCTTATCATGTCCTTTTTGTTTTTGCAAAAGTTGTTCTTTCAGTGGGGTACTTATTTTTCGTTATTTAGATAGAACATCCAGTTACAGTTCCTCTATTGCTTCCGTGTCCGTTATCGTTTGGTCTGTTTGTAGGTCATCCTCATTTGAAGTGGAGGTCAACACTCATTGATGAGAACGAAGTATTTATATTATAGAGCCCCTCTGCTGTTTTTCTTGGAACCTTTATTGTCTTTAATGGATCTACAAACTCTTAATAAATTGGTTCAAGTTTATCAGAAGTACCCTGAAAAAACTAATTGTACCTTTCACATGAAGGTATTTCTTACAAAATAATTATCTGTTGCCATTATAATGTCTCATTCATGTTTTCTTATTTTCACATTTGTAAATGCATCTTGATTTTTATGATAAAGGGAAATTAACAATCTTGTCTCAGCGTTCGACCAGAAGACTTGGGTAGAAGGCAATTCTCCAGTATGTGACGAAGACGTACTGATTGATGCAGATGAATTTTCTCCATGATATTCTAAATTGCCATCTGCCCTTTTATGCCCGTCTAATAAATGTTAGGCAAACATTATATCTAATAATAATCATGAATCCATTGTATAAATTTTATTAATAAGGTTACCTCTTGTCTTACTGCAATATTCGTCTTCCGTAACAAGAAAACAATATACTTCATCTTCCTCTTGTATTTCTGTAGTTGTACATTTTTAGCACACATTTTGTTATAAACGTTAAATTGGCAAAAAGATTAAAAACACGGATTGAATCCAAGGAATAAAAAAAATTTAGTGGTTCAGTGGGGCACGGGGATTACCAATTGCGTTCAGAGAATAAGTTAAGTGGGCATTGATCGTTTCAAGAAAAGAACAGGATCTTTGAATCTCAGTACGACAATACCCTTTACGATCTTAAAATTTTAATCAAAAGAAACCGGATTATATTGGGGCCGGGACACCACGCCAAATTCCCACAACACCGACAAGTGTACAACAGACCATGTACACACCGCCGACGAACACTACGTCGACAGTGCCCACATCGCTTGATTGCCTGGCTCTCCTAGGTTACAGTAGATTTTAAGTTTCCTTTCTATCCTTTTTATTTCTATTTCAAATTCGGCGAAGTGGTACACTTGTCGACGATGTGGGCACTGTCGACGATGTGGGTATTATCGGTGTAGTCGGTGAAATGAACGGTCAAAGCATGGTCTCGGTGTTGTGGGCATTCGGCGTAGTGTCCTACACCAATTATATTTTCCGAAATAAAGATTCGATTCAATTATTAATAGCGATTTCTGCAGTTATACAGTATGGAAAGTAAAGTGCATTGAATTAGAATGAACAGTTTATTTATACAAAGCTATGTCACTGTAACTTAAAAAGTATCAAAGATTTCAAGATTTTGTTTGTTGCACAACAATCAGCAGCTACACGTTCACTGCCAGCATGTTGTGGTAAAAGTGTTCAAAAAACCAAATACCGTCTGACCATTTTTTTGGTAGAATTAGGTGTAACAACATACAAATTATACTGAATATATTTTCGAAACAGATTTTTTAATGAACGTGACTATAAGTTATTTTATAGTTGGTAATTTGTCAATTAATAGTTGTAGTAAATTTTTATATTTTTTCTATCTTATAGAATATTTTATTAATTTCCGTGATTACTACACATTATTCATTCTCCTATCATATAAGAAAAAGCGGACATAAATTGTAATGTAATAATGTAAAATATGTGTATATTCATATTTGATACCTAAAACTATTTACTATGTGTTAATTCGTATTGTGCAGCAAATGTGTTAATTTAGTTGTACCAATGACGATTAAACAAGAATAGACCTATTTGTTTATGATTGTATATGTCCCAACATAATCGCAAACTGCCGAAGATGGCTGCCACTATAGTTGACAACATTTTATTTTACTGATTATTATTGCAGTGTTTCTGGAAGGTTTAGATAAGTGCAATGTCTGAGGTATGTAGAAAAATGGACTATTTAAGTCATAACCTCACATTCATCGATAACTAAACAAATAATGGACGTAACATTAATTATTATCTGTAAAAGACCCCTAGTAAGTAAAAATTAGAAAATTCATTTTGTCTGCTTATTAACCTGAAACGCAAATACTGTTCCATATTTTACTACAACGTGTTAATTAAAAAATACACGATATAAGCAATGTTTTTAATTGTTCATCTTTTGGTTACATTGACGTTATTAATGAACATAGTCCCTCCAAAAATGTACGCCTATGTGCTGCCAGAAAGCTATGTTATGGTAGAGCAACACAATTCCTTATAAAATGATAAGGAATGCTGGGTGTATTCTTGGTTAATCGTCATCGAGTTGTACATTTAACATTTTCATTCAAAAATTCCATTAGGAAGCGCTCAAAATTTTTTTTGGGTCCCATCCATCAAAAACACCAACTGCCATACCATTGTTTACTGAAATGTCGTCAATTTACCTATAAAAAATTCCTTCCATAGTGCAGAGTACAGATGTAACGAAGGATTTTAAAAACAAAAGGGTTAAACACCTCAACCATAAAACTATGACGTATGTGCACATATTCCAATGCAATTCATTCACAGACTATTTTTTTCTAAATATAATTTATGACTTTACAAAAATTTTTATATTTTATTTGGAGCTAAAGCTACTTTTTGTGGATACTCGCAGTTGTCGGACGAATGTAGTGGGTCCGACGATATCTGTCGATGCACCACAAGAAGTGAATCTTTGGTAAAACTGCACTTTAATCAGCCAAACAAAAAGGTGCAGGTGCTAATAATAAAGCCAGCGTTTATGTAGTCAGTGGCTTTACATTTCAATGATTTTCAAAAAACACTGAATATTAACTACAATAGTACATATAATTGACAAATAGTAAATAAGTAAATATTTCTCATGGAAATTTAAAAATCTGCAAATAAATTTACAATTTTCCAATTTTTAGTTAACATGCACATATTGGTCTACATTACATACTTTACAATTATTTATTCATAAACGTCAGACTAACAGTGACAACACAAACAGATTCATGCAACTTTTTTTTTTTGGATGACTAAAATGTAGTTTTACCAAATCTATTTCCTAATAGAAATAAATATACAGTTTACCTGCTCTGTATGATCCTTGGGTTCCATTTTAAAAAGTAGACTATATAGATGTAAAGCGGGTGCTGCTGATAAATGTTTAACAAGACCTGGTAATAAATCATGAACAGTTTTAGAACAATGTTTAAGTTGAGCTGCAGCCCAAATTGTATCAATATGATCACAAGTAATGCGTCCTTCCATTGCCAAAAAATTTAATATAATATGACTTTGTTTAATTACTTCTACATGTAAATTTGGACCAAAGATGTGAACGATAATATTATTGTTTATTAACCAATCAGCCATATGTCTTGGAGCTGCTTCAGCTTCAGGTAAAGTTTCTCCGACGCATAATTCCGCTAAAACCCCAATTTGATTGTTGATTTGAGTAATTCCAGCTAAACGCATTGTTAAGGTACTCGATGTAAAATACTTAAAAGCTAAATCTAGGCCATCAATATCAAAAGCCATAGGTGTATCTAATGGATCTTTGATCACATTCCACATAAAATCTAAGATAAATTTGTTAATGTGTGGCGTAAACAGATCATGAAACTTACCTGCCATGCCTTTGATAGTAGGTGTTCGTAAATCCTGATCAGATAACTTACACATATACCTAAGTACACAAGATCGTAACGGAACTAACATCGAAACTGTACTTTTAAAATTCATCCATAATTTTAAATTGCAGACTAAAATAATTATATAAATGGAAGTAATTGTTATAAATACCCCTACCTATAGAAATCATAGCATGAGCAGTAGATACAGGTAATTCACTTGGTGGTAAATACGTAAAACAAGCTGTCATAGCATGTAAACCCCCAAGTTTACAAAATAAAGTGACATTTTTTAATAAATACAAAGGTATTTCAGAATCATGAAGATCGCAAAACGAATTTAAACTTTGAATTTCATGCTGTGTCAAGTCATCAATTTTATTTGTTGACGTATGTTTAAAAGCAACATATAAAGGAAAATTTAGTAAAAATATTTTTGATGCTAAAATAAATAATTTATCTCTTTCTTGTATATCGTTTATATTATCCTCTTTCTGATTCCTTTCTTCCAATTCATTTTGCTTTTTATTTGATTCTGAACTCTTTTCACCTAGTTCCTTTAGTTGTAAAATTGTAAGATATAAAATCCCTTGTGTTATGCCACTGAAACGTTCTAAGTTCTTTTGGTCCCGATAACAGCACATACATTGCCTTAAAAGAAAATTTTATTGGTATTACACTTAAAAGATTAATATTTACCTGGACGTCCATGTCTGTACATATAAGAGGACAGTATTAATATCCTGCCTTGTTAATGTAGGCTGTTCGTTAATTTCTTTACTACATACATTTGCTTCATCTAAAAGACGAGACAAGATGAAAGTAATATGTAATTTTCTACACAATTAATTAAGAAAATTAAGGTGCTTTTAATTTAGCAAATTAAATATTTTCGTACATTTCTACCTTTTAAACTTTAAATGTCTTTGGAAGGATTTTAAAATGTTAACTTACAAGAAATAAGCAACTGAAGAAATTCCGAACATGCATCACACATATTTACAGTGTATACGTAGAATTTACTTTATAATCATTTCATACAATCTTACATTAACGTATTATTATTATTTGGTAATCAGATTCTACCTAATGATTTTAATGATAAACGACTACCATATTTAATAAATTTAGAAAGTACATAAACGGTAAACTTTTATTCTTATACTGAACATTTCTTATACAAATTAGTGTAAAACCTACTTTAATGTTTGTTAACAAGATAACTATATAGTGATATGATACATTTAATTTATGATAAATACAAACAACATCAAATAAGGACTTAAAATACTCCGACTTTACATTTACGATAAAAAAGAGTCATTAAAAAATGTTGGGTCTGTAAATTAATAAAAACAAAATTAAATCTGTCTTTAATTATGATTTTCCACGAAAAATAATAGACGAAATAAACTTTTCACAGATATTTTTGAAGAGTGTAACTTACGATAATTAAAGTATCTAGATAGTAAAGGTAACTTAAATACTTTATCGAAGTTTTCACGTGTTAGGGGCATTTTACAAGTTAAAAACTAATCATATATGAGATGTAACTATCACGGAAAGCCATAGCAAGTCCTAATCCACATTTGGTAATGAAACGGTGTTTTGAACCTGACAAACCATAGTGACGATCGTATCAATACATTAATTAATACTTTCTGGCATGAGCGAGTGCAGCGAAGCGAGCGCTGTAATTTATGCAAAAAATGGATACTCAACCAATACAATATCGGCATTTACACAATCCGGGCTTCTGAGACCCGTTATATAAAATCACGGACAGTCTGAATAGAAACAAAGTTATTAAAGTAAAACTTTATTTATTTATACATATACATTACAAACGTGAGATTAAATATGAAAGTGAACATTATTGTTTAAACATTTTTAGGGATTAGAGAAGCATTTAGTGCACATTCTAATTCTATGCTCATTAGAGATATTCGTTTTACAACTAATACATATCATTGTGCTTTTACGACCAATATTTGCGGGCACACTGAGCATCTCTTTCTTTTAATTGTTGCACTTGTTTGAGGGCTGGCGGACCAAAGCGATCAATAAATCTGCTTAGACACTCCCGAACAATACGCCGTAGGTTAGGGTTAGTAGACCTTCTCTGCATATGCGGTATCACTAGTTCCTTCGCTAAATTTTTAAAAACAATCTGCGTTTGTGAATCACTCCTATGTTGTAGTTTGGATGTTCCTCCATAAAGACTTTATATGCGTTGAGTGTGCAACATCAATGATGTTGAAGAAAAATGTCATGGGCCATGGTTTACTTTGCCTCTCGCACGTGTACGTCGACACCATATGATTCATGACGTCAACACCGCCTGTTTTATTATAAAGAGTGATGATTTCAGGCTGCCTCTTAGCGTCATCATTGATAGATACGTCGTGGTGCATGGTGATTATTAAAATTACGCATTAGTTCTTTTTACGTGCGTAGCTTACCATGGATACATTATTTCGAAAGCAAAACAATAAAAACCAGACTACACGATCTTTTGAGGCTTAAATTTCTTTCGGAATGTCACACTTATTCTGACGTAGTAATATTTTTATCAAACAGATAAATTGCTTTCGGAACACTAGTGAAGAAGTTATCTATCGTGAGATTGAGACCAGAATTATGAATGCCACATACAAGAGTTTGTACTACTTCAAACGCCAGGTTTTTAAGTGAAGGTTCTCCGGAATAGCGACCAACATAAACTAAACCATACAAAGCATAACCAGACTCATCCAAAGCATTTTAAGTCCATATTTTGCCTGTTTACTTGGCATATATTGAACGAATCTGCATCTATCTCTAAACACAACGAGTTGTTCATCAATAGTTACATTAGTATCTGGTATTACGCATGCTGAATGAATAAATCTCAAACGTAGGGCACCATTGCTAACTTCTCGGTTTCCAAACGCGCATTCTTGGTTCTCTTGTCGTCAAATCAGACGATCTTCGTATTTCTTTAAAGCCAATTATGGACATTGTGGCTCAGTATATAGGATTAGCAAATTCACTACAAAATAGTTTTCTCGCAGGAACATCCCAGCTTCTGTCAACTCTCGCATGAATAAGTAAACCACATAATGCAAAAAATTCATGAACAGTTACATCCTTCCACGGTTTTCTTTTTGCTCCGTAAACACGTTTCCCCTCTAAATTAGTACAGTCCTGTGCACGTCGAATAATCTTGTGTGGTTCAATTTTACTTTTTGTTGGAGGATCCAAAACTCCAATCCAGACCAATTGTAGCAATGTAACCACTCGTTGAAGGATTACCAATATCGTCAACATCATCAGAACTAGATCCAGAATACTCGTCAGAAACCAATTCGAAATTTGTGTCTTCTGTGTCATCACTTGCTGCTTCTGACACATCACTTTCTTCAGAAGGCAGATCATCACTTCCAGCTGTCCATTGCAACACCATTTCTTCATAGACGCGGTCACCAAATCTCACGGTTTTTACATTCTTTTTTGACACCATTATCATACGTGTTTCACAAGTTTACTCAATGCAACTTTTATTGCAATTAATGAAATTTTTGTTTGTTTGTATGCTTATGCTAGTTTAGTATTTACTAATTTATAGCTTATATATCTTAGTTGTAGACTGTTCAGGAGTCCTTCTCCTTTTCGCCCTGGTGAATCCATTTTGTTGGTGTTGCGATGTTTTGTGTTATTGTATAGTTTACAATCATGGAGATGTGATTTTGGTGTAAAAAGAATGAAAAGAGATTTAATTTATTTGAATATTTGTGATAATTAGTTTGTGTGCGTTTTGTTTAGTGGGATGTTGCGTGCTTAGTGTGGTTAATCCGATTCGTTTGCTGGTATCATGCTAGATCGTCATCGAATAGACGGGAGGATGCGGAGGACATACGGCGCAGTATCTAGGGATTCTTTATCTCCTCGGGGAGGTCGTCAAAGAGTTGAGCTAGGATTGCGGGGCGTGTTTGAATTTTAGTTTGGGTTTTACCGTGGGAATTGAGGAAAACGTAGTTGCAAAAGTGGTAAGGATCTCTGGGGTTGGGATTATGTCAAAAGATTTTTTGTGTGCAAAGTTTCTCTGTAGTGTTTGTATTCTGTGTGTGATGGGTGGTATGTTTGCGTGTTGTATTGTATTGTATCTTTCGTACATCGGGGAGCCAATTAAGGATTTTAGTGAAGAGTATTCCTAGGTAGGTGACTTCGCGTTGGAGTGGGAGTCTTTCTTAATTTAATGTGAGGGAAATATTTCGGTCGGCTAGCTTTAGACATTTATCTTCGGTGTAATTAGTATGTCGGAAGAGGATTGTTTGGGTTTTGGTGGGATTGACGGAGACTCCACCGGTTAGCCCAGTTTTAAAAGTTCTGAAGGGTTTTAGATATGAGGCTGGAGGTCGTTCTACTGTCCCAATTAACCGCCCAGAAGACGGTGTCATCCGAAAACTGCGTTACGGCTACTCCGGATTGTGTTACTTCAGGAATGTCGAATGCGAAGATTGTGTAAAGGATCAGTGCTAAGGCAGAACCTTGCGTTATGCCTGCTGTAGGTTGAGAAGGATCGGAGAAGGTATTTCCTACTTTGCCCCTGAACTGACCGATTGGTCAGGTATGAGACCAGGAGTTTGGAAAAGAGTCGAGTATGTTAAGGTTGCGGATTTTGTATAGGAGACCGGCATGCCAGACCCTGTCAAATGCTTGCTTAATGTCCACAAGACTTCGCGTTCGACTTTCACTCCGATCAGACGTGTTTGCGGGAGCTCGCGCTTGAGGTGAAAGTTTTGTGACTTGACGATTTTATACCAATTTGTGAACATTTTAACTGATTGTGACTGTGTTAACAAATAGTGACTATATTTTTAATAAATAAAGTGAAAAAGTGGCCCAGCAGTTAGGATTAAAAGTGAAAATTACGGTTTCCGAAGAAACAGGAGTAAGTTTTCAAATTTATCATTGTTTTAACTGTAAGATAGGGAATATTTTTGCATTTACGGATAGATACGTTTTTATTGTCGTTTTAGTGTAGATTTTGGATAGAATTTTGGTTGTTTTATCGGAAAACGCATATTTTCAGTAATTTAGAGAAAGAGAAAGTTGGCGTGGGTCACGCAATTACGTGCCCACGCCGCTGACGTCACGTCATTAAGGGAAAGCCCGCATTTCTAAGTAAATTTGTGTAGCGGAAATTTCTATATAAACTAAATATTTGATTTTATAAAATATACAAATACTTTAAATACATTTATCAGATTTCTTTTGTACAGCACAAGTAAATTCTAAAATAGTTTAATTTAAGTACATAACTGCAGCCGGTGTGGCAACGGTAGGGTGACGTCAGCGGCTTGGGTACGCGGCTTCGGTCGCCATCTTTTTTCCTTATATTTTAATTGAACCTTACATCCGATTCTTTAAAGTGGTACAAAGTTATTCCCCTTTTTTTTTTTTTTTTTCCGGTCGCTTTTAAATATATTTTTAATTTTCCGATAGAAACACAAAATTAATTAAGAAAAGCGAGAAAGCAATTGGCAAGTAGGATAGGCGTGGGTAACATACTTTACAATTATTTATTCATAAACGTCAGACTAACAGTGACAACACAAACAGATTCATGCAACTTTTTTTTTTTGGATGACTAAAATGTAGTTTTACCAAATCTATTTCCTAATAGAAATAAATATACAGTTTACCTGCTCTGTATGATCCTTGGGTTCCATTTTAAAAAGTAGACTATATAGATGTAAAGCGGGTGCTGCTGATAAATGTTTAACAAGACCTGGTAATAAATCATGAACAGTTTTAGAACAATGTTTAAGTTGAGCTGCAGCCCAAATTGTATCAATATGATCACAAGTAATGCGTCCTTCCATTGCCAAAAAATTTAATATAATATGACTTTGTTTAATTACTTCTACATGTAAATTTGGACCAAAGATGTGAACGATAATATTATTGTTTATTAACCAATCAGCCATATGTCTTGGAGCTGCTTCAGCTTCAGGTAAAGTTTCTCCGACGCATAATTCCGCTAAAACCCCAATTTGATTGTTGATTTGAGTAATTCCAGCTAAACGCATTGTTAAGGTACGATGTAAAATACTTAAAAGCTAAATCTAGGCCATCAATATCAAAAGCCATAGGTGTATCTAATGGATCTTTGATCACATTCCACATAAAATCTAAGATAAATTTGTTAATGTGTGGCGTAAACAGATCATGAAACTTACCTGCCATGCCTTTGATAGTAGGTGTTCGAAATCCTGATCAGATAACTTACACATATACCTAAGTACACAAGATCGAACGGAACTAACATCGAAACTGTACTTTTAAAATTCATCCATAATTTTAAATTGCAGACTAAAATAATTATATAAATGGAAGTAATTGTTATAAATACCCCTACCTATAGAAATCATAGCATGAGCAGTAGATACAGGTAATTCACTTGGTGGTAAATACGTAAAACAAGCTGTCATAGCATGTAAACCCCCAAGTTTACAAAATAAAGTGACATTTTTTAATAAATACAAAGGTATTTCAGAATCATGAAGATCGCAAAACGAATTTAAACTTTGAATTTCATGCTGTGTCAAGTCATCAATTTTATTTGTTGACGTATGTTTAAAAGCAACATATAAAGGAAAATTTAGTAAAAATATTTTTGATGCTAAAATAAATAATTTATCTCTTTCTTGTATATCGTTATATTATCCTCTTTCTGATTCCTTTCTTCCAATTCATTTTGCTTTTATTTGATTCTGAACTCTTTTCACCTAGTTCCTTTAGTTGTAAAATTGTAAGATATAAAATCCCTTGTGTTATGCCACTGAAACGTTCTAAGTTCTTTTGGTCCCGATAACAGCACATACATTGCCTTAAAAGAAAATTTTATTGGTATTACACTTAAAAGATTAATATTTACCTGGACGTCCATGTCTGTACATATAAGAGGACAGTATTAATATCCTGCCTTGTTAATGTAGGCTGTTCGTTAATTTCTTTACTACATACATTTGCTTCATCTAAAAGACGAGACAAGATGAAAGTAATATGTAATTTTCTACACAATTAATTAAGAAAATTAAGGTGCTTTTAATTTAGCAAATTAAATATTTTCGTACATTTCTACCTTTTAAACTTTAAATGTCTTTGGAAGGATTTTAAAATGTTAACTTACAAGAAATAAGCAACTGAAGAAATTCCGAACATGCATCACACATATTTACAGTGTATACGTAGAATTTACTTTATAATCATTTCATACAATCTTACATTAACGTATTATTATTATTTGGTAATCAGATTCTACCTAATGATTTTAATGATAAACGACTACCATATTTAATAAATTTAGAAAGTACATAAACGGTAAACTTTTATTCTTATACTGAACATTTCTTATACAAATTAGTGTAAAACCTACTTTAATGTTTGTTAACAAGATAACTATATAGTGATATGATACATTTAATTTATGATAAATACAAACAACATCAAATAAGGACTTAAAATACTCCGACTTTACATTTACGATAAAAAAGAGTCATTAAAAAATGTTGGGTCTGTAAATTAATAAAAACAAAATTAAATCTGTCTTTAATTATGATTTTCCACGAAAAATAATAGACGAAATAAACTTTTCACAGATATTTTTGAAGAGTGTAACTTACGATAATTAAAGTATCTAGATAGTAAAGGTAACTTAAATACTTTATCGAAGTTTTCACGTCTTAGGGGCATTTTACAAGTTAAAAACTAATCATATATGAGATGTAACTATCACGGAAAGCCATAGCAAGTCCTAATCCACATTTGGTAATGAAACGGTGTTTTGAACCTGACAAACCATAGTGACGATCGTATCAATACATTAATTAATACTTTCTGGCATGAGCGAGTGCAGCGAAGCGAGCGCTGTAATTTATGCAAAAAATGGATACTCAACCAATACAATATCGGCATTTACACAATCCGGGCTTCTGAGACCCGTTATATAAAATCACGGACAGTCTGAATAGAAACAAAGTTATTAAAGTAAAACTTTATTTATTTATACATATACATTACAAACGTGAGATTAAATATGAAAGTGAACATTATTGTTTAAACATTTTTAGGGATTAGAGAAGCATTTAGTGCACATTCTAATTCTATGCTCATTAGAGATATTCGTTTTACAACTAATACATATCATTGTGCTTTTACGACCAATATTTGCGGGCGCACTGAGCATCTCTTTCTTTTAATTGTTGCACTTGTTTGAGCGGCTGGCGGACCAGAGCGATCAATAAATCTGCTTAGACACTCCCGAACAATACGCCGTAGGTTAGGGTTAGTAGACCTTCTCTGCATATGCGGTATCACTAGTTCCTTCGCTAAATTTTTAAAAACAATCTGCGTTTGTGAATCACTCCTATGTTGTAGTTTGGATGTTCCTCCATAAAGACTTTATATGCGTTGAGTGGTGCAACATCAATGATGTTGAAGAAAAATGTCATGGGCCATGGTTTACTTTGCCTCTCGCACGTGTACGTCGACACCATATGATTCATGACGTCAACACCGCCTGTTTTATTATAAAGAGTGATGATTTCAGGCTGCCTCTTAGCGTCATCATTGATAGATACGTCGTGGTGCATGGTGATTATTAAAATTACGCATTAGTTCTTTTTACGTGCGTAGCTTACCATGGATACATTATTTCGAAAGCAAAACAATAAAAACCAGACTACACGATCTTTTGAGGCTTAAATTTCTTTCGGAATGTCACACTTATTCTGACGTAGTAATATTTTTATCCAACAAATAAATTGCTAGCGGAACACCAGTGAAGAAGTTGTCTATCGTGAGATTGAGATCAGAATTATGAATGCCACGTACAAGAGTTTGTACTACTTCAAGCCCCAGGTTTTTATGTGGAGGTTCTCCGGAATAGCGACCAACATAAACTAAACCATACAAAGCATAACCAGACTCATCCAAAGTATTTTAAGTCCATATTTTCCCGGTTCGCTTGGCATATATTGAACGAATCTGCATCTACCTCTAAACCCAACGAGTTGTTCATCAATAGTTACATTAGTATCCGGTATTACGCAGGTTTACCATTGATGAATGAATAAATCTTAAACGTAGAACACCATTGCTAACTTGTCGGTTTCCAAACGCGCATTCCGGGTTCTCTTGTCGTCAAATCTAACGAATCTTAGTATTTCTTCAGAGTGAAATATGGACATTGTGGCTCGGTATATAGGATTGGCAAATTCACTACAAAATAGTTCTCTCGCAGGAACATCCCAGCTTCTGTCAACTCCCGCATGAATAAGTGAACCACATAATGCAAGAAATTCATCAACAGTTACATCTTTCCACGGTTTCGCATTTGATCCGTAAACACGTTTTCCCTCTAAATTAGTACAGTCCTGTGCACGTCGAATAATCTTGTGTGGTTCAATTTTACTTTTTGTTGGAGGATCCAAAACTCCAATCCAGACCAATTGTAGCAATGTAACCACTCGTTGAAGGATTACCAATATCGTCAACATCATCAGAACTAGATCCAGAATACACGTCAGAAACCAATTCGAAATTTGTGTCTTCTGTGTCATCACTTGCTGCTTCTGACACATCACTTTCTTCAGAAGGCAGATCATCACTTCCAGCTGTCCATTGCAACACCATTTCTTCATAGACGCGGTCACCAAATCTCACGGTTTTTACATTCTTTTTTGACACCATTATCATACGTGTTTCACAAGTTTACTCAATGCAACTTTTATTGCAATTAATGAAATTTTTGTTTGTTTGTATGCTTATGCTAGTTTAGTATTTACTAATTTATAGCTTATATATCTTAGTTGTAGACTGTTCAGGAGTCCTTCTCCACTTCGCCCTGGTGAATCCATTTTTGTTGGTGTTGCGATGTTTTGTGTTATTGTATAGTTTACAATCATGGAGACGTGATTTTTGGTGTAAAAAAAGAAAGAAAAGAGATTTAGATTTATTTGAATATTTGTGATAATTGGTTTAAGTGTGCGTTTCGTTTAGTGGGATGTAGCGCGCTTAGTGTGGTTAATCCGATTCGTTTGCTGGTATCATGCCAGGTCGTCATCGAATAGACGGGAGGATGCTGAGGATATACGGAACATTATCTAGGGATTCTTCTATCTCCTCGGGGAGGTCGTCAAAGAGTTGAGCTAGGATCGCGGGGGCGTGTTTGAATTTTAGTTTGGGTTTTTACCGTGGGAATTGAGGAAAACGGTAGTTGTAACGAGTGGTAAGGATCTCTGGGGTTGGGATTATGTCGCCAAAGCAAAGTTTCTCTGTAGTGTTTGTATTCTGTGTGTGATGGGTGGTATGTTTGCGTGTTGTATTGTGATGTCGCCAGGGGACCTGAAGAGTAACCTGTGTATGCGTCTGAGTATTCGACGTTCATAAGAAGCGATAGAGGAGAGGCGATTAGGGTTTATATTGGTGTATATGGGTACTCGGAAATCCGTAACAGGGCGGATGTATGTTTTGTAGGTGTGTTGTAGTGTTTTGGAGTGGTAACCTCTGATTGTACTCCAGAGGGTGCCCAGTAGGTTTGCTTTTTATTATGTTAAGAATTTTTCGTACATCGGGGAGCCAATTAAGGATTTTAGTGAAGAGTATTCCTAGGTAGGTGACTTCGCGTTGGAGTGGGAGTCTTTCTTAATTTAATGTGAGGGAAATATTTCGGTCGGCTAGCTTTACACATTTATGTTCGGTGTAATTAGTATGTCGGAAGAGGATTGTTTGGGTTTTGGTGGGATTGACGGAGACTCCACCGGTTAGCCCAGTTGTAGAAGTTCCGAAGGGTTTTAGATATGGGGCTGGAGGTCGTTCCACTGTCTGATTAACCGCCCAGAAGGCGGTGTCATCCGAAAACTGCGTTACGGCTACTCCGGGTTGTGTTACTTCGGGAATGTCGAATGCGAAGATTGTGTAAAGGATCAGTGCTAAGGCAGAACCTTGCTTTATGCCTGCTGAAGATTGAAAAGGATCGGAGAAGGTATTTCCTACTTTGCCCCGAACTGACCGATTTGTTAGGTACGAGACCAGGAGTTTGGAAAAAGGGTCGAGTATGTTAAGGTTGCGGATTTTGTATAGGAGACCGGCATGCCAGACCCTCTCAAATGCTTTCTTAATGTCCACAAACACAGCCAGATTTCATTGATTGGGATTGAATCCCCTGGTGGTCTCTGTAAGCAGCTTCAACAGGGGATCGTGATACGTTCGGTTAGGACGGAAGCCGAATTGGCTGTTGAGAAGGAGGTTGTTGAATTCTAGGTGGTCCCTGAGTTGCCTCGCCAGAATCTGCTAGAACCATTTTCCGAGGCAACTCAGGAGAAAAATGGGTCTGCAGGAGGAGGGTGTGGTTAGGTCGGAGTGGTGTTTGGGTATCATGACGGTGGGGCCAATTTCCAGTCCGTCAGAAAGTGGGATAGGATTACGCATTTATTGTAAATGTCGGAGAGTAATCGAAGGGCTGGGTCGGGTAGGTGTCGAAGGATTTTGCGATTAAGGCCGTCATGGCCTGGGGATGAATTTTTCCCTTTATTGAAGTACGAGTTGACCTGATCGGGCCTGATGGGGACAAAGAAATGATTCTCGTAATCGAGTTGGGTTTCGGGAAGGTTCAGGTTGCGGAATTCTTCAAGGCGACTCTCAAGGAGTGCCTTGAACCGGTTGTCGAACTGGGGATCATCTGAAGATCGGAAAATTGATTGGAGGTGATGAAATCGGCCTTTCCTCGGTAGACGATTAGGTTGCCCTGAAGGTCGGGTAGGTAGGATTTAGGGTTTACTTTCCTTCTGGTCAGTCTATCGAACTGTTGCCAGAAGAGTTTTCCATTTCTGTAATCTAACTGGAAGGTGCTTCTCGCCTGATTAAGGGTTAAGGTGATTTTATTCGGTCTTGAGAGCCGGATCCCTAGATCGCAACAATTGACGATAGATTCGTCTTTTACCTTTGATCCAGTTCATTTAATGGGACAGAGATATCGACCGCTTCCATAATTACGGAAGTTAGGTCTCTAATGGCCCTCTCGAGATCTTGGGTCGTTTCGGGGAACATACTCCATTCTTCTTTCGAAAAATCTTTAATGACTGTGTTCTGAGGAGGTGCTGGGGGAGCTGGGCAAAATGAAGTTTTGACCAGTAGTGGTAGATGATCTGAAGTGATCGTGATCGAAATAGTGAGGTGTGGGTTCTGAAACAATGATGTGGTCTACTATTAAGGCACCTAGATGTTCTAAATAGCTTGGGTGTGTGTTGGCGACTCGCAAAAGCGGCAACTGCAACAGAGCTGATGATAGTCTGGTACCGTTGCCGTTTCTTGCGGATTCACCGAATTGGATGTGGCGGGCATTGAAATCACCTCGGATGACATTAGAAAGGCTAGATGCGTAAATTAAAAGGTCTTCGGATAGGGTGGGCGGGTTGTAACATGAAAAGAAGGCTATCGAAGAGGGAAGTGCACGGTCACAGCAACACATTCGAGATGCTGTAGGTGCGCAGGAAGTTGGAAAGGACTGAATGGGAAGCAATTTTTAATTAGGAGGGAGGTTCCGTGGTGACCGTTGTTTAGGAAGGTGTGATATGTGCTAAAGTTAAGTGTGCATCTGTTTGTGAGTTTAGTTTCGGTAATGGAAAGAACGTGTATATTGTGTTCGTGTAAGAAGTGTTTAAGTAGGAAGAGTTTCCGACGAACGTCCCTGGCGTTAACTGTCCGTGTTAGGATATAAATTTTGGAGGGAGTTAAGGATTGGGTTGTCGGACTACGGAGACCTTCACCCGCGTACCGGATACATAGGCGCCGATTCTCTGCTGGAAGAAGGATTGGGAGAGCGAATCAATGATGCGAGCAACCCTATTTCGCCGGTCGGGAACATCTAGAAAAGTGAGTGTGTGAGGACTTGTAGGAAGTCTTTAATGGTGAGGGGATCGGTGTCGGGAATGGGTTTGAGGTGGGCGGTGTCTTCTGAGCCGGACTCTTCGGAAGACAGGATGGGTTCGAGGGTTGCCATCTTCGACGGGGAACTGGGAGGTTCCCGTCGCTTCCGCCACTTAAAGGAAAAGGAAGGGTGTGCTTCCCCGCAGTTGTCACACCTTGGATTTGCAAGGGGAGGATCTGTGACTTTCGCTACAGTTTACGAGAATAGCTCTACACAGACACCTGCGGTGTCTTAAATTAAAGGACGAGGGAATAGCCCGAGTACTGATGAGGGGAGCCGCCGCCTTGGCGACGACTCCAACATCTTAATATAGGTAACACGAGGGAGGAGGCAAGCGGAGCAGCGTGTTCTTTATTTGATTCAGGATTGCTTGCACAGGGTTTCACACTACCCCGGAGCTCGGCGAGCCCCTTCCCTACCTTAGTTAAGGAGCATTATTGTTGAATCAGGATGTAAGCATTTCTACAGGGCGTTGATTGGACACCTGGAGGAATGTCGATAAAATACTACTTGTAAAATATCGATTATGGGACAATAAATATATATTGAATTGAATTGAATTGAATTTCGCTACAATTGGGACATCAGATAGAACGGGTAGGTCACTGCTCAGCGGACTTTCCACTTGCGTGCAGGTGGAACAATACTTGGGGAGAGGTTGCGGGATAAGGGATGGTGTGGGATTACCGAAGTGGTGTCGCAGCATAAGCTGTGTACCATCCGGCAAGGGCGAGGAGGTCTCTAAGAGACAGATGTGGTTGTGGTTGAACGTTAAGGTCAACCAGGGAAGGTTAAGAGATTTCAAAGAGTTAAACAGGGTTTTCTGGGTGGTAAAGGATTTGGGTATATTGCGAATGTAATGCCTAGAGGATCGAGAGAGGGTAGGATTAGGATTGGTGATAACGGTTGAGGAATTCACGGTAGGTGTAGGTGGCTGGGCGGGTGTAGGTAGCAGGGCACGTTTGTGTGTGTGTGTGTGTGTGTGTGTGTGTGTGTGAAGGTTTAGGTGGTTTGTGTGAATGTTTTGTTGAGGCGGTGAAACCTGTAGAGGTGTAGGCGTGTGAATGAGTTGGAAATGGATGAGGCGTTTAGATGGGAGCGTGTGCGTGAGGATGTGGCGGCGAGGCGAGGATGTGTGCGTATGTATGCGTAGGTGTAGGTCGACGGGCAGCGTCGGGGGTTGGGGACACAACCGTGAGGGTTGCACGGTGGCGGCCGTGCTTCACCATCACGACTGTTAGTAGGAAATAATAAAAGAAAAAGAAAAAAGAATGTTTTAACGAAAGGCTGGGCCTCCACCTAGATGCAGCCTCACACCCCGAGAAAGAAAGGTTTGGAAATCAGAGACCCAATCGAGATGAAGGAAAACAAATGTTAAAATAAAACAATAAATAATTAAAAGAAAAAAAACAATATGTTTTATTAACTGATATCTATTGCTTATTGCCCGACGTCGATCCTTGTGTTGGCGATGTCCTGGATGCTTCTGTTCTTCGCGTTATCCTGCTGTATCCTGCGGCTCTTGCTTGTTACTAGACTGTGGATCCTCTTCTGATGACCGCTTCTTCGTATTATCTGTATGCAAGCAGTGACAGATCTAACTCCGAAGCGGCGAACATCACGATGCCGGAACGATGAGAGTGAAAACGCTAAGTTCGTTTTGGAATTAAGAGTTTTGCAATAAAAATCACAAGAGCTCTTACGCTAGGGAGGTTCTTACGTTCAAACTGCCCTAGCTGAATGAAAACCAGCTGCGTCTACCTTGATACATCCAGCAGTAATGCAGGTTTCAACTTGCACAGACATGTACAATTCCGCGCAGTAGGGCTTGATAAATTATATCAGCCTTGAAACTGATTTTAAAGCAACTAGTTGTACACGGACATCGGAGGCCCGGTTTATCGAAATACTAATGGAAAATATTTATTTTTCAATTTCTAAATACACATGAATGTTTTTTGAATCAAGTGTGTGCTGAATTGAATTTTTTTAAGCAAATTATCAGTAACTAAAATCTCTCCGGGCCTGAGAAGCCCGGTTTATGTATTCTAGAGTTAAAGGTGCCTTATCTACGCATGTTAGATAGGGATTAACCCGTCATGAATGATAAATTTGGTCCATAAACTGACAAAATTAATTATAATTATATGCATGGAATAGTCTTGCAAAATAGAACTGGTAGGATGAATATTTTAATAATTCAAACTTTTATTAGTTAAGTCGTGACATTTCCATTGTAACATAAATCCTACCTAATGATGACAACACGATGCCTACATTATTTCCAATAACGCTTTTCATCGAAAAACTTGAGAGATGCGATTATTGCTATCATCACATATCCAACATTTAAATTAAGGTTAAACTTAATTAGAAATCCAAATTTGATGATAACATCGAGAATTAGCCATTCAAGCTGCAAAAGAATTAAAAAAAAAACATCAGAAACAAGGAACAGCAAACGCCATTTACATCTTTTCCGATTTTTTTAATTAAACGACAATAACCCAATTTGGACATACCACCAAGTAAGGCAACACAAAAAGGGCAATAGGAGCTGCAGAGGTTGCAATATCTGTGTTAATATCATGTTACCATTGGTTTATCCTAATAATAAATATTTAATATTCGTCTTGGGAAATACTAATAATAATTAATAATGTTAAAATAATATTCAAATTAGGTGCGTAAATTAGTTTGCAGAAACAAATATAATGAGTTGAGTATGCTTTAATAATCTTAGAATTTCACAAGAATTAATTAAAGTATGCTCTGGCAATGTCTTAATATTTAATGGCGAAACATTAGAGTTACTTGGATAAATAAAATTTAATTGTGTTACCTAACAATTGTCTAATCAAACATTATTTAAAATTTTATGTGAACTTGTTCATGAGCTACAATCCTGTCTTGATATCAAACTTATAAAAAGAACCAACTATGTCACCTTTGAGAATAGTGAATAAATAAGAAGTATTTAGTGGATTAGGCTTAACAAAACAGGAATGTCATTTAGTTGTAAACAAAAATACACAGGGTCTGCCTTTGGGAGCTGATCCTATGAGTATCTGCTAAACCAAACTTACTATAATTTTGAAAATTTGATGACAGGGTAATGATGTTAGAGCTAACTCATCTAAAATATTTTCACGTTCGTACCACTTCTGGTTATACCGGAAGTCGGTACTTAGTCGCTTATTTTAAATGGAACACCCCGTATACATTTTTGGATTCTATGTCGAATTTTACGGTAAGTTTGTTAAATAAACTAGATACGAACTTTCAGTCGTTTTAAAAAAAAATATTTTTCTAAAAAAATTGACAGATGCGGTCTTAGTAATAACTCGTTAATTGTTCTGTTCCTGTCAAACAATTTGAATAAAACTTTGAGGTGTTGTAGGTAAAGGTTTATTGCAACAGTCTGCAACAAATGACATTGGTATTTTTCAAAAAAAAAAAAAATGAATGTCTAAACTTGACTATCAAAAAATACAAGTTACTCAAAAAAATCAAATGGAAACCCCTATTTTTTATTAATTAGATCGATTTAACGTCAAAAATTAAGGTAAGTTTGTTTAAAACTTTATTTGCCTAAACGTAACAGTTTCATACTTATTATCAAAAAAGTCCCAATTTTAAAATTTCTGAAAAAATGAGCTACATAGGTAAATCTAGTATTCCTTGTTCGTGGTCACCATGGAAACCAAATAATTGAGAATTGAAATAAAGAAAAATATTTGAATAAGTTACTGCAAAAAATTATAAAAATTGATAATTTTGTGATTCAAAAGTCACTTTTGCCAAATAGAAATTTCGAAGTCATTTTTTTCCAATTCGATATACAACATAAGTGTAAAAATTTAATACTTTATGAGTAAATCGAAAAAAACTACTTTTTACTGCGGAAGTAGTAACTACATACTTATCAGTGCATTCTTACACGATAGAATCGCTTATTTAGTATTTCTTGCTCGTGATCAAACGTAAATTAATTTACAATAAATGTTCAAAATGTTGCCCGTTAGACGCAAGACACTGTTGAACCCGTCTTATAACGGCTTCATTTGTAGCCCTTTGAATTTCTTGTGGAGAAAGAGATTTGAAGGCATTTTGCACTCTTGCAATGCAATCTTCTTTAGTCGTTAGTGGTGTAGCATAAACAATATTTTTAATTCGACCCCAAAGATAAAAATCCATTGGCGTAAGATCAGGTGACCTAGGTGGCAATGGAAAGGGACCATTATTGGCAAACCAACGATCTTCAAAAATTTCATAAAGTTTCATGGAACAGCGTTGGTGTTGTGAGGGGGCGCACCGTCTTGTTGGTACCATAAATTTTCCCTTTGTAGATTTAATCGGGGTTGAATTCGAGTGTTTAACCCATTGCCTGCCATGAGCCCCGTTTGGGGATTTTGTGTTTCAAAGAGTATGGGTTGGCAACACTTACTTATAGGCACGTAACACCTGTTTACAGACACTATTAGACTGTTGGACGTTATGTTGATGCACATTAGAAATTATTTTGATCCCTTTATGTTGTAGTTTTTTGAATTACTACATGTTGTCAGGTGTGCTGCTTACTTTTATAAGTGTGAGTTTTTTGCTAATTTTTTTATTATATTTAGGGATGTTTCTATCAATTTAGTTCGATATATTATGTTTATTAGTATTCCCCTAACATGTAAACATGGTCGGTAACCTCAATTCAATTGTCATTGACCAGTTACGGTTGTTTGAAGAGTGATACCCATTTGGGTATCATGGCACATCCAATGTATTTTGATTAGGTGCATGCTACATTGTATATTACGATTGCAGGCATGCTTGAGCGGCAGTTTTTATCTCTAAACCAGCTAGAATCTCTACTAAATAACTCGGAATTTTTAGACTCCCTCGACGATGATGGTGAAATACATCTTGTTCAGCTACCACCAGTTAATGTTGACAATCTTTCTAATTTGGAAGAGATTGATGAAAACATTCTAGATGATACAATGCCTCGAGATGTTCCAGGAAAAATAGAGCTCCAGCAGAATCACATTCAGATGAAGGCGATAACCACTTGAATTCATCTAATCTCTAAAGACACTTCTGGCGATGTTATTGGAGAAGTCCTCTCAGAGAAAAACATTGAACCTAAAACCAAAAACAACGCTAAAAAGATAAGGTCGTCGATTCCTAAAGCTAAACTAGTAAGCAACAAAGAAAAAATTAAAACTGCATTTAAACCTAAAAAAAATGCCGGTGAGAAGAAAAACCAGTAAAAGTGGACTGAGTCAGATCCTGTATTTAGCTTAGTACCTCCTTCTGATGAAAACGAAAATGATAAAAGAAAAAATATAGAAGCTGTCCTAAAAGATAAGAACCCTGTAGAGATTTTTGAAAGTCTCTTGGATGAAAATGTGTGTGATTACATAGTAAGACAAAGTGTAATTTATGGTGCACAGACTAAACCGCCACACATTTACTTTCTCAAATGAGAACCTAAAGAAGTTGTAAAGAACCAGCGTCCTTTACGTATGCTTTTTAGAATAAATTATTTGCGGACCATCCTATGTGTAAGATTTCATAAGTTTACGCGATATTGCACAACGAATAATTTATTCATCACCGCTGACGTGTATTTCTAAGAAACCGTAAGTTTTTGCACGTCAGAACGATTACAACCAATCGCATACCGGCATCCCCCGCACGGTAGCCGCGAAGCCGCCCACAGATGCACCTTTATAAACCCGCGACGCGCGTGAAAGAAGGAAGATGAATCGAAGTCGATTCAAGTCAAGCCGATATCCAGCAGCCGCCCCCGTACCGTTTGCTTTGAGTAAGCACCGACCTGTTATTCACCATCGAAAAGTCCATCGCGATCGGGTGATAACGCGCACCACCTCGCACCGGGCAACCTAAAGTTTAATCCTGTACTGCTATTGATAGACACGTAAGTTGTAAGGTTATACAATCTGACAATTTACAATCAAACACTACAGACCGTAAATAACTCCGGGTTGAGTCTCCAGGAGTTATACAAAGTACACTAACACCTAGAGTGCCACGAAGGGTAGATCCCGTCGGCACTCGCCAATACAAAGTACACTAACACCTAGAGTGCCACGAAGGGTAGATCCAGTTGTCACTCGCCAATACAAAGTACACTAACACCTAGAGTGCCACGAAGGGTAGATCCCGTCGTCACTCGCCAATACCAAGTACACTAACACCTAGAGTATCACGCAGGGGTAACCCCCGACGTAATACTTGAGGGTGAAGGGTTATTACAGGGCTGTAAAGACCTACGACCTTTCTCTTAGTATATCCAGTAAAGACAGGCCGTCGCCTACGTCTTCTGAGCATTACTGAAATCCCGCTCGAAACTCATACATACAATACCTACAGACAAACACAATAACCGTACACGGTGTCTTTAATCGCAGGAGAGTACACCCGAAACCTGGTGTATAAATTTGTAGTCCATATAACCATCGTAAACACCTGTTGCGAGATTGTTTGTAAATAAGTTAGATAGTACGTAGATTATTCTATATTTACGTAAACCTATTAGAGTAGTTTTAATATCAAGTATTTTGTTCCCTTGATTGATTATAGATAATTAGACTTAGTATAGAGATCCGTAATTAATTCTGTTAGATAAATAATCTAATTGCCTAATCAAACCGGTTATCATTAAAGAAAGACAGTCCCGAGATCTCGCATTTGCATACGCGCATTTCGCGTGTATTATTTCCGGTGAGTACGACATACTCACTTCAGCGCTCCAGAGTTACTAAAGTATAAGAACGATACTGATTTTCTCAATCCCCGCAACGACTCGAGTTCATTGCGCTGGCGCCTCCGACCAACAACGGTATCAAGGATAACGCTCTTGCTACTGTAAATACAGGACCGTAACCTAAATTTTACCTCTTAGGTAAGGATTAGATTAAAAGAATATCTCTGTTCACAGAAGCGACTACGCCCACAGTGACAGGCCGCCCACCAGGAGAACGAGCCGCCAGGACCAGGAACAAGAAGTCCCAATACATTTTTTTGTTAATTACTTTTTGTTTATTGTTGAGTTTATTTAATATACATCTTAAAACGCTTTAAGGTATTTATTTAAGGTGACAGTGTTAAGCCCATTCAGTACTTACTACGAACCACACCCCGTTTATAAAATAAACACGATTGAGCAAAGCCGAGGCAAAATCACACCGCGTTGGGTTACCCAACCAGAAGGGCGCAATACTTATTGCATCTAAAGTTAGGGTCGTGTTACAAAGTTCAGTGGGTTCCATCTTTTCACAGGGTACCACTCTCTTCCTCAAGATCAATTATATTGGAGCGAGGATGAGGATATATCCATTGATTGTGTGAGGAAGCGTTTTTCAAAGAACAGATTTGTAGAAATAAAACGTAATCTTCACTTCAACGACAGTTCCCAAATACCCACTAATCTCAAAAAGTCTTACAAAGTAGAGCCACTAATTGATAAGCTAAATAGTAACTTTGTGAAATTTGAAGTATTTCCTACAAATTTAAGCATTGACGAACAAATGGTTCGATACTACGGTCACCATTTCCTGAAGCAATTTATCCGTGGAAAGCCTATACGGTTTGGCTTCAAGCAGTGGTTACTCTGCTGTGGGGAAACAGCACACTGTTTTCATGCCGATCTTTATGAAGGCAAAAAAGTGCAGATAGAGAATGCTGAAACGATCTCTATGGGTTCATCCGTTGTCCTGTCCAAAGTCTCTGTACCTGAGACTCCAGAAAATCATGTTTTTTATTTTGATAACTTTTTTACACTCACGGCAAGCAGCGAAAATGCGGAATATGTAAGGCAAACGTAAGGAAGCAATGCTCTAAGTGCAATGTGGGCACCCATGTTGAATGTTTCCAGACGTGGCACAAAAGAATCTAATGTATCATGCAGAAAAACACAATATATCCTATGAAAAACAATAAATACGTGTCCATTTGATAATTTTTAATTTTTTAAATCACTCGTGTCATGATCCCCATTTGGGACTTTTTTTAAAAAATGGCATAAAAGGCGTAAAACACAAAAGAATTTTTGTTTAATATTTTTCTAGGTTTCTTGTAATGATTAAACTAAAAAATGAAATTTTAAAAATTTGGCAAGTAATGGGTTAATATCTCAAGATAATTTTCTCCTAGAAATTAAATTTGTAATCATAAATCGCAACAATCAACTATTTTAAACCTCTCAAATTTTCGTTGTAAAGATACACGTCAAAGATTTCGTTATTCTGAATAGCGCCATTTTTCGTAAATTTAGATTCGTCCGTCCATATGATATTAGTCAAAAAATTAGGAATTTCTTGTATTTTGAGCAAAATTGTTTCATAAAATTCGATACGTTTCAAGAAATCCGCTTCTTTCAAATGTTGAACTAATTGTAAACAGTATGGTCTAAACTTATGTTTCTTAAGAATTCTTCTGATAGTTGTTGGTGTTAAGCCAATATCTGTTTTCGCGTCGTTTATGGAATTACAAGGATAGGCACGGAAATATCCTAGAGTTATAACTTCATTCTGTTCGTTATCAATAGCAGTTTTTTTGCGAGGCGCAGTGTTTAAATGTGCCAAACTGTTCGAAATTTTGAACCACACGTCTTATTGTATCTGCTGATGGTCGGGGGCGCTCAGGATAGCGTTCCATAAATGTTCTGACTGTTCCTTTTTCAAATCTATGACATTCTCCGTGAATTAAAATTAAATTCAAATAATCTGTATTAGAATATTCAAGTCGAACCATTTGATCAAGAAAAACACAAACTGTCAACAATTTTATTAAATTATTGACTACAAAAGAAAAACAAAATAAATAAGCATCTTTATCGTGTAAGAATGCACTGATAAGTATGTAGTTACTACCTCCGCAGTAAAAGTAGTTTTTTCGATTTACTCATAAAGTATTAAATTTTTACACTTATGTTGTATATCGAATTTGAAAAAAATGACTTAGAAAATTTCTATTTGGCAAAAATGACTTTTGAATCACAAAATTATCAATTTTTATAATTTTTTGCAGTAACTTTTTCAAATGTTTTCTTTATTTCAATTCTCAATTATTTGGTTTCCATGGTGACCACGAACAAGGAATACTAGATTTAAGTATGTAGCTCATTTTTACCACAAATTTTAAAATTGGGACTTTTTTGATAATAAGTATGAAACTGTTACGTTTAGGCAAATAAAGTTTTAAACAAACTTACCTTAATTTTTAACGTTAAATCAATCTGAGTAATAAAAAATAGGGGTTTCCATTTGATTTTTTTGAGTAACTTGCATTTTTTGATAGTCAAGTTTAGACATTCATAATTTTATTTTTATGAAAAATACAAATGTCATTTTTTGCAGACTGTTGCAATAAACCTTTGCCTACAACACCTCAAAGTTTTATTCAAATTGTTTGACAGGAACTGAACAATTAATGAGTTATTACTAAGACCGCATCTGTCAATTTTTTTAGAAAAGTGTTTTTTTTAAACGACTGAAACTTCGTATCTAGTTTATTTAACAAACTTACCTTAAAATTCGACATAGAATCCAAAAATGAGTAATATACGGGGTTTTCCATTTAAAATAAGCGACTAAGTACCGACTTCCGGTATAACCGGAAGTGGTACGAACGTGAAAATATTTTAGATGAGTTAGCCCTAACATCATTACCCTGTCACCAAATTTTCAAAATTATAGTAAGTTTGGTTTAGCAGATACTCATAGGATCAGCTCTCAAAGGCGGACCCTGTATATCTTATTATTTTATTAAGGACAAGGACTCGTTAATAAAAATACCGTTTAAATTATATGATGAAGTTACACGAATGTTATTCATCATGAAATTATTTGTCCAGTACCAAAGCTAACAGTGTGGGTAAATAGTATTATTACCACAACTAAAAGAATGATAATATTAGAGTCTGTGTAGATTCCCAAAATCTTAAGTTCTCATTATCCATTTGGCATTTCCAAATTTAATTGTAATTAGGTGTAGGTAACGATTTAAACAAAATCATTATTACCGTAGAGTGATTCTTTACTCGCAGCATTGACTAATTCCTCAATCAACGCTCGCAGTCTTTCAAATACGCATGTTGGCTAGTTAGTAACTTTCTAATACGCCCTGTAATTTAAATATCAATTTTTGGTTACCGATCCGGTATATAATTAAAATTATTTTACACTAAAATAAATAATGTCAGGAAAGACAGTAAATCATTTTTGAAATCATAGTACTTTAAATGCCAATAATCTAGTTAAAGTATTGTCGATATAATTATAAATTTCATATTTTCAAATATTAAAAATAATCATTTTTAGTTTCACAATAAAATATATTTTCATGGTCAATAACAAGTTCTGTACATATCATTCACCAAAATGCGATTCTACTAATATTGAATTAAATTCAAGGTATACGATTAAGAGAGTTCGTGCGAAAGTGCAGTGGGTCACTTCTCCCGCTTTTTTTGTGTAAGTTGATTGACAAATTTGATTGATCTGTTGCTATACACTGTGCATATATACTTGATTTACTGGGATTCATTAATTTTCCGATTAAACTGAATTGATTCAATTCAGATGTTATGCTTAAACTGATTTATAATTATCATTCAATAGAATCACTTTTTCGGGTCATGAAAGCGTTTTATTTTCGTTAGCGTAATTTAAACAAAACAATTTAAAGTTCAGCAGATGTGCTGAATACATTTGTTAAAACATTTCTAATTGTGTTCCAACATATATTTGACCAAATTGTAACAGAATATCTCTATAATCAAAACTGATAATAATTAAACGTAGGTAATTAATTTAAATTCAATTTAATTGAATTAAAGCGTCATTCTAATTTAACATTAGTAACATTTCCAAAGGATAAAATATTTGCACATTTATTTATATGACGTTTATAAAAACACTGTTCCCTTGTTTGATTGAATTTCATAACCAGAATATTTTATTTTGTTCAATTCAGAATTATTGACACGAATTATAACCTTCCAACTTACATATACATGTGTAGGTATATCGGTTGTGTAAGTATTCGACTTTTTCTCACTATAGCTAAATCGACTTATTAGGTCATTTTACAACGTTTAGCCAAACGTTTCGCTAAGATCGACCATGATGTCTGTGTGTATGTGTATGTGTAAGAACTATTGGCGATAGTTTATGGTTGATTAAAATCTGACCAATTAATTTACCCAACATGTAACTGTACACAGGTCATAAACCATTTAAACCTCTTTTTTCTAAACCACTGCATGAAGTCCCTCAAACGCTTAAGAGACTAATGTTAAAAATTCAATGCTATGCCCATGATGTAGTGTTTACGTCAGGAACTGACATGTTTATTTCTAACACATTATCTAGATCTGCGTTGTCTAGTTTTGTTAAGGATTATTGTTCTATATAACATTTTCAATTGAACGTTCTACTTGTCCAGTGAACTGTAAATGTATATGTAGGCATAGTAGGTTATACAATCGCCTTTTTCACTAACGTTAAATCGACTTATTAGCTAATTTTACAACTTTTAGTGTATGTGCATGCGTGTGTGTGTGCGTGTGTGTGTGCGTGTGTGTGTGTGTGTGTGTGCGCGTGCGTGCGTGCGTGCGTGCGTGCGTGCGTGCGAGCGTGTGCGTGTGCGAGTGCGTGAGCGCCTGCGTCTGCGTCTGAGTATAAGTCTGCGTTTGAATGTGCGAGTGCCTGTGCGTGCACGTGTGCGTGTGCGTGTTTTGTGTGTGTGTGTGTGTGTGTGGATTGGTGGGAGGGTGCGTGTGTGCGTGTGTGCGTGTGTGCGCGTGTGTGTGCGTGTGTGCATATGTGTGCGTATGTGCATGTGTGCGCGTGTGTGTGTCTGTGTCTCTGTGTCTCTGTGTCTCTGTGTCTCTGTGCCTCTGTGTCTCTGTGTCTCTGTGTCTCTGTGTCTCCGTGTCTCTGTATCTCTGTGTCCCTGTGCCTGTGTCTGTGCCTGTGCCTGTGACTGTGCATGTGCCTGTGCCTTGTCTGTGTCTGCGTCTGTGTCTGTGTCTGTGTCTGTGTCTGTGTCTGTATCTGTGTCTGTGTCTGTGTCTCTCTCTGTGCCTGTGTCTGAGTCTGAGTCTGAGTCTGTGTCTGTATCTGTGTCTGTGTCTCTGTCTGTGTCTGTGTCTGTGTCTGTGTCTGTGTCTGTATCTGAGTCTGTGTCTGTGTCTGTGTCTGTGTCTGTGTCTGTGTCTGTGCCTGAGTCTGTGTCTGTGTATGTGTCTGTGTCTGTGTCTGTATCTGTGTCTGTGTCTGTGTCTGTGTCTGTGTCTGTGTCTGTGTCTGTGTCTGTGTCTGTGTCTGTGTCTGTGTCTGTGTCTGTGTCTGTCTGTGTCTGTGTCTGTGTCTGTGTCTGTGTCTGTGTCTGTGTCTGTGTCTGTGTCTGTGTCTGTGTCTGTGTCTGTAGCTGTGTCTGTGTCTGTCTGTGTCTCTGTCTGTATCTCTGTCTTTGTCTGTGTCTGTGTCTGTGTCTGTATTTGTGTCTGTGCCTGTGTGCGTGTGCGTGTGCGTGAGCGTCTGCGTCCGCAACTGCGTCTGCGTCTGAGTTTGCGTCTGCGCCTGTGTCTTCGTGTGCGTGTGCGAGTATGTGTTTTGTGTGTGTGTGTGTGTGTGTGTGTGTGTGCGCGCGTGTGTGTGCGCGTGTGTGTGTGTGCGTGTGTGTGTGTGTGTGTGGGCGTGTGGGAAGGTTGGCGGGAAGGTGCGTGTGTGCGTGTGTTCGTGTGTGTGTGTGTGTGTGCCACTGTGTCTCTGTGTCTGTGTCGGTGCCTGTGCCTGTGCATATGTCTGTGTCTGGCTGTGTCTGTGTTTGTGTCTGTGTATGTGTCTGTGTCTGTGTCTGTGTCTGTGTCTGTGTCTGTGTCTGTGTTTGTGTCTGTATCTGTATCTGTATCTGTGTCTGTGTCTGTGTCTGTGTCTGTGTCTGTGTCTGTGTCTGTGTCTATGTCTGTGTCTGTCTGTGTCTGTGTCTGTGTCTGTGTCTGTGTCTGTGTCTGTGTCTGTGTCTGTGTCTGTGTCTGTGTCTGTGCCTGTGCCTGTGACTGTGCATGTGCCTGTGCCTTGTCTGTGTCTGCGTCTGTGTCTGTGTCTGTGTCTGTGTCTGTGTCTGTTTCTGTGTCTGTGTCTGTGTCTCTCTCTGTGCCTGTGTCTGAGTCTGAGTCTGAGTCTGTGTCTGTATCTGTGTCTGTGTCTCTGTCTGTGTCTGTGTCTGTGTCTGTGTCTGTGTCTGTATCTGAGTCTGTGTCTGTGTCTGTGTCTGTGTCTGTGTCTGTGTCTGTGCCTGAGTCTGTGTCTGTGTTGTGTCTGTGTCTGTGTCTGTTCTGTGTCTGTGTCTGTGTCTGTGTCTGTGTCTGTGTCTGTGTCTGTGTCTGTGTCTGTGTCTGTGTCTGTGTCGTCTGTGTCTGTGTCTGTCTGTCTGTCTGTGTCTGTGTCTGTGTCTGTCTGTGTCTGTGTCTGTGTCGTGTTGTCTGTGTCTGTGTCTGTGTCTGTGTCTGTAGCTGTGTCTGTGTCTGTCTGTGTCTCTGTCGTGTGATCTCTGTCTTTGTCTGTGTCTGTGTCTGTGTCTGTTTTGTGTCTGTGCCTGTGTGCGTGTGCGTGTGCGTGAGCGTCTGCGTCCGCAACTGCGTCTGCGTCTGAGTTTGCGTCTGCGCCTGTGTCTTCGTGTGCGTGTGCGAGTATGTGTTTTGTGTGTGTATGTGTGTGTGTGTGTGCGCGCGTGTGTGTGCGCGTGTGTGTGTGTGCGTGTGTGTGTGTGTGTGGGCGTGTGGGAAGGTTGGCGGGAAGGTGCGTGTGTGCGTGTGTTCGTGTGTGTGTGTGTGTGCCACTGTGTCTCTGTGTCTGTGTCGGTGCCTGTGCCTGTGCATATGTCTGTGTCTGGCTGTGTCTGTGTTTGTGTCTGTGTATGTGTCTGTGTCTGTGTCTGTGTCTGTGTCTGTGTCTGTGTCTGTGTCTGTGTTTGTGTCTGTATCTGTATCTGTATCTGTGTCTGTGTCTGTGTCTGTGTCTGTGTCTGTGTCTATGTCTGTGTCTGTCTGTGTCTGTGTCTGTGTCTGTGTCTGTGTCTGTGTCTGTGTCTGTGTCTGTGTCTGTGTCTGTGTCTGTGTCTGTGTCTGTGTCTGTGCTGTGTCGTGTGTCTGTGTCTGTGCCTTGTCTGTGTCTGTGTTGTGTCTGTGTCTGTGTCTGTGCTGTGTCTGTGTCTGTGTTGTGTCTGTGTCGTGCTGTGCCTGTGTGTGTGTGTAGTTGGTCTGTGTGCTGTATGTGTGATCGTGTGTTGTGCGTGTGTGCGTGTGTCGTGTGTGGCTGTGTGCGTGTGTGTGTTTGAGTCTGTGTCGTGTGTCTGTGTGCGTGTGGTGTGTCTGGGTGTCTGTGTCTGTGCCTGGTCTGTGTCTGTGCTGTGTCTGTGTCTGTGTCTGTATCTGTATGTCTGTGTCTGTGTCTGTGTCTGTGTCGTGTCTGTGTCTGTGTCTGTGTCTGTGTCTGTGTCTGTGTCTGTGTCGTGTGTCTGTGTCTGTGTCTGTGTCTGTGTCTGTGTCTGTGTCTGTGTCTGTGTCTGTGTCTGTGTCTGTGTCTGTGTCTGTGTGTGTAGCTGTGTCTGTGTGTGTTGTGCTTGTGCGTGTCTTGTCGTTGTCGTGTGTGCTGTGTCGTGTGTCTGTTGTGTCTGTGCCGTGTGTGGTGTGCGTGTCGTGAGGTCTGCGTGTGCGTTGCGTCGTAGTTTGCGTCTGCAGTCTGTGTCGGTGTCGTGTGCGTGTGCAGTATGTGTTGTGTGTGTGTGTTGTGTGTGTGTGTGTGCGCGTGTGTGTGTGCGTGTGTGTGTGTGCGTGTGGTGTGTGTGTGTGGTGCGTGTGGAGTTGGAGTGTGCGTGTGTGCGTGTGTCGTGTGTGTGTGGTGTGTGTGCTGTGTTCTGTGTCGTGTGGTGCCTGTGCCTGTGTTGTTGTGTCTGGCTGTGTCTGTGTTTGTGTCTGTGTATGTGTTGTGTTGTGTCTGTGTCTGTGCTGTGTGTGTGTCTGTGTCTGTGTTTGTGTCTGTGTCTGTGATCTGTATCTGTGTCTGTGTCGTGTGTGCTGTGTCTGTGTCGTGTGTCTGTGTCTGTGTCTATGTCTGTGTCTGTGTGTGTCTGTGTCTGTGTCTGTGTCTGTGTCTGTGTCGTGCTGTGTCTGTGTCTGTGTCTGTGTCTGTGTCTGTGTCTGTGTTGTGTGTGTCGGTGTTGTGTCTGTGTCTGTGTCTGTGTGTGTGTATGTCTGTGTGTGTGTGTGTGTGGTGTGTGTGTGTGTTTGTGTGTGTGTGTGTGTGTGTGTGTTTGTGTGTGTGTGTGTGTGTGTGTTGTTGTGTGTTGTAGTGTGTGTGTTTTGTGTGTGTTGTGTGTTAGTGTGTGTGTGTGTGTGTTGTGTGTAGTGTGTGTGTGTGTGTGTGTTGTGTTATGTGTGTGTGTGTGTGTGTGTGTGTGTGTGTGTGTGTGTTGTGTTGTGTGTGTGTGTGTGTGGTGTTGTGTTGTGTGTGTGTGTGTGTGTGTGTTGTGTGTAGTGTGTGTGGTTGTGTGTGTGTGTGTGTGTGTGTGTGTGTGTGTGTGTGTGTGTGTGTGTGTATGTGTGTGTGTGTGTTATGTGTATTGTGTATTGTGTGTATTGTGTATGTGTGTGTTGTGTGTGTGTGTGTGTATGTGTTGTGTGTATGTGTGGTGTGTTAGTGTGTGTAGTGTGTAGTGTGTGATAAGCGTTGTGAAAGATAAAACACATACTACTACAGCTGCCTTACGAAACGAAATCGGTGTTAGTTTCAATTCACATATTGTATAATCAAAATTGAGAGTGAAATCGGCTTGTTTATTTATTCATACGGCAATTGTCCATTTTTAAAGGCGAAATAGTTCGTTCAGCCTTCTGTATAAATCTAGAGAGCCTTTTGTCAGAGGTATTTCTGCCCATACTTTCCTTGTGTGTAAAATAATATATTGGCCTGATTTCGGGTTGATTATATATTTGTTGTAGGTATTTCATCTAATTAAAATGTAAAACGTATTTTTAGCACTGTACGTAAAACCCTGCCATGTTGTAAAAAACTAGTTTGATGCTTGTACATTCACAGTAATGACGAAGGCTCTCGTGTAATTTTTTAAATATTGTTGGTTTTAGCAAGTTGTAAGTTAAGCCAAACCACTATTTTTAAATTATAAGCTGATTTTTACAAGCTGCAAATTATGATTTGTTTGATTGAGATGAAATTGATTGAGATTGACTTGCGGATGATTGACCGTTTTCCTATGCCGGTGCCCTTACGTTTAGGGCGAGTACCAGCTCTGAGTGTTGGTTAGTCTTATCCACAATGTAAGCGGTCGCACATAGGGGCTAAGTATATACAGTGGGAGAATAATTACTTGAAGGTTATGAAGGATTGTTAGCTCAGCTTCTTGTTTGATTTGATTGAAGTTGATTGATTTGACTGATTTGGTTAATTGCCTTGATAAGGGGTCGAAGAGCCGAGAGCAAGTTGTGAAGACCTGTAACTTTATTTATGTAGTCTGACAAGTTAGCATTAGGACCCCGTATTAGAATACAAATTTACCGCTAAGGGGCGAAGCCCCTGTTTGGTTTTATCGAGGTTGATTGGTGGGTTGAGGTCCCGATGCCCACGTCTTACCTTAACAGTTACTGCTAAACCCCTTATTTCAAATTTCCCACCATAAGCATTACAGGGACCTGTATGTACTTCTAAAATATACCGCTAGGTGGCGCCAGCTATATTACAGAAAACATTCATTAGTCTATACACAAGTAGATGGCGCTATAAACAAATTCAAGATTTGAGCTTGTGGGGTACGACAAGGGGGCGAAGGCCCGAGAGCAAGTTGCGAAACCCTATACATGTGTTACAAATTAGCATAAGGGCTTCTTATTAGAATACAAATTTAAATTTCCAGCCAAGGAGAGCGAGGCCTCGAGAGCAAGTTGCGAAGCCCCATACCTGTCTTACAAGTTATCATTAGGGCTCTATTAGAATGCAAATTCAAATGCAATTTAAATATAACAAAATGACCGAGGGTCTTACACTTGTCCTACAAGACAGCATTAAAACCGCTTTTTAGAATACAAATTCAAATTTCCCGCCAAGGGTATGGCGACAATATACAAAGGCCCCTTCAAAAGTAATTAATTATGGAAGGTAACTTAGTTACAAAAATATTTCTATCTGTAATAGTTTTTAAGAAAAGTATTTAGATAATGTCTTAAGATACTCTCGAGATAAAGTATTAAGATACTTTTCAAAAGATAATTATTGTTGCGTTTTCTAGTATATACAGGTATTATCTTTTTGAAGAATTTTAAAGGATAATTCAGTATTAGTTGAGAAGCATCGTAATACTGATTAATCTTGTTAATTGAATAAAATGATAATTATAGTATGAATGTGGCAGATGATGAGTCATCTACAACATGCTCTAACTCACGTACGAGATATGTAACAAATTTTACCTGCAGCCCAAAAGTCAAACTAAAAAAAAGTAAACTTAAATTGAAAACCATGTACCTATAAGGAAATGTTCAATGTCTAGGTAACTACTCAGATTTGTTATAAACAACGTGCCAATTTTGCAAAAAAAATTTATTAATAGCGTAATCGTTAATATACAGGGTGTACGTTATTCGAATGCCTGCATGAGATCTCGCTTGCCTTCAGAGATAAAGTCGGTCAAATTCGGGCAAAGATGGCAATTTTTATGTTGAACGATAATCAGAAAGAAAATTAGAGCTGTTATCTTTTGTTTTTGAATTATCTAAAAAAAATTTTGGTTTTCGTTTTTATTTCTTAAGTAAAAACCATTAAAGCTAGATTTCAAGTAATACAATTTGAAGGAGCTTTTTCTCAAGGAATCTAAATTTATCATCATAATTTCCATAGCACCCTAGACGCAAGAAATGTAGCATCCAACTTTGTTCTTTCTTACGGGCGCCATTTTTGATTTTTGCATTTTTGTATCAAGTTTTTTTAATACAATGATGTATAATACATAATAGTTCTGCCTTAAAGTTAACAACGTTCGATTGTTTTAACCAAAAATTTGACAGTTCCATCATTATTTTGACTCAATAAAACAACGTTTCCAAAGAAAATAATAATTATTATGAAAAGAAGAATATTAAACACAAGAAGAAAAAATGGTAAGAAAATTACAGCTAGTGTTCAAATTGACTACCCTACACTTCAAGGCAAAACGCCGCCCGCTTTCTTAGATTAGCTATTGCTCTTGAGACATCAAGTAGTCTAGATGAGACAGATCGGGAGACCGTGCTGGCCACTGTACGTCGCCGTTATTAGCAATAAGTTGATTAGGGAACATTTCCGACAAGTATTCCCTAACCGTCCTAGCATTATCCGGTGACGCGCCATCTTGCTTGAACATGATTACATTTAAACACTGAAGAGGAATGTTATTGTCCGTTAAAAACGTTCTTAAAAAATTGAGGTAACGATCGGCATTTAAATTTATCAAAAACGTGCAAAAAGCTACACGTTGACCACTGTCTCTTGGATGAAGAACTTGTGAAACATGGATTGCGTAAGGCCGATATTTATGTTTTTGAGTGGTCTCCAAACGACTTGGTGTGATAAGTCTAGTTGATCTGAAACTTCCCCCTTTGAGACAGAAGGAGTGTCTTGCGCCTAATGAAAAAAATTATACTTGGTATTTAAGTGTTCGTCATAAAATCATGTGAATTTTTACTGCTTGTAAGATTTCCTGTTCATGTTCACTAAGCCTACCGCTATAATTTTGTCTAGATTTATTAAACGAACCATATTCACCAACATTTCTGTACATAAATTGAAAATACCTTAAACTCGGTTGGTGTCGCTCTGGATAACAATGCAGTGACTACTGCATTTAGATGATTCGCAGAATATCTGGATGTTGTATCTTTTGCGTCTAGGGTACAATGGAAATTACGGTGACATGTTCAGATTCCTTGTGAGAAAGTGCTTTCACAATGTTTTAGTTAAAAACGTCTAGCTTTAATGGTTTTTGCTTAAAAAAATTAAACCTTTTTTTAAATAATTCAAAAACAAAAAATGACAGCTCCCATTTTCTTTTAGACTATTGTCCATCATAAAAATGCGCAACTTTGCCCTAATTTCACCGACTGTTTATCTCTAAAGATAAGCGAGATTCCCATGCAGGCACTCGAAAAACGGACACCCTATATAATCTGTTCCGTCTTATTTTCCCTTAGAGCAGGCCACGGAAATCTAGAGGAGAGTATAGTAGCACTGCCAAAAGAATAAAAAATTACTACAGTAGCTTGGCTTTTGAAAATTGAAGGTTATATTGTTAGTCAAGCTAATGCACTGCTGCAACAAATACTTTTTCTTGTTTAACCCTATCTTTCGATGGAGGTTCAGAACTTATGTCTTTATTCAAATATTTTTTACAGAAACCCGACACCATTTCAATAGGGTTCTATTGTCAATGGTAAGGAGGCAATCGTAGAACTTTATATCCATGCTCAGTCAAAATATTGCCAACTACATAATTTTTCTTCTGGACCTAATAGGTTAAATTTTGTTCCACGGTTGCTTTTTTGTAATTTTGCCCCGTGCGTAACTAACCACTACTGCAACTGATCTTTCTTACTAGAACATGAGGGTGGCTTGTCTAATTGCACCGCAGGATATGGTGCGTTATCCATAACCATCACACAATTTTCGGGTAGTTTGGGCAGCGCAGGAATCAGCTACTTAATCACACAATTTTGAAACCGGCCCCTTATTTTAGTTTTATGATAATTCCGATCCTCGTTCCTCGAATCGAGTAAATGGTTGTAGTTTCCCAAAAACCCTAAATTACATCCTGCGTGTGATTAATTTTGATGTCAGAAATATGCCCCCAACGATGGGGCATATTGATTAATCCACGTTTCTTCTAGATACCTTGGCGTGAACTTTGCAATTGCAGAAATTTTCTCAAAAATTTAATTTTGTCTACAACGACATACAATTTCTGTGTATTGATACGTTTGTGTTTGTAACTCATTAATTTCAAAATTCTACATAATGGCGTTTCATACCCATTAAATCGAAATCTGGTTTAACATAATGATTTTGTCCAAAAGTATTCATTTTTCGAATTAAATTTTCAAATTAGTCGTTGTAGTTCGTTCCGAAAGGTGAAATCCCAAAACAGATTTTCCGCGTTAGTCACGAAATGTCTACTTAAGCGTTACTTAAGTAGGCAACACAGCACGATTACTTTGAGAGGACGACGTCAAATTGACTGCTTTTCATTGTGACAAATGGGAATATCGCTGCAGAAAAAAAAATACCATAACCTGCTATAATGCAAAATAAGATGAAACAGACAATACGTGATTTAGAAAGCCTGCCGTTTGAAGTTGAAAAAGCTACTGCCAATGCTGCCCTCAGTTTAGTTTTTCACAATCCAAATACATGGAAAGCTTTGAATCCCGTATAAATTTAATATTTTGCATGATATTCAAGTCAAGTAAAAAGTTTGGCGCCACGATTGAACATCGTTTTTAACCCCGGACTAAAAAAAGAGGGGTGTTATACGTTTAACGTGTGTTTCTGTGTCTCGGTCTGTGGCATCGTAGCTCGGAAACAAAGGAACAGGTTATCGTTTTGTTTGAAAGATTAGTTGGTCGAAAGTGTTCTTAACTATGATTCAAGAAAATATGTTCAACCATTTGAAGATCATCAGCTCTTTTCTAGTTGATAAAGGGATTTTTTACAAAGCTGTTCTTGCTATCACAAAATAAGCTAGGATGAAGAAAAGACTGCTAAACAGACAAAGAAAGACAACCACGACTATGGACCAGGCCTATTTTAATATGTAAGTAAACTTAAAATCAACAATTTCATATCGCCTTACTTTAAAATACGATTTCCTGTAAATTCTAAAATTTTAAGTTTAGGTACATAATGCTCAGCCAATTTTTCACTTACAGTTCTGAAATGTGTGCCACTTGTAAGGAATATCTTAGGCTATGTGGTAAAGCAATTAGAATTAAAAAAAACGTTATTACAACAAGTTTTATAAATACTTTTGTTTACAAAAACAACCGTCCATGGATAGACGCCTCCACAAGCCAGCATCTCTCCACATCGCGATGTGGAACGCGAACAGTCTTCTTCACAAGAAAGAAGAGCTAGCCGCCTTCATGGACCACCACAACCTGGACATGTACTGATATCGGAATCACATCTACGCCCATACGACAACCCGAAGATAGCAGGCTTCACGATCCACTGCACGGACAGGCTGACCGGAAGAGGCGGAGGGACGGCCATCTACATCAAGAGCCCCATCGACCGCAACCAACTGCCCACACCGAGGATGGAAACCACCGCCATCGGAGTCATCACCAGCACAGCCGGTCTCATCAGGATCGTAGCCGTCTACAACGCACCGGGAGCCCAGATAGACGAACAGGAACTGGACGGGACGACCTCTTCGAGGACAACACCCCAACGATCGCAGGAGGGGACTTCAACGCGAAACACCCACTGTGGAACAGCAGGACCACCAACGAGCTGGGAAGGAAGCTAGAAGACTACGTCGACCCGAGAAACATCGCGGATGGACCAACCGAGCCAACCCACTTCCCATACCAGGAAGTATACCGATCGGACGTACTGGACATCGCCCTTTTCCGGAACACACGATGGAGACGATAGAAGACCTCAGCTCCGACCACAACCCGGTTCTACTCCAACTAGGTACCCCGGAAGCGCCCACACCCGCACAACAATCCACGATCATCTGGAGAAGATACAAGGACATCATGGAAGGAAGGATCCTATCGGTACCAACCATGACAACGTTCAGCAGCTGAACTTCGCTGTAGAGGACATCACGAGGACCATACCCCAAGCGACAGAAGGCGCCAGGCGCACCACGGAAGCACATCGAGGAAAGACCTACAGGGACCTGATCCGCGAGAAGAACAGGGCCAGGAGAACCTACCACAGGACGCAACACCCGGACGACCGGAGGCAGATGAACCGGATGCACCAGAGTGTGAACACAGCAGTCACGGAGCACCTAAACTCAACATGGAAGGCCAAAGTAGAGACCCTCGACGGATCATACTGGAAGATGGCGAAAGCCTTAAGGAAGGAATACGTCCTCGTCCCACCACTGCACGGAAGGAACGGATTCGTCTACACAGAAGCCGAAAAAGCGGACGTGTTCACCGAGACCATCGAACTTCAATTGCAGCCCGATACCAGGAAACACTGACCAGGACCACATCGCCGCAGTCCATCGCGCCGTCAGGGCCAGCCTAGCAGAGTACACCGAGGACAACATCCGACCCACGACGAAGAGAGAAATCCAAGGCATTGTCAAGAAGCTGAAGCCCAGGAAAGCACCGGGACCGGACTCCATCCCGAACAAGGCCCTGAAGCTCCTCCCACCGAAAGGTATCGCATACCTCACGGCCATCTATAACGCTGCGCTGAGGCTCAGTCACTTCCCAATCCGATGGAAGGAATCGGATACCGTGATGATCCCGAAGCCCGGAGAGAACCCCAGCCACCCTCAAAACTACCGCCCGATCAGCCTACTACGATCTCTATGTCTCTATACGATCTCTATATCTTCTGGGGAATTCCCTTCATCATGGAAGTTAGCAAATGTTCAACCTATTCCCAAAAAAGGCGATAAGACCGATCCCTCAAACTACCGACCAATTGCCATCACTTCCATTTTGTCTAAAATCATTGAAAAAACCATCAATCAGCAACTGCTCACGTTCCTTGACAAACTCCTTAGTGACCACCAATATGGGTTTAGGCAAAATTGTTCAACAGGTGATCTTCTTTCATATATGACCCAAGTTTGGAACAATACAGTAGAGCAGTCCGGTGAAACAGTTGTAGTCGCTTTAGGAATCTCCAAAGGCATTTGACCAAGTTTGGCATAAGTGTTTACTTGCCAGACTCACCTCGTTTGGGTTAAATGATACGTTCATCAACTGGGTTTCTAGTTTCCTTGATAAAAGACAAATACGTGTCGTAGTTGATGGCTTTTTTTCAAAAGAAGTTAGCATTAACGCGGGCGTACCACAGGGATCCGTTATAGCGCCTACACTTTTTTCTGCTGTAAATAAATGACCTTATTTCTTCAACAACTAACCCCATCCATTGCTTTGCTGACGATAGCACTCTTCACTGTAGTTCATCTCAGTCGACTCATAGTGATAATCCACCTTCTATGTCAAATCAAGAAATTAAAGCTGAAATGCAAATTCAATCAACAAAGACATTCAACGTATTCTCGAATGGGGAAGCAATAATCTAATTAAATTTAATGCTCACAAAACTCAGTGTTGTCTTGTGTCCGCCAAAAAAGATCGATCATTTCCTGTTGTAAGTATGAATGGCTCAGTTCTTAAATTTTCAGACTCTATTATTCTGTTAGGTATCACTGTATCTTCAAATCTCTCATGAGTTGACCATCTTCTGTCAGCTACTAAAACAGCTGCTCGTAAAATAGACTTTTTGTACAGATCTAAACAGTACTTTACCTCTCGACAACTCCTTCTGCTGTATAAGGCTCAAATTCGGCCTCATCTGGAATATAATTCTCACCTCTGGGTTAGTGCTCCCCAATACGCTCTCGATATCGTTGATCGTATTCAAAAGAGAGCGATTAGGCTTATAAATGACCCGTCCGTAACTTCTCACATACAGTCTCTTGAGCATAGAAGGATGGTTTCAGTTCTTTCATTGTATTATCGTTATTACAACGGCTATTGTGCTGCTGAATTATATTCTTTGATACCATCTCGGGCTATCTTTGTTACGAAACACTCGGTTCTCTCATTCACATCATCAGTATGCAGTACAAATCTCCACTTGTCGTACCAAACGGGCGCAATCCACATTTTTTTACACGGCTTCCAAACTCTGGAATGATCTCCCTAGTTCCTGCTTTCCTCTCACTTATGATATGAGAAAATTTAAGGTAGCTGTTCATAGGCATCTATTGGCAATTCATTATCCCTCTATCCATCCTCCTATGTGTTCCTGAGTGCTTTAGCACGATAGGCCAAATTTAGCCTGTTCAGGTCCACAATAAAAAAAAAAACTACCAACGATGGGAAAACTACTGGAGAAGATCATCCACACCCGACTACAGGAAGAAATCGAAGAAGTCAAGATCCTTCCCAACGAGCAGTTCGCCTTCCGTCCTCGCCACTCGACCACACAACAAGCGCTCCGAGTCGTGGAATTCATCGTGCGTGGATTCAACTGGAAGAAGTTCACCGGAGGGATGTTTCTGGACATCTCCAAGGCCTTCGACAAGGTTTGGCACCACGGACTTCTCTTCAAGATGCTGGAACGCGGGATCTCGCTACCCATGGTGAAGATGATCCGATCCTACCTCACCAGTCGATGCTTCAGGACGGAACTACCCCACTGCAGGTCCCTCCCAGGAAAACCAGGAGTCGCTCAAGGTTCGATACTCGCCCCTACGCTTTTCAATCTTTATGTTTCAGATTTGTCGAAGACCGGGCAAGATCCTACAACGAGCAGTGGACGACCTGGAAAGCTGGTACTCCAAATGGCGCATCGGAATCAACCCCAAAAAAGCACCCCGATCCTGTTCACCCGAAGATACGTGAAGTACCTGGGACTCCTCATGGACAGGAAGCTCCGATGGAACCAGCACGTCGCAGACAGAAGAGCCAAGGCCTACGGAATCATCAAGAAAATGTATCCGCTCATGGGGCGAGACAGCGTCCTAACGACCGACAACAAGATGCTGATCTACTAGTCGATCATCTACCCGATGCTGACCTACGCCTGCGAAGCATGTGCATACGCCGCTCCCTTGTACATCAAGCGCCTTCAGATCATCCAGAACAAGTGTCTCCGGATCATCACCGACGCTCCCTGGTACGTCAGGAACGACCGACTCCACAAGGACCTCAAGATGGCCACCCTAATAGACTTTATGAAAACCGCCGCAGCCAACCAGGAGATGGTACTAGCGGCCCATCCAAATCCCGCCATCGCGGGATTGTGGAACTACGACGCCAACGACGAGACGAGGCACAAGAGGCCGAAGATCGTGCTGTGTTGAGTTATATGAAATAGGTATTTATACCATGTAGTTATATGCCTATTTGTTGTTACATATCTTAAGTTAGTTTAAGTTAGGTAGGAATGAAATGACATGTATATACTATGCCTTGAATAAAGCAAGGTCCGATGAAGGTATAGGGGGCATCTGCCGGGTATACCGTAGTCCTACCGATTAAAATGAATTAAAATGAATTGAGAAATATCGACATTTAGCTATAAGTCGAAAAGAAAAGAAGATACTAAATTTTCGATTTGGCCATGAAATCTAGGTCAACAAAGTAGTACGTGAATGTAAAAACTGCAAACTTCTATCTTTAATAATAACAACGATATCTTTAAAAAACAACTAAAACGAAATGAAATTGGGGCACACGGTACAATGTAAAAGGAGAAAATTCAATGCACTAATTAATCGTTAAAATTATACAAATATTTTTCTGTATGAGTGTTCTTTATATATTTTACTATTCCTGCATATTCTAAACATTTTAAAAACTTACATATTTAATTAAATAAATTTTTTGGGTTAATGCTATAAATGTAGTAAAAGCAGTAAAATTTGAAATTGTAAAGATAGTAATTTTTCCATATTTAATTATTTTCTATTAATGATCCATGAGTACCTACATTAGGAATAGTAATTAAGTAATTACACGAAAACTAGGTAAACAATATTGTGGTGACTAAGAAGTAACCTTGGGATGACACATTTATTTTTCATGTAAATAGGTTTCATATTTTTATGTAATAAGTAGAATTAAATGAATAAATAATCTAAGAATTATTACTTAAAAAAAATGGAAAAGAACGATTATAATTTGATGACTATCACCCATTTTTGTAATTATTGAAAATAAATTTATTATTCTGTTTGATGTAATAATGTTTTTAATGCGCAAAATTCCCATTCCATGCCTTAATGGAAATTTCCGTTCATCTATACCTACGTGTTTAAATGCACGTTAGCAAATTTTTAGCATCATAGTATGTGCAAGACAGAGATCACCCATTTCTAGTGTGGTGAGTCATTCCATAAATATGTAAGTTTCTAACGATTTTATTTGTGATAGTCGTCAGCGCAGCTGCGTTAAAATGTTCTAGAAAGTTCCGTGGGGGGGTACCTCTATAAATACAAAAATTTCAGTGTACGTGTCGTAGTTTGTGATATGTACGTACATGTGTTGTGTTGTGGTAAAGGTACCTGTAACAAAGAAGAGGCCCTCGAGGGTTTTTTTTTTAAAGGATTTGTATAATTATTGCAATATTTTTACTTTCTTTTTAAATATCTAAAATTTAGTAGCTACAATTTTTTTCTTATTGATAGAGTGTGAATTTGTTAACATTTATTCCTAAATCAATTCTTCCGAAACGCTGAATGAATGAGAGCACGCTAGTTCCCTTTAAACTTATTTTTAATCTTAGATACTTATTTTTACACTAATATTAGGAATAATACCCCCAATTTGTCCTGTGAACAATTAATTAATTTACAGAGGATTTCACCATATGCTGTAACTCGGTATTCAACGTCATAGGCGTCAGTATAGTGTAAAACAAAATGGCCGTTCATCTAGGGCGCGGTCGTTCGGCGCCATGTTGTCACGTACGCTCCCAATGGTTTTTATTAAATTAAATAGAAAGGTTTGATTTAGATTTTATTAATGATTTTAAAGGGCGTTTACGTCCGATAATAAAAAACTACCCGAAAGGGTAGTTTTTGTAATTATTTCATAACTCCTTACAACTTTCTAGAATATTTCGACGTGTGATGTTTGCTTTGTAAGAGAAAGATGGATTGCGAGTTGATTAGTATCCTGGACGGTTGTTAGTACTGCGCAGTTGGTTTGTTAATTGTTAAAATGGTCTCGTATATCTGATTGTATCCATAAGCGTGTTATTCAAGGACATTCCGGTGACGTTTATACTGTTTTATTACTTTAATGTCATGTATGATGTAAATCGTTCTTTTTAATAATTTATAAATTTAGTGTTAATGTTATAGAGGCTGCTTAAATGATTTTGAAAAGTTGGCGTTTGTAAATAATTTCAAATTTTGAGTATTAATAAAATATACGTTAATTATTAAGTTTAAGAATTCTTAATGTAGATTTATCCTAAAGACTAGACTAAAGACAAAAAGAAGTTAGAACTTACCATAAGCTCATATCAGTAAAATATTGAATGACTTAGTGATCTGCTGTTTGAAGATGATGTTTGAATGTGACTCTAAGTCCAGTGTAGTCATTTATTATTACGGTAGGTAGGCTGTTTAATAAAGGTAAGAATTTTGTGGCCACAAAACTAAGCAAATGATTTACATAAACATGTGTACTATTATAAATTAAACAACCAAAATTTAAAAAAAAAATTAATTTTAAACTGTTGCCGTTCTTTAAACAATTATACCCGTATGTCTTATCTTTCAATTGCTTTAATTTGTTTTACAAACTTTATAAAGAACCTAATATTATTGATATCTGGAATTATTTAGAGTTCAGTTTTTTATTACTGAAACGTCTTTGTTGGCTTTATCAAATTTTAATACCTCATAAAATCGTGTAGCTTTTGAAAATAATTACAACAAATCTACGCAGGATACGAAGAATATAGATATAAGTATAAGTTCAATTATTAGGTCGACGTACGATCGTTGATAGGTCTACAGTCAAGAAGAAAGAGTAAAACATTAATTTGGGAGTTGGTGAAGACGTTTTGAGTTATTCAAAATTTAAAAAAATAGACAGATATGTTTATAATTAGGTTTGTGAATTATTGCTTCATGCCAATGTACAAGAACAGACTGTTGAAAAGTATTGCATATGGTAATTAAAATATTTTAGTAAATCTATAAAGTTCAATTAACCTTTAATATTGAAGCAACTATCGACGTCGATATTAATTATATAAAAACAATTTTAAAATTACTATAAAAATGTGAACACTTGAAAACACGGACATTGTCAGTTAACATCACTCAATTAGTTACTTTAAAAATTAACTGTACGTAAACTATGGTTGTAATGGATTAATAATGTTGAAATAATTTTGACAAAAACATGATTGATTTTACATTTTTCGAGTTACTGGTTTTTTGGCTTTAATACTTTTTTCTAGTTTAAATAAAAATTGTGCATTATTAATAGTTAACAAATATGTTTTAGTATTTTAGTATCCGTATGTTCGTTTTTAATGGTGAACACAAGGTAATACTTCTTTTTAAACTATTATTAACACTTCTACTCAAAAAAGGTGAATCAACAATATATCACCGATAAAACATAAATAACTTTATTTAAAAATAGTTTAAAACAGTAAACAACTTAATAAGTGAAGGGAATGCCAATAAATAACCCAATTAATTGCAGTTTGCAGTTATTGTATACTTGTTGATCTTAAATTAGTAGGAAATACATACTGCACCTAATGGGTGTATTTAACGTATTGAAATTAAATTCATCATTGTGCTGAAATAAAAATGAAAGATTGGTTTAAAAAAATTGAATCAAATTAGTACAGAATTTTTCTTGCTAATACAGAATACTTGTATACAATACTGATTAATCTAATCTAAGAGTTATCCACAACGTTTAGCTACAGAAATTATAATGGGAATCGACAAAACGGACTTTAAAAGAATTGATATTAACATAAAATAAGAAAAAAAGTAAATTTAATTTAAAATTCAAATATCATTCTGTAAAATAAGTAATTTCCAAGGACACTACGAATTTTTTCATTATTATAAGAATTGAAAAGTGCATTATAATGCAATGTACTCCACATCGGCGTTAGATACACTCATGTACCTAATTGGTTATATTTACAATAAACCAAAATGAGTTTTAATAAAAAATATAGATTTAATAAAATTGATGAATTGAAATTGGTTACAATTAAGTATTGAATCATTTTATGAACACTAATACTTAAGATCATTATTTTTTTCATATCCGGTAAAAATATTTATGTGCAAAGGTGATTTATTGGTCTCATATCAACATAATTGAGCGTAAGATAATACACTGCTACTATAATGCTAAATCAAAGTAGTTGTCTGTATAATAATTAATTTTTAAAAGTACTACGATAGTTAATTAACTGATATCTCTACGATAAAGGTCAATATTTTATGAAATATGAGATTTACGTGGTATATATAAATATAAAATATGTAGAATATCTATTTCTACGAATCACGTGCCCTAATCTACGATAATATTTAAAAATGAATACAAGTGTTGTCACCTCACAATAGATTTAATAATTTTGTTTTTTGAAAAATGTATCTTAAAAAGGCAACCCAAACGTTGCTATCAGGTCACATAAGTTTTGTGTAAAACATTGCCATAAGGGTAAATAATTCTATTAATAGCAACATTTAATATTTACAATGATTGAAATAAAGGTATATCTACCATTTAAATACCCTATTGATTAAGGTAAATATTTTACGATAAGGGTATAAATATATTGTGAAATGATGTTTTAAAGTTATTTCTAGGAACCATACCCCTAATCTACGATAATGTTTCAAAACGAATTACTAGTATTTGTTATCAAAGCAATTAGTTTTAGTGTACAGTGATTAATTTAATAATGATGTATCTACGGGTCAAATGTCCGAAAACAACTAGGTTGTAAGTAAAATATTTTATTAGCCACGATGTTTGATAATGATATTAATTGAAAGATGTATGTACCCTCAATTCCACGTTATTATTTCAAAAAGTTGCTATCAAGTCAAATTAATTATGTGTAAAACAATTATATTAAGTCAAATTACTCGTGTGTAATATTAATTTAAAAACATTACGATGCAGGCAAAACATGATATAAGCGACTATATTTGATACCGATAATGATTTAAAGAAGTACGCGCCCCCCTATTCTACGTTATGTATAAAATGTGTAAATTTCAATGCACTACAATAAAGAAACATAATTTTATGATACTACAATATTTAATAATAATAATAATAAGAGTGAATATATTATAAAATGATGTTTAAAAAATATGTCTACGAATCACATATTCCACAATCTACGATAGGAATTACAAGTATTGTTTTCAAATCAAATTGTTACGTTTACACTTATTAACTCTCAAATATTACGATAAAGGTAAAGGTAAAAAAAATTGCAAACGTCTGCATTTAATAATGGTAATGATTTAAAAATGTTCGTACCCCTAATTACGCGTATCTCTCCAAATTAGTTATGTGTAAAACAGGTAAATTTCAAAACAGTGGAATAAAGGTAAATCATTTTATGATTCCTTAATTAACTAAATCATAATTAACTGTGACTCTTTTACGATAAGGGTAAATATATTATGAGGTTATGTTTTAAAGATATTTCTTAGAATCACGTACCCCCCAATCTACTATTATAGGTATTGCTATCAACTTAAATTAGTTAAGTGTACAATTATTAATTCTCACAATATTTTGTTTAAGGTAAAGAATTTATTTGGGAGTCAAATATCCGAGATCTCCGTTAATATGAGGTGAAGTTATTCTGTGCAATATTATTTTCGAAAATAATATGATATGGGTAAATTAATAGTCGACGATATTTACTAATGATTATGATTAAAAGAAATTCCCTACCAAATCAAATTGTCATAATAGTGGTCATTAATACGATAATTAAATAGGTAATATTACATGTTTATTATAAAAGACGAAATATAATATTGATAATGTGTAAAAGATATTTGTACGAATCACCTTACCCCAATTTGCGGTATGCGATAGATATATAAATAAATTGCCATTAGATCAAAATATTTTGCCTGTACAATAATTTTGAAAATTACTGCAATAATGATGAGCATTTAATGATAATGAGTCAAATACACAATATCTACGACAATGTTTAATAACGCAGTAGAAATATCGGTGTTATATCAAATTATTCGTGTGTAATATTATTAATACTAACAATGATAATTATTCAAATCGAATTACGTACCCCCAATTGTTAATTAGCGTAAAAAATTAAGTTTTAAATTACATCCCCCAATCTACGATATTTTATCAAAACAGCAATGTATAAAACTTTGTGACACAATTAATTAATTTTGTTTAATAAGATTAAGGGCAATAGCTATGAACCATGCCACCATGAACCAAGTACAAAAATTAAGTGTTTATATAAAATACTCAGCTTTGAATATACGTTTATAAACGACGAAATGTTAAATTTGAAAACGAAATACAATTATTGCTGTCGGGTCAAATAATTAATTATAAAAACACTACGATCAGAGTAAATATTTTTATGCATGACGACATTTATTAATGACACACCCCCAATCTGTGGTGATGTTTAACAACGAATTACCAAGTATTGCTATTAGGTCAAATCAGTTGCGTGTAAAATAATTAACTTTGAAAACACTTCGATATGGATACATAATTTTATGATCCACATGATGTTTGATAGATACTTCTATGAATCACCGCCCTTATTTACGACAATGTCTAAAACAAGGGTACAGGTATTGATATCCGGTCAAATTGGTCGTGTTGACGACGTTGAAAATAGTACTAATAAATAATTTTGTAAACGACATTTTTGTAATGCCCATACTGAAAAATGTATCAAACTGGCATGCGGCAAATTGACGGAACTCCATTGACGGATGCAGTTTACTGAAAATAAATTGACCGAAACGTTAATTAACCGAAGCATCATTCGATCGAACGGCAATAGACTGGAAAGCAATTATTTGAAAACAGTCAATTTCATCCTTCGTATGGGACAGTTTGTGCCAGAATTAAACTAAACGGTAAGGAAAAATCCAATGTTTTGGTGGAATCATGTATATTATAAAAAATATTTAAATACCGATGCATATGAGCTGCTTTACTTTAAATGTTTAGACCATTTCCTTTCGGTTTATTGTTTCGATCAATTGGGTCAATTGACGTTTCGGTCAATATATTTTCGGTGAATTGAGTTTCGTCAATTTACCTACAACCAAATCAATCAGACCCTTAATCTAAACGAAGTAAATAATTTTAATTACAAAGTACACAAACCCAATATTTATTTTGTTCTAAAAAATTTTAATTATAATACCGGAAATAAATGAGTTGGCAATTTACATTTTTCCCGTTAATCCCACAATTTTGTTCCTGTGCATCTTTCAATTGTTTTATCTTTCTGTAAATTAAATGTACTAGAAACCTAATATTATTGATATCTGCAAATGTTTCCAATTCAATTTTTATTTTAACGTCTTTGTTGACTGTTTTATCAATTTGTTATACTTCATAAAATCGTGTAGCTTTTGATAACAATCACAACCAACATACGGAGGATACGAGGAAAATAGATACATAAGTTCAATGATTAGGTCGACGGACGATCGTTTATAGGTGTGTAGTCAAGAAGAAAAAGAACAAAAGATTAATTGATGACGGTTGATGAAGACGTTTTACTTCATTCAAAATTTAAAAAAAATCAACATATCCTTATAATTAGGTTTGTCATTTTTTGCTTCATAAAAATGTACCTATGTACAAAAAAAAACAATTGAAAATGATTGCATCTGGTAATTTTAAAATATTTCTTTCATTAAACAAATTATTCTAGATTTCGGTTAAATTTTGAGATTGAAGCAATTATCAGCGCTAATAATCAAAACTCAATACCATTTGATGGTTAACAATTCTAAAATGTTGTAAAATTTGAATGAAGACGGAAATGATACATAATGAAATAAAAATAATTTCAATTAACTTTATTTAATATCAGTTTCATAAATCAAGCTTTCTACATTAATTAGCTGCATTTAAATTACAATTACCCCAACATTTTTTTAATGGTTTTGATAACAGCATTACCTGTTAATAAGATTTTTTAATTCTCTTTTTTTAGTTTGTAACTTTTTCTGTAATACTTAATAATTTTATAATTATTATTAATCAAACTCGACGAGTTAAAAAATATGGCAATTGTGATTTAATGTTTAAGCAAGTACGTTTTCATGGTGCTCGTTAGGTAGCATTCATTTTTGGCATGTTAAGCATTTCGCTACAGAAAGTGAGAATCCTCACGCGTATGTCCCATAAAACATGAACTATTTTATTCAAAAAAAGTATAAAACAAGCACATACAAGCTAATTATATAGAAATAACTGCGTTTTATCGTAAAGAGAGTATTACCTAAAATTCACTGGGACTGTCATGCATTTTGTACATTTATAACATCATATGCTTAAAACTAATCACTGTATGCTAAAATAACACTTTTAGTTCATAATTATTGCAGTTATTACCAAACAATTATTCACATTATACCCACCTAATGATCTCACGTACTGAAAATAACATAATGTATTTCACAATCATTAATCAAATTAATACAGAATTTTTCTTACTGGCATAGAATACTTGTGAAATTGTGAAAATCAAGGCAATAAAAAATGTTGTACGTATCAAAAATCATTGTTAACGTTTCAAAGCAAACACTAATATAATCGTATATTATAGTTAACCTTCAATATAAGTATTTAAAGGTAAATAATTTTATGATCGACGACATTTAATAGTGACAATAATGAGAAATCTATGTACGTACTATATAACAAAAATCTTTGTAACGTTCAAAAAGAAAATATGTAGGTCAAATTAATTCAATACGATACAAATACAGTATGGTTAAATTAATTGTAAAATATAGTTAACCTTCAAAATAGCAGATAAAAGTAAATAACTCTATGAACAAGGCAATGAGTGAGAATTGCATTTACGAGCTACGTATCATAAATCTTCAATGACGTTTAAGAAGATGCACAAATATTGTTTATAGGTAAAATTAATTGTACAATATAGTTAACCTTCAAAACAGTTTCTAAAGGTAAATAATTTAATGAACGACATTAAATAGTGGCAATAAATGAAGTATCTTCAAATCACGTGTTAAAAAACTTCGTTAACGTTTAAAAAGCAGTACAAATATTGGTATTAAGGTCAAATCAATATATAAGTCTCAAAACGGCATAAAAAGGTAAACAATTGTATGAACGACGACATTTAATTGTCGCAGACGAATCGAAGATGTATCTGCGAACTACGTACCAAAAACCTTCGTCTTGTGTTTATAAAGAAATACAAACATTGGAATTAGGTCAAATTACTTGCGTTATATAGTTAACCTTCAAAACAGTTTATACAGGTAAACAATTGTTATGAACGACAATTAATTGTGATAAACGATCAAAAATTTATCTGCGAACTACTTATCAAAAACTAATCGCTTTATGTTTATAAAGAAATATAAACATTCACATTAGGTCACATTACGGGCATTATATAATCAACCTTCAAAACAGTTTATAAAGGTAAACAATTATATGAACGACATTTAATTGTGGCAAACGAATCAAAGGTGTATCTGCGATCTACTTATCAAATATCTTCATTTTATGTTATAAAGAAATACAAACAGTGTATTAGGTCAAATTATTTGTATTATGTAGTTAACCTTCAAAACAGTTTATAAAGGTAAACCATTGTATGAACAACATTTAATTGTGACAATCGAATCATTGAAATTAGGTCAAATTACTTCTATTATGTAGTTAACCTACAAAACTGTATAAAAGTAAACAATCGTATGAACGACAGTTAATTGAACGACGGAATTTAATTGTTACAAACAATCAAAGGTATATCTGCGAACTACTTACCAAAAACATTCGTTTTGTTTATATAGAAATAGAAACATTGGTATTAGGTCAAATTACTTGTATTATTTAGATAACCATCAACACAGTGTATAAAAGTAAACAATTGTATGTACGACGAAATTTAATTATGACAAATGAATGAAGAATGTGTCTGCGAATAACTTTTATGTTTATAAAGAAATACAAGCATGTGTATCAAATTATTCGTATTATATAGTTAACCATCAAAACAGTTTATAAAGGTAAAGAATTGTATGAACGACGACAAGTATTTAAAGATGCGTTTGCTAACTATTTATCAAAAACCGATCGCTTTATATTTATAAAGGAATACAAACACTAGTGTTAGGTCAAATTACTTGTATTAGGGGATTCAAAACAGTATATAAAGGTAAACAATTGTATGAACAACATTTAATTGTGACAATCGAATAAATCTGCGAACTACTTCTCAAAAACTATCGTTTTACGTTTAAAAACAAATAAAACCATTGGTATTAAGTCAAACTAATTGTATTATATGGATATCCTTCAAAACAGTGTAGAAAAGAACAATTATATGCACGATGACATTTAATTGTTACAAACAAATCAAAGGTGTATCTGCGAACTACTTATCAAAAGCCCTCGTTTTATTTTGATAAAGAAATACAAACATTGGTATTAGGTCAAATTACTTATATAACATAAAAGTTTGTAAAAGTAAACAATTGTATGAACGATAACGTTTCGTTGTGACAAACGAATGGATTTCCGAATCCTTCGTTTTATGTTTAGGAAAAATGCATTAGTATTAGGTCAAGTTACTTGTATTATATAGTTAACGTTCAAAATAGAAAGGTAAACAATTGTATGAACGACGACGTTTAGTTATAACAAACGAATCAAAGATGTATCTGCGAACTACTTACAAAAACCTTCGGTTTATGTTTATAAAGAAATACAAACATTGGTATTGCGTCAAATTACTTGTATTATATAATGAACCATCAAAACATTTTATAAAGGTAAACAATTGTACGAACGACGACATTTAATTTTGACACACGAATCAAATATGTGTTTGCGCACTACTTATCACCAACCGATCGATTTATGTTTATAAAAAATATTGGTATTAGGTCAAGTTACTTGTATTATATAGTTAACGTTCAAAATAGTTTACAAAGGTAAACAATTGTATGAACAACGACATTTAATTGTGACAAACGAATCAAATATGTATCTGCGAACTACTTATCAAAAACCTTTATACAAGAAATATAAAGATTGATACTTGTAGGAATTACTGGTTAAATACAATTTAATTGACGAAATATTTGGATATATTTATATTCCTATAATACGAACTATTTTGATGAAAGTGATGCTTCGATCTGTGTTAATGTTATAACCGAAAAATAATAAAAATAATTGAATAAAGAAAATATAAAGGATGAGAGGTTTCTATGTATTGTTAATAGTACAGATATTTTGTTGAACGTGAATTGAGCAAATCATTTTATGAACGGCGAAATGTAATTAGGATAAAAAACTGAATACCTGAACGGCTCAGCGTTAATCTGTGTTAATGTTACAAACGAAAAATTCCAGATCAGTGGTATAGTTTAATAGTTTCATGCTTATATGAAAGATGAATTATTAAGATTTATTGTTAATAGTACAAACCTTTTGTTTTGTGCGAATTGGACAATTAAGTTTATGAACGGTTAAGTTTGAATATGATGAAAAGTCGAGTACTAAAATTGCTTTGTGTCAGTCTGTCACTGTAAGAATAAAAAAATTCTAGGTCAGCGGTGTGGTTTGATACAACTAAGTGTAATTGGTTAAAAAAGCTATAATTGTTGAATCATTTGTATACATTATTATAGTGCAAGCGAATTCGGTGAATAAATTTAGGAAACGAGGTGATTTAGAATGAATACGTGAATGGCTTAGCGTTAATCTGTGCTATTGTTACAACGAAAAATTTTTGGTGGTATTGTTTAATAGATCGATAATTAATAATTCAAAATTATAGGCGAGTCGTATAGTCTAATTGAGTTGTAATAAAAATGTTAGGCAAAGAATATATGAGACGAATTATTTGAATATATTGCTAATAATACCAAATATTGTGTTGTAAGCGAATTGGGCAAGTAACTTCGTAATTGGCGAACTGTAATTATAAAGAAGGGCATACCGTTGCTCTGTGTCAATGTTACAGATAAAAAATTGTAGGTTTGCGACATCGTTTGAAAGATCGATAAAGGTAAAATTGATTGCTTAAAGTAGGCATGGTTGAAATATATTGTTAGTGGTACAAATTAGCTTATTGCAAGCGAATTGGCAAATGAAAGGCGTAGTGTGATGGTGTTAAAAAAATAATTCCTCGAATGGCATAGTGTTAATATATGTTAATGTTGCATACAAAGAATTGTAATTCTGTGGTACAGATACAGAAATCGTTAAGTATAGAGTATAAAACAAATATAGAGAGTTAATGTAATGTATTGTTAATAGCACAAAGTATTTTGGTGTAAGCGTGTTGGGTAAATACTTTTATGAACGATGAAGTACATTTATGATTTACGAAAATAAATGCATGAGTAGCTTAGCGTTATTCCGTGTTAGTATTACAAATGAAAATTCTAGGTCAGTGGTATACGTTCATAGTTCGATAATTATAAAAATGATGGTTTAAGACAACATAAAGGATGAATGATTTAAATGTATTGTTAACAGAATAAACACTTTTGTTGTAAGCGATTGGAGTAAATACTTTTAGAAATGGTGAAGTGTAATGGCGACTTAGAGTAAATTAAAGCTAATGCTACTTACGAAGAATTGTAGGCTTGTATAGTTTGATAGATCGGTAATTATACATGTGAGTGACGAAATATGGGTTTAAAAATATTTTGCTGTAAACGGATTGGGTAAATAAGTTTATGAATGGCAAAGTCTACATTATAAAATATTCAATACATGTACGGCATAGCGTTAATCTGTGTTAATGTTACAAATGAAAAACTGGGTGATAAAGAAAATATAAAGGATGAGTAATTTCTGTACATTAGTAACTATACAAGCTATTTTGTTGAACCCGAATTGAGTTAATAATTGTATGAACGGCGAGGTGTTCTAAGGATAAAAGGTAAATACGTGAACGGATTTGCGTTAAACTGTGGGGGTAATCTTACAAAACAAAAATTTCTGGTCTGTTGTATACTTTGGTAGTTCGATGAAAATATAAAGGGTGAATTATTTGGATATATTACTAATAATACAAAGCATTTCGTTTCGAATTGGGTGAGTAAGTTTATGAGTGACCATGTGTTAAGATGACAAACAAAATTAATGTTAAAGGCGTAGTGTGATGGTGTTAAAAAAATAATTCCTTGAATGGCATAGTGTTAATATATGTTAATGTTGCATACAAAAACTTGTAATTTTGTGATACAGTTATAGGGATCGATAAGTACAAAGTATAAAACAAAGATAGAAAGTTACTGAAATGTATTGCTAATAGCACAAACTATTTAGTTGTAAGCGTGATGGGTAAATAATTTTGTGAACGGCGAAGTACATTTATGATACGAAAATAAAAGCATGAATATCTTAGCGTTATTCCGTGTTAGTATTACAAATGAAAATTCTAGGTCTGTGGTATAAATTGATAGTTTGATAATTTTAAAAACGATGGTTTAAGAAAACGTAAACGATGAATGATTTGAATATATTGTTAACAAGAATAAACTATTTTGTTGTAAACGATTGGTGTAAATGCATTTGGAAACTGTAAAGTGTAATGGTGACTTGGACTTAATTAAAGTTGACGTTACTAACGAAGAATTGTAGGTTTCTTGTATAGTTTGATAGATCGGTAATTATACATGTGGGTGACCAAATATTGATTTAAAAATATTTTGCTGTAGACGGATTGGGTAAATAAGCTTATGAATGGTAAAGTATCGATTATAAAATACTGAATACATGTGCGATATAGCGTTAATCTGTGTAAATGTTACAAACGAAAAACTGGGTGATAATCAAATATAAAGGACGAGTTGTTTCTGCGCATTAGTAACAATACTATTCTGTTGAACCCGAATTGAGATAATAACTGTATGAACGGCAAGGATAAAAGGTAACTACGTGAACAGATTTGCGTTAATCTGTGATAACCTTACAAAACAAAAATGTCTGGTCTGTGGTATAGTTTGGTAGTTCGATGAAAATATAAAGGGTGATTTATTTGGAGATATTGCTAATAACACAAACTATTTCGTTATATGCGAACTGGGCGAGTAAATTTATGAGTGAACAGGTATGAAGATGATAAACAACATTGGCAATGGCTTTTCGTTTGTCATGTCATATTTGTTAATAGTACAAAATACTTTGTGTAAGCGAATTGGATAAATAATTTTTTGAACGACTAAGTGTAATAATGATATAGAATGCATACGTGAACGGCTTAGCGTTAATATGTGCAAATGTTGCAAACGAAAAGTTCTGAAATGACAGGTCAAATAAAATTTAAAGGATGAATGAATTGGATATATTTGTATAATACGAAATAATTTGATGTAAGGGAGTTGGGCAAGTTGTTTTGCAAATGTTGAACTGCAATAATAGGAAAATGAATTTGTGTTAATGTTACAAACGGAAAGTTCTGGGTATGTGGTATAGTTTGATAGATTGATAATTATAAAAATGATTGGTTAAACAAAACATAAAGTATGAATGAGTTGAATATATTATTAATAGTATAGACTGTTATTGTAACCGAAATTGGTAAATAATGTTAAATACGATGAGGATAACGGCTTAGAGTTAATGCACGTTAATGTTACAAACAAGAAAATTTGCTTCAGCAGTACAGTTGTAGGGATCGGTAAAATATGATTGGTTAAATAAAATATAATGAATGAGTTATTTAGGTATATTCTTGACGGTACAAATTATTTTGTTGATATGTTATGTAGTTCATGATCGACGAAGTGTAATTATGATGGAGAAATGAATATGAAAACGGTTTTTGTTAACTCGTGTTAGCGGTGCAAACGAATAATTATAGGTTATTGGTTCGAAAGGTCGATAATACAGAGATGATTGATAAAAGGTAATTTAAATGATGAAAGATTTGGATATATTGTTAATAGTACAAACTATTTTGTTATATCGTATTTGGAAATAATCTTTTGAACGGCGAAGTTAAAGATAATACTTGTACGTGTTTACGTTAATATGCTTTAAGGTTACTAATGAAAAGTTCCAGGTCTGTGGTATAGTTTGATAGATCGATAATTATAAATATGATTGGTTAAAGCCAATCAATTTTGTGTAAGCGAGCAGGGCAAATAATTTTATGAACGGCGAAATGTGTTGATAAAAAATGATTACGTGAACGGCTTGGCGTTAATGTATCTTAATGTTATAGTTTGAAAGATTGATATTTGTAGAATTGACTGACTAAATCAAATTTGAAGGATGAAAGATTTGGATATATTTATATTCCTATAATACGAACTATTTTGAAAAATTGAATTGGGCAAGTAATTGTGTAAACTGCGAATTGTAATTTTAGAAAAGTAATGCTTTGATCTGTGTTAATGTTACAAAGGGATAATAACTATAATATGAATAATTATAAAAATAATTGGACAAAGAAAATATAAAGTATGAAAGTTGTCTATATATTGTTAATAGTACAAACATTTCATTGAACGTAAATTGGGCACATAACTGTATGAACGGCGAAATGTAATTGGGATAAAAAATGAATACCTGAACGGCTCAGCGTTAATCTGTGTTAATGTTACAAATGAAAAATTCCAGATCAGTGGTATAGTTAAATAGTTTCATGCTTATATGAAAGATGAATTATTAAGATTTATTGTTAATAGTACAAACCATTTTGTTTTGTGTATGTGGGTAAATAAGTTTATGAACGATCAGGTTTGAATGTGATTAAGAGTCAAATACGAAAATCGCTTTGCGTTAGTCTGTGTCAATGTAAGATTAAAAAAATCGTAGGTCAGCGGTGTGGTTTGATACATCGTAATCCTAAGTATAATTGATTAAAAAAGTTATAATTGTTGAATCATTTGTGTACATTACTATGTTATAAGCGAATTGGATGAATAATTTTATGAAGCAAGGTGATTTAGAATGAATACGTGAACGGCTTAACGTTAATCTGCGCTATTGCTACAACGAAAAGTTCTTGGTCAGTGGTATTGTTTGATAGATCGATAATTACAAATGCAAAATTGTAGGCCTGTGGTATAGTTTAATTGATCTGTAATAAAAATGATGGGCGAAGAACATATAAGAGACTAATTATTTGAATATATTGCTAATCATACGAATTATTTCTTTGTAAGCGAATTGGGTAAAACGATGAACTGTAATGATAGAGAACGGCACATCGTTGATCTGTGTCAATGTTACAGATAAAAAGTTGTAGGTTTGCAACATCGTTTGAAAAATTTATAAAGGAAGAATGATTACTTAAAGTAGGAATGATTCAAATATATTGTTAGTAGTACAAATTACCTTATTGCAAGCGAATTGGCAAATGAAAGGCGTAGTGTGATGGTGTTAAAAAAATAATTCCGTGAATGACTTGGCGATAATATATGTTAATGTTGCATAAAAAGAATTGTAATTCTGTGGTACAGTTACAGAAATCGATAAGTACAGAGTATAAAACAAATATAGAGAGTTACTGAAATGTATAGGACAAAGTATTTTGTTGTAAGCGTGTTGCGTAAAAAATTTTATGAACGGCGAAGTACATTTATGATCCCAAAAAAAATGCATGAATATCTTAGCGTTATTCCATGTTAGTATTACGAATGTAAATTCTACTTCAGTGGTATAGGTTGATAGTTTGATAATTTTAAAAATGATGGTTTAAGAAAACGTAAAGTATGAATGATTTGAATGTATTGTTAACAGAATAAATTATTTTGTTGTAAGCGATTGGAGTAAATACATTTGGAAACGGTGAAGTGTAATGGTGACTTGTGAAAGTAATGTCAATGGCATGTCATGTCATACATGTTTAGTAGTACAACTTACTTTGTGTAAGCAAATTGGGTAAATAATTTTATGAACGGCGAAGTGTAATAACGATATAGAATTCATGCGCGAATATGTTGCAAACGGTAAGTTGTAGGCTGTGGTGTAGTTTGAAAGATTGATATTTGTAGAATCGACTGACTAAATAAAATTTAAAGGATGAAATACTTAGATATATTTATATTGCTATAATATGAACTATTTTGAAGAAAGGGAGTTGGCCAAGTAATTGTGTAAACGGCGATTTGTAATTTTAGAAAAGTAATGCTTTGATCTGTGTTAATGTTACAAAGGGATAATAATAAATATAATGTAAATAATTATAAAAATAATAGGACAAAGAAAATATAAAGGACGAGAGGTTTCTATATATTGTTAATAGTACAAATATTTCGTTGAACGTAAATTGGGCACATAACTGTATGAACGGCGAAATGTAATTGGGATAAAAAATGAATACCTGAACGGCTCAGCGTTAATCCGTGTTAATGTTACAAATTAAAAATTCCAGATCAGTGGTATAGTTTAATACTTTCCTGCTTATATGAGAAGAATTATTAAGATTGATTGTTAATGGTACAAACCGTTTTGATTTGTGTGAATTGGGTAAATAAGTTTATGAACGATCAGGTTTGAATGTGATTAAGAGTAGAATACGAAAATCGCTTTGCGTTAGTCTGTGTCAATGTAAGAATAAAAAAATCCTAGATCAGCGGTGTGGTTTGATACATCATAATTCTAAGTATAATTGGTTAAAACAGTTATAATTGTTGAATCATTTGTATACATTATTATGGTATAAGCGAATTGGGTGAATAATTTTACGAAGCGAGGTGATTTAGTTAATTAAATCTAACGCTACTTACGAGGGACAGTAGGCTTGTTGTATAGATTGATAGATCGATAATTATACATGTGAGTGATTAAATATTGGTTTAAAATATTTTGCTGTAAACGGATTGGGTAAATAAGTTTATGAATGGCAAAGTGTCGATTGTAAAATATTCAATACATGTGCGGCTTTGCGTTAATCTGTGTTAATGTTACAAACGAAAAACTACGTGATAAAGAAAATATAATACATTAGTAACAATACAAGCTATTTTGTTGAACCCGAATTGAGTTAATAATTGTATGAACGGCGAGGTGATCTAAGGATAAAAGGTAAATACGTAAAGGTATTTGCGTTAAAAATTGGTAGTTTGGTAGCTCGATGAAAATATAAAGGGTGAATTATTTGGATTATTTTGTTATATACGAATTGGGTGAGTAAGTTTATGAGTGACCAAGTGTTAAGATGACAAACAAAATTAAAGTCAATGGCTTTTCGTTAATATGTTAATGTCATATCATATATTGTTAATAGTACATATTACTTTGTGTAAGCGAATTGGGTAAATAATTTTATGAACGGCGAAGTGTAATAACGATATAGAATTCAAGCGTGAAAATGTTACAAACGAAAAGTTCTAGACTGTGGTATAGTTTGAAAGATTGATATTTGTAGAATTGACTGACTAAATAAAATTTAAAGACTGAAAGACTTGGATATATTTATATTCCTATAATAGGAATTACTTTGAAGAAAGTGAATTGGGCAAGTAATTGTGTAAACGGCGAATTGACTTAGAAAAGTAATGCTTTGATCTGTGTTAATGTTACAAAGGGAAAATAATAACTAATATAAATAATAATTGGACAAAGAAAATATAAAGGATGAGAGGTTTCTATATATTGTTAATAGTACAAATATTTCGTTGGACGTGAATTGGGCAAATAACTTGATGAACGGCGAAATGTAATTAGGATAAAAAATGAATACCTGAACGGCTCAGCGTTAATCTGTGTTAATGTTACAAACGAAAAATTCCAGATCAGTGGTATAGTTTAATAGTTTCATGCTTATATGATAGATGAATTTTTAAGATTTATTGTTAATAGTACAAACCATTTTGTTTTGTGTGAATTGGGTAAATAAATTTATGAACGGTCAGGTTTGAATGTGTCTAATACGATAGTCGCATTGCGTTAGGCTGTGCATGTAAGAATAAAAATTCTAGGTCAGCGGTGTGGTTTGATACATCGAATTCTAAGTATAATTGGTTAAAAAAGTTATAATTGTTGAATCATTTGTATACATTATTATGGTATAAGCGAATTGGGTGAATAATTTTACGAAGCGAGGTGATTTAGAATGAATACGTGAACGGCTTAGCGTTAATCTGTGCTATTGTTACAACGAAAAATGCTTCGTCTGTGGTGTTGTTTGATAGACCGAGAATTACAAATGCTAAATTATAGGCCTGTGGTATTGTTTAATTGATCTGTAATAAAAATGATGAGCAAAGAATGTATAAGAGACGAATTATTTGAATATATTGCTAATCATACTAATTATTTCTTTGTAAGCGGATTGGGCAAAACGATGAGCTGTAATGATAGAGAACGGCATATCGTTGATCTGTGTCAATGTTACAGATAGAAAATCGTAGGTTTGCGACATAGTTTGAAAGATCGATAAAGGAACAATGATTACTTAAAGTATGAATGATTAAAATATATTGTTAGTAGTACAAATTACCTTATTGCAAGCGAATTGGCAAATAAAAGGCGTAGTGTGACGGTGTTAAAAAAATAATTCCTTGGATGACTTAGCGTTAATATATGTTATTGTTGCATACAAAAAATTGTAATTCTGTGGTACAGTTATAGAGATCGATAAGTACAATGTAAAAAACAAATATAGAGAGTTACTGAAATGTATTGTTAATAGCACAAACTTTTTTTTTTGTAAGCGTGTTGGGTAAATAATTTTATGAACGGCGAAGTACATTTATGATACGAAAATAAATGCATGAATATCGTTATTTCGTGTTAGTGTTACAAATGAAAATTCTAGGTCAGTGGTATAAGTAGATAGTTTGATAATATTAAAAACGATGGTTTAAGAAAACGTGAAGGATGAATGATTTAAATGCATTGTTAACAGAATAAACTATTTTGTTGTAAACGATTGGAGTAAATACATTTGGATACGGCGTTGTGTAATGGCGTCTTGGAGTTAATTAAAGTTAACGTCACTAACGAAGAATTGTAGGTTTGTTGTATAGTTTGATAGATCGATAGTTATACATGTGAGTGACTAAATATTGGTTTAAAAATATTTTGCTGTAAACAGATTGGGTAAATAAATTTATGAATGGCAAAGTGTCGATTATAAAACACTGAATACATGTGTGGCATAGCGTTAATCTGTGTTAATGTTACAAACGAAAAACTGGGTGATAAGTAAAATATAAAGGATGAGTAGTTGCTGTACATTAGTAACAACACTATAGCTATTTTTTGAACCCGAATTAAGTTAATAATTATATGAACGGCGAGGTGTTCTAATGATAAAAGGTAAATGCGTGAACGGATTTGCGTTAATGTCTGTTAATCTTACAAAACAAAGACTTCTGGTCTGTGGTATATTTTGGTAGTTCGATGAAAATATAAAGGGTGATTTATTTGGAGATATTGCTAATAACTCGAACCATTTCGTTATATGCGAATTGGCCGAGTAAGTTTAGAAGTGACCAAGTATGAAGATGATAAACAATATTGTCAATGGCTTTTCGTTTTCGTGTCATGTCATATATTCGTTAATAGTACAAAATACTTTGTGTAAGCGAATTGGGTAAATATTTTTATGAACCGTTAAATGTAATAATGATATTGATATAGAAAGCTTACGTGAACGGCTTAGCGTTAATATGTGCAAATGTTGCAAACGAAAAGTTTTGGTCTGTGGTGTAGCTTGAAAGTTGGATACTTATAGAAATGACAGGCCAAATAAAATTTAAAGGATGAAAGATTTGGATATATTCGTATAATACGAACTAATTTGATGTAAGGGAGTTGGGCAAGTTGTTTTGTAAATGTTGAACTGCAATGATAGGAAAATGAATTTGTGTTAATGTTACAAATGGAAAGTTCTGCGTATGTGGTATAGTTTGATAGATTGATAATTATAAAAATGATTGTTTAAACAAAACATGAAAGTATGATTGAGTTAAATATATTATTAATAGTATAGACTGTTATTGTAACCGAAATTGGTAAATAATGTTAAATGTGATGAGAATAACGGCTTAGAGTTAATGCACGTTAAGGTCACAAACAAGAAAATTTGGTTCAGTAGTACAGTTGTAAGGATCGGGAAAATATGATTGGTTAAATAAAATATAAAGAATGAGTTATTAGGTATATTCTTGACGGTACAAACTATTTTGTTGATATGTTATGTAGTTCATGATCGGCGAAGTGTAATGATAATGGAGAAATGAATATGAAAACGGTTTTTTGTTAACTTGTGTTAGCGGTGCAAACGAATAATTATAGGTTATTGGTTCGAAAGGTCGATAATACAGAGATGATCATTAAAAGACGATTTAAAAGATTTGGATGTATTGTTAAAAGTACAAACTATTTTGTTATATCGTATTGGGAAATAATCTTTTGAACGGCGAAGTGTAATGATAATACTTGTACGTGCTTACGTTAATATGCTTTAATGTTACTAATGAAAAATTCCAGGTCTGTGGTATAGTTTGGTAGATCGATAATTATAAATATGATTGGTTAAGGAAAATTTATTTTGTGTAAGCGAGCAGGGTAAATAATTTATGAAAGGCGAAATGTGATGATAAAAAATGATTACGTGAACGGCTTGGCGTTACTGTATCTTAATGTTACAAACAAAAAATGTTAGTGTTGTGGTCTAGTTGTAGAGATCGATAATTATAAATATAATTGGGTAAAAAATATATGAATATTTGGGTGTATTGTTAATATTACAAACTATTTTGTTACCAGAGAATGGGGTAAATAATTTTATAAACGGCACACAATGATGATTAAAAAAATTAATATAAAGACTGATTTGAGTTAATCTGTGTTAATGTTACAAACGAGAAAATCCAGATCAGTGGTATAGCTTGATTGGTCGTTAATCATAAAAATAAGTAATATAGTAAAAGATATCGAGTGAATGATACTATTGCAAGTCAATTGGGTAAAAATGTTATGAACAGCAAAGTGAACGCTATTAATGAAAAAATTAAAGTTTGTTGTATAAGTCGATCATGATAAGAATGGTACGTTAACGTTACAAACGTAAAATATGGAAGTGGTATGGTTTGATAGACCAACTATAAAAATGATTGCATAAACAAATATATAACTTGAGTTATTGTTAATAGTAAAAACTATTTTGTTGTTAGAGTATTGGGTAAATGATTTTATGAATGACAGTGTCAATTATAAACATAAATGAGCGAAATGTTATTAGGATAAATAAACGAATACGATAAAACGTTAAAATGTTACAAACAAAATATTCGAGATCAGTGTTGTAGTAACTTGTGAGTTATATTAATAGTACAAACTACTTAGTGTAAGGGAATTGGGTAAATTCTTTTGTGAATGGCGCGGTGTAATAATGATATAGAATGAATACATGAACAGTCTAGCGTTAATCCGTGTTTGTGTTACAAACTAAAAATTGTAGGGCTGTGGTATAGTTTGACAGATCAATAATTATACAATAAGCGAATTGGAATTCGGTAAATAAGGTTATGAACGAGCAAGCGTAAAGACGATAAAAAATGAATACGGAATGGCTTTGCGTTAGTCTACGACATACGTTAATGTTAAAACAAAAAATTCTGTTTATGGTGTAGTTTGATAGATGAATAATAAAAAAGAACGGGTTTGCGAAAAATAGATTGTGTGGTATAGTTGTAAACATTGATACTTATGAAATGAATTATTGGTACGTAACCTATGACAGGCGAGGTGATGATAAAAAAATAGAAAAAAGGATAAATTTTTTGATTATACAGTTTATAGTATGAACTATGTTGTTACTTGCGAATTTGGTAAAAAAGTTTTATAAACGCGAAAGACAGAAATGAAAAGTTTCAGGTTTGTGATATTGTTTCATAGGTCGATAATAACAAAATGATTGGTTAAAGAAAATAAATGGATGATCGATTAGGATATATTTGTTCCTAGTACAATCTAACTTAAGACGATTTTTGTAAATAATTTATGAACCGCTAAGTGAGATGATAATATGAAAAGTGTTATACGATGAATACTTTGGAAATATTATTAATGGTACAAACTGTGTTCTTGCAAGCGACTTGGGTAAAAACATTTATGTACGACAAACTGCTATGAGATATTAAAAAAATACGTATACGGCGTTACATATATTTGTGTCTGTTACAAAAAAGGTTTGATTTGTGGTGTTGTTTGATAAATCGATAATGATAAAAATGATTGATTGTATATTTTTAATTAGGTACCTTTGTTAACGACGAATTGTAATGTTAAAAAAGATAAGTGAGAGGATTTAGCATTAATCTGTGTCAATGTAGTAAGCTAAAAATTATATGTGTGGTATAGTTTAATACATCGATAATTATGAAAATGATTGATTAAAAAAAACTGAAAGTGAATGATACTGTTTTTATTACAAACTATCTTATGAGAAGCGAATTTGGTAAATACATTAATGAATGGCAAAGTGTGATGATGATAAAAAACGATTACGAGAACGGTTGCAAACCGGTTTTTCTAGGTTAGTGGTGTGGTTGTTGGGATCGATAATTATAAAAATGATTGGTTAAAGGTAATATAAAGTATGAAAGCTTTGAAATATTGTTAATAGTACAAAACATCTTATTGTAAGCGAACTTGGTAAAAAAAAATTATGAATGACGAAATGTGATTATCATAAAAAAAAAGTGATTACGTTAACGGCTTAACGTTAATGTTAAAACAAACAGTTTTAGTTTTGTGGTAGAAATCGATAATTTGCAAATATGGTTTGATAAAGAAAAATAATTTATTTGGATATGTTTGTAATAGTACAAACTATTTTCTTGTAAGTGAGTTGGGTAAATATTTTTATTAATACGTGTACGACTTAATCTTTATTATTGTTACAAACGAAAAATTAGAGGAATGTGTGTGCATACGTGAACGGCTTAGCGTTAATGCTTGCTAATGTTCTAAACAAAAGATTTCAGGCCAATGGAATAATTTGATAGTTCAATGATAATATAAAGGACGAATTATTTGAGTAAATTGTTGACAGTACAAACTGTTTTGTTGTGAATGACTTGGGTAAATAATTGTATGAACAGCCTAGTATAAAAACGATAAAATGATGAATACGTAAATGGCCTTGCGTTAGAAACGAAAAAAGTCAGTGGTATAGTTTGATATGTCGATTTGTATAAGAATGGTTGTTTAAAGACGACATAAGAGACCAATTATTTGGATATATTAATAGTATAAAATGTCTTATTGTAAGCAAAATTAATATATAATTTTGTGAACGGTAAAATGTAATTATGAGAGAGTAATTATGTGAACGGTTTAGCGTTAATAGATAATAATGTTAGAAAACAAAATGTTCTAGTTCTGTGGTATAGTTGTAGAAATCGATAATTTGTAAATATTGTTGGTTAAAGAAGGATGTATTTTTGTATATATTGTTAATGGAAGACACTATTAGGTGGTAAGGGAATAGAGTAAATAATTAATGCATGGCAGAGTGTAAATTACAGAAACACTGAATATGTGTATGTCGTAGCGTTGATCTGTGTTAATGTTTCAAAAGAAAATTTGGACGACAGAGGTAGAGATTGATTAAAATAAAAATAACTGGACAAAGAAAACATTATGTATGAGTGGTTTCCATATATATTATGGTACAAACTACTAAGCTTCTAAGCGAATTGAGTAAATTTTATGAACTGCGAAGTATAATTAGGATAAATAAATGAATACGTGAACGCTTTAGTGTTAATATACGATAATGTTATAAACAAAATGTTTTAGTTCTGTGGTATAGCAATAGAGGTCGATAATTTGAAAGTGTAATTGATAAAAAAGGATGAATTTTTGTATATATAGAAAATGGTAAAAACTATTTGCTTGTAAACGAATTGGATAAATAATTTTGTGAATGGCAGTCTGTCGAAAAAATTAACAGGTGTAGGAGTTAGCGTTAACCCATATAAATGTTGCATACGATGAATTGAAGAACAGTGGTTAAAGTTTGAATGGCCCATAAATACAGAAATAATTATAGATGAAGAAAACAAAACATGTATGGTTTCTATATATTGTGTCTAGTGCAAACTATTTTGTTGCAAGTAAATCAGGTAAATAAGTTTATGAACGGCGATATGTAATTGCGATAAATAAATAAATGCGTGAACGGCTAAGCGTTAATCTGTTCTAATGCTACAAGCGAAAGATTCCAGGTCAGTGGTATAGTTTGATAAAGATGTATATATAGTACAAACTATTGAGTTGAAAAGGAATTGGGTAAATAAGTTTCTGAACGACCAAGTGTAAAAACGATAAAAAACTTGATTCGATTTAGTCTACGTTAATGTTAGAAACAAAAATTCTGAGTCAGTGGTATAGTTTGATATTTTGACAAATATAAAGATTATAATGAATGAATAAATTGGTTGGATAACTACTACTTAGTGTAGTTGTGTAAATAATTTTATGAGCGGCGATGTGTAGTCATTATATAGAATGAACTCGTGAATAGCTTAGTGTTAATCTGTGTTAAAAACGAATAGTGTTAAATCTGTGGTGTAGTTTGCTAGATCGATAAATTTTATAAAAATCCTTGTTAAACAAAAGAATGAGATATGGATTATTTGGATATATTTTAATAGTACAAGCTGTATTATTGTGAGTGAATTTTAAAACGATTTATGAACGGCGAAGTGTGATAACAATAGAATACGTGAACAGTTTAGCGTTAAACTAAGTAAATGTTACGAACCATAAGTTCTAGTTCTGTGGTTTGAGACAAAAATGGATTAATCATTTGGATATATTGTTAATAGTACAAACTATTCTTGTAAGCGAATTGGATAAATAAGTTTATGAGCGACCAAGTGTACATGAATATGTGAATCGCAAACAATTTTATGTCAGTGGTACCCTTTGATGTATAGATAATTATAGAAATAAATGGTTAAAGAAAACAAATGGGTGAATTATTTGGATAATAGTATAAACTACTTAAGTGTAATTGGGTAAATAATTTTATGAACGATGTGATTCTGGTATGTAATGAAAACGTGAACAACTTAGTGTTAATCGTTGTTATACAAAAATTATTTTGTTTCTGACGTGGTTTCGATAGATTGATAATCATAAGAATGATTGGTTAAAAAAATATATGAAGTGTAAATGGTTTGGATATATTTTTAATAGTACAAATTATCTTATTGTAAGCGAGTTTTGAACGGCGAAGTGTAAAAGCAAAAAGAAAAATGAATATGTCAATGACTTTGGATAATCTACGTTATTCTGGGCGAGTGCTATAATTTGGTATATCGGTAATTATTAGAAGGATATGTTAAAAACGTATAAAGGGTGAATTATTTGGGTGTATTGCTAATAGTACAAACTGCTTAGTGCAAATCCGATTTGGTAGTGAAGTGCAATAATACTATAGAATGTATACGTTATCAGCTAAATATTAATCTGTGTTAATGCTACAAACAGTTACAGGCATGTGGTGTAATGTGATAGATCGATAATGATAAAAATGATTGGTTAAAGAAAATATAAAGTATGAATGATTTGAATATATCTTTAATAGGACAAACTGGCAAACTATCCTACCATAAACGCGTTTTGAGAACAATTTTATGAACGGCGAAGTGTCATGATACAAAAAATCCGTGAAGGTCTTAATGTTAATCTATGTAAATCTTAACAACAAAGTATTACGTCTGTGGTATTGTTAGATAAAATTTATGAACGGCGAAGTGTAATGATGGTAACGGAATGAATACGTGAACAGTTTAGCGTTAATCGTTGTTAATGTTATTTGTAATAGTACAAACTGTCTTACTGTAAGCGAATTTTGAAAATAAGTATGAACGGCAAATTGAAAAAAAAACAATAAAAAATTGAATACGTGAAGGTAGATCATTAATTATAAAAATCGTTAGTAAAAGAAAATATAAAGCATGAATGATTTTGGACACGCGTTTAATAATACAAAGTAGTTATTGTAAGCGAATTTTAAAAACGATTTTGTGAATGGCGAAGTGTGATGAGAACAAAAGAATACAGGAAGTGCTTATCGTTAAACTATGTCAATCTTTAACGAAAAGGTGTATGTCTGTGGTATAATCTGAAAAGTCGATAGTTATAAAAGTGATTGGTTAAAGAAAATTTAATGATGATTATATGCGTATATTGTTAATAGTAGCGAATTGGGTAAATAATTTTATGAACTGCGAAGTGTAATAATTATATAGAATTTATACGTGAATAGCTTAAGATTATTCTGTGTTAATGTTACAAACAAATAATTCTATGTATGTGGCGTAGTTTGGTAGATTGATAATTATTAAAGTGATTAGTTAAACAAAATATAAATTGGTAGTTTAATAGGTCGATAGTGATAAACATGATTGGTTAAAGAAAATGTAAAGCATGTATGGCTTGGTATATTATTAGTTCAAACTGTCTTATTATTGTAAGCGAATTAGATTAAATGATTTGTTAATTAGCTTTAATTACTACATGAGATAGGTAAATTGTAAACATAATTGGTTAATAAGAGGATGCATTATTTGGATACATGGTTAATAATACTGAACTATTTTGTTGTAAGAGAATTATAAAGCGAAGTCTAATATGGTATGTAATACGTGAACAGCTTAGCGTTATTCTTTGTGGATGTTTATTATCCATGATAATTATAAAAACGATTGGTTAAAGAAAATATGAAGTATGAACGTTATGGTAATATTTTGAAAATAGAGAATAGGTTCATGACCGGCGAAATGTAAAAACAATAAAACGGACACCTGAATGACTTTGCTATAGTCTAGGTTATGGTTACAAACAAAAAATGATGGGTCACTGGTGTAGTTTGATATATCGATAATTATAAGAACGATTCGTTAAAGAAAACATAATGAATCAAATATATGGGTTGTTGTTAATAGTAAAAACTACTTAGCGTGAACGAATTTGGTAAATAATTTTATGAATTGTGAAGTGTAATAATTATATAGAATGAATTTGTGAACGGCTTCGTTAATCTGTGTTAATGTTACAAACCAATAATTTCAGGTATGTGGAAAATATACACTATGAATGATTTGGATATATTATTAGTAGTACAAATTATCCTACTGTAAGCGAAGAGAATAATTTTATGCACAGCGAAGTGTGATGATAATAAAAGAATACGTAAACTGATTAGCGTTAAACTTTATAAATCAGTGGTATAGTTTGTTTGATAGGTCGATAGTTAAAAAGATTATTGGTTAAACAAAATGTACGAATGATTTGGGTGATAGTATTAGTAGTGTAAACTGTTTAATTGTAAGCGATTTAGTTATGTAATTGTATTAACGGTGAAATGTTATTATGATAAAAAGTGACCTAAACAACTTAGCGTTAATACATGTTAATGTTACGAACAAAATGTTTTAGTTTTGTGGTATAGTTCTAGAGATTGGCAAATTTGTAAACATAGTTAGTTAAGAAAGAATTATTTGGATGTATTGTTAGTAGCACAAACTATTTTGTTGTAAACGAATTAGATAAATGAGTTATGAAAAGTTTTGATAAATAAGTGCAAAAATAATAAAAAAATGAATATGTTAGAAACTAGAAATTCTATGTCAGTGGTATCGTTTGATATATCAATAATTATAGGGATGATTGGTTAACGAAAATATAGTGAATGAATTGTTTGGGTAAAATATTAACAGTACAAGTTATTTAGTACCTATACGCGAATTGTGTAAATAATTTTGCTAACTGCAAAGTGTAATAATTATGTAGAATGAATACTTAATGTTAATCTGTGTTAATGTTACAAACAAATAATTCTAGGTCTCTGGTGTAGTTTGATAAATAGATAATTATAAAATCAATTGGTGACAAAATGTAAAGTGTGAATGATTGGGATATATTTTATATAATAGTAGAAACTATCTTGTAAGCTTGTTTTGAAAATATTTTTATGAAAGCGAAGGAATGATAAAAAAGAAATACGTGGACGGCTTAGCGTAGTTAATGTTACAAATGAAAAGGTCTAGGTTTGTGGTATTGGTTGATAGATCAATAGTTATAAAATTGATTGGTTAAACAAAATGTAAAGTATGAATGATTTCGATATATTAGTAATAGTACAAACTGTCTTATTGTAATCGAATTTGGTAAATAGTTTTATGGACGGCGAAATGTGATTACTGAACGGCTTAGTGTTAATATATGTTAATGTCACAAACAATTTTTTTAGTACCGGGGCATCATTAATTTGAAATATAACTAAAAATTATTATCAATTTTATTAAATACATAAATAAAATGTTTGTTTATCTCGAGTAGGATTTGAACATATGACCTGTACTTTGCTAGAGTACCGCGCTAACCATCTTCGCCGTCGAGATTCAACCTCCAATCGATGTAAATTTGGTCTTTATGTATGTAGAACTGATATCAATTCTAAATGAGATTACAATCAAATTACGTATATTAATGGAATGTGAGCCTGCAATATCGCAAGGATTAATATACGTAATTGATTGCAATCTCATATTTAAATTTACATCAGTTCCAAATACATAAAGACGAAATTTACATCGTCTGGGGTTTGAATTGGCGCAGATGGTTAGCGCGGTACTCTAGCAAAGTATAGGTCGTAGGTCCAAATCCTACTCGAGGTAAACTTTTTATTTATATATCTAATAAAATTAATATTAATTTTTAATTACATATGTATTTTTCAACTTATTCGTTCATAAAACCTATAATAATGGAAATACAATTGTTTAAAGGATCGATGAATTATTTTGATATAGTGGTATTAGTACAGACCTTTGTTGTAATTAATTGGGTACATAATGTTATGAATGTGATTATGATAAAAAGTGAACGGCTTAGCGTTAATACATGCTAATATTACCAACAAAATGTTTTAGTTCTGTGTTATAGTTGTAGAGACAAGGAATTTGCAAATATAATTGCTAAATGAAAATTCTACTTTGATATATCAATAATGATAAGAAAACTTAATAGATGAATTACATGGGTATATTGTTAATAGTGTAAGCGAATTGGGGAAATAATGTTATGAACGGCGAAATGTAAATACAGATTTTATATGTGAACAGCGTAACGTTATTCTATGTTAAACTGTGGTGTAGTTTGATAGATCGATAATTATTAAAATGATCGGCTAAAGAAAGTATTACGTATAAATAATGTGAAAATATTATTAATACAAAGTATCCTACTGTAAGCGAATTTTGAGGATCATTTTATCAACGGCGAAGTATGATGATACTAAAGCAATACGTTAACGGCTTAGCGTGAAACTGTATAAATGTTACAAATGTAAAGTTCTAGTTCTGTGATATAGTTTGCTAGGTCGACAGTTATAAACATGACTGGTTAAACAAAATGTAAAGTATGAATGGTTTGCTTATAGTATTTATTTAGTACAAACTGTCTAATTATAATTTTATGAACGGTGAAATGTGATTATGATAAAGACGTGATTATGTGAACGGTTTAGCGTTAGTACATGTTAATGTTACAAACAAAATGTTTTAATTCTGTGTTATAGTTGTAGAGATAAGGAATTTGCAAATATAATTGCCAAATGAAAGGAGGCATTACTTGGATATATTGTTAATAGTATATACTATTTTGTTGTAAGCGAATTACAAAGCAAAGTGTAATAGGTATGTAATAAATATATGAACACCTGAGTGACTTTGCGATAGTCTACGTTAATGTTACAAACAAAAAATTCTACTTTGATATACCAAAAATTATAAAAATGATTGGTTAAAGAAAAGTTAATAGATGGATTACATGGGTATATTGTTAATAGTGCAAACTAATTAGTGTAAGCGAATTGGGGAAATAATGTTATGAACGGCGAAATGTAAATATAGATTTCATATGTGAACAGCGTAACGTTATTCTATGTTAAACTGTGGTGTAGTTTGATAGATCGATAATTATTAAAATGATCGGCTAAAGAAAGTATTACGTATAAATAATGTGAAAATATTATTAATAATACAAACTATCCTACTGTAAGCGAATTTTGAGAATCATTTTATCAACGGCGAAGTATGATGATACTAAAGCAATACGTGAACGGCTTAGCGTGAAACTGTATAAATGTTACAAATGTAAAGTTCTAGTTCTGTGATATAGTTTGATAGGTCGACAGTTATAAACATGATTGGTTACACAAAATGTAAAGTATGAATGGTTTGCTTATAGTATTTATTTAGTACAAACTGTCTAATTATAATTTCATGAACGGTGAAATGTGATTATGATAAAGCGTGATTATGTGAACGGTTTAGCGTTAGTACATGTTAATGTTACAAACAAAATGTTTTAGTTTTGTGTTCTAGTTTTATAAATTGGTAATTTGTAAATATAATTAGTTAAAGAAGGGATGCATTATATGAATATATTATTTTATTGCAAGCGAATACGTTGGAAACTCTAAGTTAGTGGTATAGTTTGATGTATAAATAAATATTGGAATGATTGGTTAAAGAAAATATAATGGTTGGATTATTTTGTGTAAGCGAATTAGGTAAAGAGTTGTTAATGTTATACGCAAATAGTTTTAGGCCTGTGGTATACTTTGATATATCGATAATTATAAGATTGGTTGGTTAAAGAGAATAAATATAATGGATGAATTACTTTGATCTATTGTTTATAGGACAAACTACTTAGTGTAAGCGAATTGGGTAAAAAAATTGTATGTACGGCGAAGTGTAATAATTATGTAGAATGAATATTTACGTTAATCTGTGTTAATGTTACAATCAAATAATTCTAGGTCTGTGATGTAATTGAATAGATCGATAATTATAACATGATGGGTTAAAGAAAGTATACGTCAACGGCTTACCGTTGTAAATGTAACAAACGAAAAGTTCTGTCTGTGGTATTGATTGATAGATCGATAGTTATAAAGATAATTGAGGTTAAACAAAATGTAAAGTATGAATGATTTGGTTATATTAGCATAGTACAAACTATCTTATTGTAAGCGCATTTGGTAAATAGTTTTATGAACGGCGAAATGTGATTACGGGAATGGCTAAGTATATGTTAATGTCACAAATAAAATGTTTTAGTACCGTGGTGTTATTAATTTCAAAAATAATTGTTTTACTAATTAATGAATTATTTGGATATATTGGTAATAGTGCAAACCTTGGTTGTAAATGAGTTGAGTACTTAATGTTATATATGGTACAGTGCCTATTATAAAAAAAACGTATCTATGTACGACCAGTGTTAATGTTACAAATAGTAAATTGGAGGAGTGTGGTAAAGTTTGGGCCAATAAATATAAAAATAATTGGATAAAGAAAACATAAAGGAAAAGTGGTTTTCATACATTGTTAATAGTACAAACTATTTTGTTGTAAGAGAATTGGGTAAATACGTTTATGAATGGCGATATATAAGTAGGATAAATAAATAAATATGTGAACGGATTTGCGTTAATCTGTGCTGATGTTACAAACGAAAGGTTCCAAGTCAGTTTGATTGTCCGATGAAAATATAAATGCATAATTATTTGGATAGATTGTTAATAAATAGTAAAAACTATTTTGTTGTAAACGAATTGTATGAAAAATGAACGGAAAATGTATTGTTTATAATACGAACTATTTTGTTGTAAGAGAATTGACAAAACAATTTTGTGATCGTTGAACTGTAATAATAGAGAAAGAATGAGTGAACGGCTCAGCTGTGCTAATGTTAGAAACGAACAATTCTAGGTTTGGGTTGTAGCTTGAAAGATCGACATTTATAAAAAATGGTTGCTTAAAGGGGTATATGGTATGCATGATTTGGATATGTTGTTAATGACACAAACTATCTTTTTGTAAATAATTTTATGAACAGTGATCTGTGATGACGATCAAAATATGATTACGTGAACTACTTAACGTTATTATATGTTAATGTTCGCTCTCTGATATGGTGGTAGATCTCGGTTACTATAAGTATGGTTTGTTAAAAAAAAACGATGAGTTATTGATATAAAATTGGTAATAGTGCAAACTATATAATTATAAACGAATATGGTAAATAATATTATGAATCGCGAAGTGTAATTATGTTAATGTGCCTTAATGTTACAAATTGAAAATTTTAGGTCAATGGTACAGTTTGATAGTTCGATAATTATAAAAATGGTTGGTTTAAGAAAATATAATGGATAAGTTATTTGGATATCTTGTTAATAATAAAAGATTGCGTAAATAAGTTTATGAACGGCGAAGTGTAATTATAAAAAAATGAATACGTGAATACGGTTAGTGGTATTGCTTGATAGATCGTTAATTACAAAAAATGATTTTTGAAAGAAGATATGAAGGATGAATGATTTTTGTATGTTGCTAATAGTACAAATGATTTAATTGTAATAAAATTTGAGTCAATAATTTTATAAACAGCCAAGTGTAATAATGTTAAAAAAGAGTACGTGAACGGCTTAGTGTGTATTAATGTTACAAACGAGAAATTCTAGATCTGTAGTATTGCTTGATAGATCGATAATAAGAAATATGTTTGGTTAAAGAAAATATGAAGGATGAATATTATTAATAGTTCAAACTATTTTGTATTAACGAGTTGGGTAAATAACTTTATGAGCGGCGAAGTGTAATAATGATAAAGAATAAATATGTGAACGGTTTAGGGGTAATTTGTGTTAAAGTTATAATCGAAAATTCTAGGTGTGATGATGTAGTTTGATGGATCGTTAATTATAGAAATGATTGGGTTAAGAAACTATACAGGATGTGTAATTAGTACAAGTTAAATGACTAACGAAAAATTCTAGGTCTCTTCTATAGTTGTATAGATATGATAATTATACATATGGTTGTCTAAAGATAATATACAGTATTACTGACTTGGATATGTTGTCAATAGTACAAACTATTTGGTAAGCGAATTGGCCATTGCAAGTTTATGAACGGCAAACTGTAATGATAGAAAAAGAACACGTGAACGGTTTAGCATTAATGTGTGTTATTGTTACAAATGAATAATTGTAGTTATGTGGTATAGTTTGATAGATCGATCTTGGGTAAATAATTTTATAAACGGCGAAGTGCGATGATGTTTAAAAAATAAGTAGGTGAAATTCTAAGTCTCTGGTATAGTTGTAACATTCGATAATTATCAAAATGGTGCTTTAAAGAAAATGTGAAGGTTGAATAATTTGGTATATTGTTAATGGTATAAATTATTTCGTTATAGGCGAATTGAATAAATGCATTGTGATCATGATTCAAAGATGAAAGTGCGATCGACATAGTATTAATCTGTATTAATATTATAAACCAAAAGCCTAGATTAAGTTTATTAGGATCATTATCAAATGTATGGTGAAAGAAAGTGTAGGGAGAATGATTTCCATATACGTGTTTTTAACAGTTCCAACTATGTTAGTTAATTGGGTAAGTCAATTTGTGAATGGCAGTTTGAAGTAAAGATAGAGGTAAAAAAGTGAATCTACGAACGACATATCCATTGTAGATGTTAATGCTATAGGTAAACGAAACATTTTGGTTTGGTATGATGGGTTGGCGATTGCCAAATGATTGGTTAAAGAAAAGTAAAGGAGGGTTGGGTTGGATAATGGTTCGAACTATTTTGTTATCAACGAGTTGGGTAGACAAATAATTTTACTCACCATGCATTGTGAGCATGATTATAAATTGAATGTGTGAACGGTTGTTACATAATTAATGTTAATGCTATACGTAAATTTGTGGTATGCTAAATGCTTAAATGGTTGTTTAAAGGAAATGTATTGGGAAAATGATTTGTGTATATTAGGAACGGCTCGATGAATTTTTAGGTAAAAGTATTTCTGAAAATGTTTATGTTGCACAAAACTAGATGTATTTAAATGATTGGTTAAGAAAAAGTTGTAGAATGAATTTTTGGTAAAAGGAATGAGATCTACAGTTAAAACCTTGTTTTGTAATGCAATGTTTAGTTTAAATTTATTTAAATATCTTTTGTAGTTTTGTTTTCGTTGCATATGGCATTTTACGTGTACGTACTTATAGGTAAATTGGGATGTGTAATGAAATTTATTCCATAATTATAATGGGCTATTTCCTTGTAAGGTTGCATTAGCTTCTGTAAAGAAATTTATGTGGACTTAATTTGTTTAATCGGTTTAGTGTGCCGCCTATTGCACGTTTGTTTGCTTTCGTGTATAAATTTGCTTACATCGTAATATGGATTATCTTATTTGTTTAGTTTGTGGCATTGGAAATTGGAATGAATTATATCCATACAATAGATCAATAACATTTTTGTATCCATGTAAATTAAGCTCTACATTTTGAACTTCTTCTAATTAAGCTTCTAATTAAGCTCTACATTTTGAATTTCTTCTAATAATATCTTTTGGTATGTGTAAATGTTTGTTGCTTGTTATCTTTTGTTGTTTTAATAACATTATTTACTAATTAATTATATATATATATATATATATATATATATATATATATATATATATATATATATATATATATATATATATATATTGTTTAAACTGAATATTCTTTAATCACGGATTATCGCCTGTATTTTTAAATTTTTAAATTATATTTAAATTATATTTTTTGTATTGTAATGTTCAAAGTAATTTGTACTAAGTAAGTTCAAAGTTCAATTATGAAACATTTGGCTCTTTTTTTAAATTTTGGCTTTACCTCAGAAATTGATGAAAGGGAGGCGGGAGGGACAAAATTCAAAATTTTTTTTTATTGACAAAAATTAGTTAACAGAAGTCCACATAAAAATCCACTTTTTTGGAGTTTTGTGAATAACTTTGTGGATTGAAATTATTTTATTTTAATATTAATACTATAATTGTACATGTAACTATAAATCACTGCCCGATCGTGCAAATTAGTTAATTTATATTTATTAATTAATTGTAAATTCATTAATGTTATTTACCACTTTAAATATGATAAATGTGTTAAAATTATTAAATAAATTAACAATAATAATGCGAAGCTTTAAGGATATTTTTAGCTATTATTGTAGATTTCATCGTATCAAACATTAAATCCATCTAGTTTTTTCCGTAGAGTTAATTAAGCCTTCGTAAGTAGTTGTCCAACGTGTTGCATTTCAGTGTTTTTTTTTCATGTCTAGATACAAAATTTGGCATTAAGTATATTTTGTTATGTTTGAATTAGCACAGATACATCCGCGGTACTAATTAACAAGTTGTGATATTTAATCTTAATGTACGATTGTACCAAGGTAGATTTATGAATTAGTTACTAAAATGGATTGTTGTTTTATTGTTCAGTTTGTGGCATTAGAAATTGGAACTAATTATATGGATATAATAGATCAATAATACTTTTGCTTCGATGTTTTAATGTTTACATTTTTTACTTCTTGTAATGCATTGTTATCTTTTGATTTAATATTATTTACTAACTAATTACATATACTGTTTAAACAGAATATTTTTTAATCACGGTTTATCCCTTGTATTTTTAAATTATATTATTGTAATGTTAAACGTAGTTTGTGGTAAACACGTTTAATTATGAAACATTTGGCTCTTTTTTTAATTTTGGCTTTACATTAGAAAAATTGATGAAAGGGAGGCGGGAGGGACAAAATTCAAAATTTTTTATTTCTTGATAAAAATTAGTAAACAGAAATCTACATTTTTTGGAGTTTGTGAATAACTTTGTAGATTGAAATTATTTTAATTTAATATGAATACTATAATTGTACATGTAACCATAAATCACTGCCTGGTCGTGCAAATTAGTTAATTTATTTGTATTACTAATTAAGTGTAAATGCATTAATGCTACTTACCACATATTAAATATGATAATTTATTAAAATTATTAATTAAATTAACAATAATAATGCAAAGTTCTATTAGCTATTATTATAGATTTCATCTTTTCAAACATAAAATCCATCTAGTTTTTTTCGCACATTTAATTATGCCTTTGTAATTAGTTGTCCAACGTGTTGCATTTCAGTGTATTTTTTTCATGTTTAGACACAAAATTTGGCATTAAGCATATTTTGTTATGTTTGAATTAGCACCTAGATATATCCGTGGTATTAATTAACAAGTTGTGATATTTAATTTTAATGCATGATTTTACCAAGGTAGATTTGTGTGAATTAGTTACTAAAATGGATTGTTGTTTTATTGTTCAGTTTATGGCATTAGAAATTGGGATTAATTATATGGATATTATTGGTCAATAATACTTTTGCTTCAATGTTTTAATGTTTACATTTTGAACTTCTTGTAATGCATAGTTATCTTTTGGTTTAATAATATTATTTACTAATTAATTACATATACTGTTTAAACAGAATATTTTTTAATCACGGTTTATCGCTTATATTTTTAAATTATATTATTGTAATGTTAAAAGTAGTTTGTGCTAAACACGTGTAATTATGAAACATTTGGCTCTTTTTTAATTTTGGATTTACATTAGAAAAATTGATGACAGGGAGGCGGGAGGGACAAAATTCAAAATTCTTTATTTGTTGACAAAAATTAGTGAACAGAAATCCACATAAATATCCACATTTTTGGAATTTGTAAATAAACTTTGGAGATTGAAATTATTTTATTTTAATATTATAAATTGATTAATATTTGGTTTAATGTATAATATTTTCTAAGTTTAAGTTATATTTTTAATTATTTATGTATGTTAAATTTTTTTATAGTTATTTATAATAATTTGCTTTTAAAATATTAATTTAATTAGGTTTTGTTAATTGTTGGATTAATTAAAATTAATTAATGTTTGCAAAAGGAGTGAAAGAAACAATAATATTCAATTTTTGGAATTAGTAAAAATTTGGAGATGAAATAATTTTCAATTAATTTTTATTTGTAGTAAATTAGTTTAAAATATATATAAAATCACATTTTGGATTTATAAATAATTTTTTATAAATTTTATTTTATTAAATATATTGTAATATTTATGTTTATTAAATTATTAATTAATTAAAATATGTAATAATATTTTTTCACTTAAAATTATAAAATGATTTTAATTTAAATTATTTTGTAAAATTAGTAAAAATTGGCTATTTAATTTTTGATTTTAGAAAATATTTGTTAAAGAATAATTTAATTTTTAATTATAAATGTGAAATTAATAATTTATTTATTTTAATAATTTACATTAATTATTTGTATTTATTAATATTAATTTATTATTAATTATATTAAATTGGATTAATTTATGTTTATTAATATAATTTTAATGTTTTAGTTTACATTATTATTTGTATGCAATTATTTGTTAAAATATATTTCAATTATTACATACTTTTAAACAATTTGATACGTTTTTTATTTTTAAATTATATTATTGTGAATTAAGTTTTACAGTTATTATTGTTATTTGTTATAAAATTTCTTTAGCTATTATTATAGATTTCATCTAAGCCATGCCTTCGCAATTAGTTGTCCATACGTGTCGCATTTCAGTGTTTTTGTCCATATCTACTAGAACAATTTGGCATTAAATATATTTTATGTTTATATTAGCACAGATATATTTGTGGAATTAGTTAACAAGTTGTGATGTTTAATTTTAATGCTGGATTGTACCAGTTAATGAATGGATTGTTCTTTTATTTTTTAGTTTGTGGCATAAGAAATTGGAATGAATTATATGGAATTAATAGATCAATAATACTTTTGCTTCGATGTTTTAATGTTTACATTTTGAACTTCTTGTAAATGCATAGTTAGCTTTTGGTTTAATAATATCATTTACTAATTAATTACATATACTGTTTAAACAGGATATTTTTAATCACGGTTTATCGCTTGTATTTTTAAATTATATTTATTTTTATATTAAAAGTAGTTTGTACTAAACACGTTAAATTATGAAACATTTGGCTCTTTTTTTAATTTTGGCTTTATCTTAGAAAAATTGATGGAAGGGTGGCGGGAGGGACAAAATTCAAAATTGTTTGTTTATTGACAAAAATTAGTAAACAGAAGTCCACATAAAAATGCACATTCTTTGCAATTTTTGTATAATTGTGGATGAAATTTAATATGAGTACTATAACTGTATGTACATGTAAATATATAAATCACTGCTCAATCATGTAAATTAATTTAAATTAATTGCTAATTAACTGAAATGGCATTAATGTTGTTTTAACTTATAATCTACTACATATTAGATATAATAATGGATTAAAATTATTAATTAACAATAATAATGCGAAGTTTTAAGGACATTTTTAGCTATAGTTGCAGATTTCATCTCTTCAAACATCAAATTCATGGAGTATTTTTCATCGATTTAATTACGCCTTCATAATTAGTTTTGCATAAGTTTTGCACTTCATCCATATTTAGATGCACAATTTATTAGTTTTGTATTACAGATTTATCTATGGTATTAGTTAACAATTTGCGATATTTAATTTTTTTAATGCACGATTGTTATTGCTGATATGTGCAAACCTGCTTATGTATATTTACAGCGTATGGAATTGAGTTGCTACACAAGATGAATGACATTTTACTAATAGCACGCATGCATGTCATTGTTATTTAAATAAATACAAAAATGTGATACAAAAAATGTACCACCAAGATTTCAAGAATTTCGGACTAACATTTTCAATACATACATTATACATTTTTCAGTTGATATCAATATTTTGTTGTAATTAAAAGGTTCATAAAATCTATCATTTATGCAAATTGAAAATAATTTTCTTTTTGGATATTATTTTAAAATTTCGGCCCTAATATTAGAAATTGATGAAAGGGCGGTGGGAGGGTCAAAATTCAAAATTGTTTTTTATTCAATTTTGCTTACATAATATACGTATGTATGTAGGTACTTTTATCAATAAAATTGTTTATATTTTATTTTTGTGTTTTATTGTACCTCTTAAACGTTGACACATTCGATAAAATCAATTATAATATTCGTTCTGCAATAGTGTCAAGCTGCAGTTCTTATACAGAGTGATCAATCTCAAGTGTGTACCATGTGATCAAAATATTTAAGTTGGTTCCACTGATGGGTCAGGTAAGAAGCTGTATTGCTCTAGCTACTCTAGAGCATGGTTCGAGTAAAAACTACGATCAGTTTCAAATTTGTATGAAGGTCATTAACTTATACATATTATAAAATATCTTAATTTAAATAATGACTATTTTGTATTTGATTAGACTGCATCCCTATAAAATACAACAAAATAAATAAAATATTATTTAATGATTGGATTACATCAATAAATAAATAAATAAATAATGAATCTTAAGTATTTAAATGTTATAATTTCATTATAATTAAATAAAATTTACAGTACATGTAAATGTAAATTCGATATCACAATTTGAAATTCAGAATATGTAATTTGTCTTGATATAGACAGTTGGTAAATAACTCAAGAAAATACAAAAGTGAAAAACGAAGGTATAATATGACATAAACTGACATAAACTAAAACGACTAAAACCACACTAAAAATCCAAGCAGCCAACTGCAAAACAACAATATTAACAACTAGGGATTTTTGTCATACCACTACAGTACACTTGAGATTGATCACGTTGTATATGTGGTAGTGATAATTATATTAAAAGATTTCCCAGTAAATTGAATTTTATTTTAATGTTCATCACCCTAAACCTTAGGCATTTTGTTACCTAATCTAAGCCCTAAACGAACAACACTTAACTGGGAAGTGGCTCCAGTCCCGGCTTCACACTTTTGAATCAACAGTAATCCATAGATATTTTACTTAATAACTAGATAAACAATCCTTGAAACCATGTATGATCCGAATTGAAACTGCACATGGGGGTATTAGGAATTGCGCACTAGTGAATATTGTACTGTGCAAACATAAGTCGCTGTGTGTGCAAGAAGGCAAATAGTTGTAATTATGTAATTATTTGTGACCTCACTTGAAAAATTGTAGATTTTCTTTTAATGTTTTCCTGTCGGCTGCACTATGCAGCTTCTCATATTTCACTTCTAATACTAATCTCGAAAAGCGCGAAAAACCGAGGTTAGAGAAACGCTTTTTGACAATTACAATTGATATCAAAAATTGAACTTGGCAATTCTAATAATACGATTGCGCATGTCCGAATACCCCCACCTTGTAAATTTTCGACCACCTTCGACCTTATTTAAATGTTCAATTTGTCTCGTATTTTAAACACGCAGCTCATATGCTCTGGCTATCTAACACGTGTCTGTTAAGGATTGAAGCTGACGTCATGTCAAATCTAGGAAATTTATTTGATTAGTATTTGCAACACAGAATTATATTGTTTAATCAATCGGTTTCTACCTTTTTTGCCATAGTCTCATGTGTCTGTTTTTCATTAGCTTTTATTATAGTTTTTCCGTTTATTCTTCATTCCTGTATTAATTTTTCGTTATATTCACAATCTGTTATTTTCAAAACTCCTAACATAAGTTTTTCAATTTTGCGTAAGTAAATTTGATATAAACTTCCAGGTTATGTTTAAAAATACGATGCATTTCAGATTTGATCAACGATTTTGCAATGGTGTTTACGTCTCAGCAAGACGCCTTCATCTTAATTTAATTTTAACAAACAATGTTTTAATTGCATCAAAGGTGATTACCCCATGGGACGCTAATGTTAATCTTTGCGACCAAAATGAAGTGTAGTGGTAGCAACCTAACCAAAATTTGTTACCCGACGTCAGCTTTAATCATTAATCGACACCCGTTAGTTATTAATAGAGAGCGGATTTTATGCACTATAAAATGCCGAAATATGTGCATATATATACACTTAAAAACCTTAAAATATTCATCAAAAATGCATTATTAATTCAAAATATGCATAAATATTGAATCTTCTATTTACCTGTGTTAATTCCAAATTATAACATTAATATATAAAAAAAGTATTTTTTAATAGGAAAAAGATAAATTGCATACAAACTTATTATTTTAACATTCAAAATTATGTGTTATTTAAAAACTACATATTTACTTATACACTATACATTTATAAAAACTGCACCCTGTCATTACTACTTACTTATAGATTTATAAAGATTACACCCTCTCATTACTATTTGCAAAGCAATTTATAACTAAATATTTTTCCAAGTTTTCGGGCAGAAAATTTTGGCGTCTGTCCGATGGTATGTTTTGTACAAAGAAAAACTTCTTTCTACATCCACAGAAGTTATGGGTGCATATTTTAATGCGGCTAATATGGCCAAATCTAAATTTATAACAAGATCATCGGAATTTTGCTCAAGTTTCAGAACTTTATTATACACTTTTAGTAACAACTGATATCCACTGTTTTTTGTAAAATTTCATTTAATTTATTAGAAATAGTTTTACCAATATTTCCTGAAACAGCAGAAATCAGCTGTTGAAATTTATTAATTATTTGCATTATAACAAATAAATTTTAAAGGTGTTGTTATATTAGAAAGGTAAATTGCACCACGGTCTAGCTCAGTGAGGTACAAACTTATAAAACTTACTGAATATGAGAACTCGTTCATCAGGTGTGAGGAAAGCAGAGATATTTTCATAGATATAATCAGTATTAGCATTTGTTTTATTTGGGCACCACTCAATTTCTAGGTTTAATTAATAAAATACAACAAAAATTGAGAAAGGTTGTATCTCAGAACATAATAGGTAATCTGAATAAGCACTAAACATCTGTAGTTATATGTATATTTAATAAAGCAAAATGTCTGATTAATATCAGAATAAAATAACTAAACCATACTTCTTGTACTGCATTACAATCTTAAAGTACTAAATTAAACACAGTAGATAAACGTATACTTAGAATTCAAAATGTAATTTATTCAACATGTAGGTATTCAATCATGAAACGTATATTGACCAATGTCAACAAATTACAGTTGTGATAGGTTATGAACTCAAATGTTTTTATTTCCTTAACCGTATCAAAATAACACTAACTGATTTGTTATTTAATTAACTGCACTAAAAGGATAAGTACTTACTTATACAAAACAAATATTTTAATCTCCTCTTAAACGAACTGTAGCTTGAGAATTTTCATTTCCAATTCCAATATAATATACTATATACGATAATGTAAAGGTAATTTCCATTTGTAGTTAACGTACAAATAAACGAAACATAAACGTATAACGAAAGCAGCTTCGGACGACGAAAGCTGTTTATAACGACGAACGCAGTATATGTCTAACAGCATATGTGATTGATGCAAAACAAAGGTATCTCCATTTATGTTCATAAAGATGACATTGCATTAATCAGCCATTTTAACAAAGTAACTGTACGTGACGTCATACCCAAGCCATACAATGATACGTAAATTTACCAAAATAAAAGCTTTTTCTTGAAGATAAACTGTATTCTTATTCCTACCTTTGTCCCTGATTCTAATTCTGATTTTAGTTTCCCTTATAAAAGGGAAGCAAAACTTAAAAAAATAACGCCTGAACTTCACGGCATGATATACGGAAATGCCTCGAGTATGCTCAGCTTACACTGCGCATAGAACTAAAACTGAATGTCTAAAATACATACAGGGACGTTCATAATTATGTAGACTGAAAAGAAAATATTGCGATATAAAAATTTAATTATTGAACGAAAAAAAGGAAATGCTTAAAATACTAATGTAATGTAAATATACTTATTAATAATAATGCAAATTTCGAAATTTAAATTAAGGTAACGTCAGACAAGAAATTGGCACGTTACAGCATAGATTCATTTAATAACAATGCTCCCGTTTCTAATTTAGCAATGGTTGTGTTTTCTTTAAAATGGATTGAGCTTTTTGAACGTAAGTACTTGAATTATCAGAAATTTCTAAAACAACTCCTTTATTTTTTCCAAATGATCTGCATAAAAAAGAGCTACATTTAACCAAGTACCCCAACGCGTAATCACAGGCTCTGGTGGTAGAGAAATATTAGGTAACTTTTCTTTGTACAATTGAATTCGTAACGGAGCTTTTAAAAACACTTTCTTTATACTACTTATTAAACTATTTACTAATGGAAATTGATTACGAATTGTTTCTGCTACTCTATTAATACCATGTGCGAGACATGTTACATGTATTAAATTTTCATAAAATAATTTTAATTGCTGTCCAGCTTTTACCATATACGGTGCTGCATCAGACAGCATTAAAACTATTTTATCTGTTGCAACAATATCAGGAATAAAAATTGCATGAAAGCTTCGTTTATAAAGCGAACTATTGTTGCATGCTTGGTTTTCTCAAGAACTTTGGAAGCGATTAAATATGATATACTAGACTGCCCCTCTCTTAAATAACCAATCATTAAATTTGCAACATATCGCCCGCAACAATCTGTAGTTTCATCTACTATAAAATAAAGATATTTATTTTTGTAATTTTCTTTATATGCCCCATAGTTTCAAGATATAAATCATTAATATACCTTTTTCGAAGCGTGCTTTGATCTGGCACTTGCTTTTTACTAATTTTTTCTAAAAATGACCTAAAACTAGGATTTTGCAATTTCTTTAATGGAATATTGGCTTTAACAAGTGCACTACACAATTCGAAATTAAATTCCTCTTGTGCATTTCTTTTGGCCGTTTCTTGAAACAACGACTGGCGCAAAGGTGTCTGACAAACTTTTGTTTTCTTAAATGTTTCTAATTTTCTTTTATGAAGAGAGGTTTCAATGTGCTGTGTAACTTGAGATTTCCTTTCGCACATAATCTAAGGAAAAATTAATTTTAAAAATAAGTATCTAATTGCGTTTAAAAACTGATAAAACGGTGAATTCAATAACCTACATCAATTAATAAGGGTTTAATTTCCGAAATCAATTGAAAATATGTAATGGTACTTACTATTTTTCCACAGGCTATGCAAAACACTTTTTCATCATCCAGACGTAGCTCGGATATATTTTTTATCCATACTTGAACTAAACTATTTTTAACTTTATCTTGGAGTTCACTTAACAAATCCGTACCATTCAGTTACGTCTTCGCCCAAAGAATGTTTAAAATTTTGCATTTTGTCCGTTACTCTCAAATTATTTTCAAGAAGGATTAACTAACTAAACACTTACCTTGAAAAAGTCCAAATAACTTTAACCCTTGATTGAGGGAATTCCCTCAATGAATGCTTTAACTATCTACTTAATCTACATAATCCGGAAGTATTAACGTTGCACTTAACTGCAGGTAATAATCTTTCTTTAAACCTGTCTTATTCATATAAAAATACATTTCTTAGTTAGACACAATAACAAAATTTAAAATAAGTTAGAATAATGCATTTTAAAGCGAATTTGGAAGATATAGAAAAAATGTGAAATATATGTTAATTATGAATAAAAAGGCAAAATATGCATAAAATCGCATATATATGCAATATATGCAGTATTTGGCGAAATATGAAAAAATTAATTAATGTCAAATGATTGCATTTAGTGCAATTCGTCTAAAAACAAAACGATATTCTTCAACTATAAAAAATAAGCGATATGCATTTTGCATAAAATCTTCACTCTAGTTATTAAGTAAGATATCTATGACAGTAATCGCTTAAAAGTAGCCAATAAGCATAATGCTAATAGTTAACTAAATTTTCCAAGTACTTAAGGTCTATTCGTTATTTTACCAAAACGAGCTGCATTTTTATGTAAGGTCTCATCAGTTTCTTTATCATTCTTAGGATTTTCTACACTTTGTATTCTTACACCTACCGAGTCACTTTCCTTTCCCGCCCGGTTCCCATAGCTTAGTCTTTGGATTTTGTATCATGACTGATTCTTAGATTTGGTTTATAGTATTTACCTTGTTTAATTCTTTTTCTACATTCATAATCAGCGATGTTCATAGGTATATACTTTGGTGTTAATAATTTTTCATCCACCGGTACTGATCTCTTTAATTTTCTTCCAATAAGTAGTTCTGCTGGAGATGGTGTTTTTGTATTAACTGGGGTATTCCTGTATTTTAACAATGTTAAAGATGTATCTAAATTGTCATGCCCTTCCTTCAACAATTTCTTGAGCATTCGAACATGCCTCTCAACAAATCCATTCGATTGTGGGTGATGTGGTGAAACGAGTATATGTATGATTTCCCAACCTAATAACAAATTTTGAGTGTTTTCCATGCCTAGCAAAAAATTGATTTAAATTCGTTCATTACAATTTCATGTGTTCTAAGCTGAATAATTTCTGGATATCTCGAATATACATAAACTATTAAGAGATAATTGTTCTCATGAAGTTAAAAAAAATCTGGTGCTAAAGTTTGTCAAGGGCGATTTTGTACTACTCCTTTACCCAAGGGTTCTTTAGTATTGCTATTGTGGTATTTGGTATGGAAAGTTGGGCATTCTTTGACTATATCAGTTATTTCATTTACCATGAATAGCCGAAATACTAATTCCGTAGATCTTAAAGCTCTTAAAATTATTTTATTAATTCCCATTTGAATAAAATTTCTTAAAGGTTTAGTATACCCATTTGCAAATCCTTAAAAATGACACCGATAATAATTGGTAAATGTTCGTTATGCTTCCAGTATGGTCTATTTGCAATTATTTTCTGTTTGTTATTAGGTCCGCCTCTCAAAATAGCATTCCGCAAGTTAATACCTTTTGTCTTTAAGACTTGTACGCAATAGAGTATCTGCAATGTAGAGTTCATTGTCCTGATTTGTATTGTACTTTGAAATCATAACTCTGCACATTTATTTTAACCTTTGTAATCTCGGTGGGCCTGAATTTAATGGTTTCTCAAATATTGATTGTATCGGTTCTTGGTCAGTTTCCCAAATAGATATTGATGAAATCCTTTGGCATATTCTGAGAATATCTGCTGTGCTTCTGTTAATGATTTTGATGCATAGGCTACAGCTTTACCTACTTGGATAACAACCGCTCCCTAGCCCATCTTTCGAACTGTCAACTGAAAACAAACTGAAACTAAAGGTCGTTTCTCATTATAAAATTGAAGTACTGAAGTGTTACTTAATAAGTCTTTCATACTATTGAAATCTTCATGAATTGTAGTCCATATCCATTCAACATTCTTTTTTTACTAAATTTAAATTATTGAGACAAATTATGTACAAATTTCGCAATATAAGTGACCATTTCCAAAAATCGACTTAATTCTTTAACATTATTTGGTTTCGGAATGTTTCGAATTTCCATAATTTTATCTTTATCAACAGCAATTTTACATTTATTTTTATTGAATCTAATTCCAGTTTCTATAGCTCGTTCTAACTTCCAAACTTAATTTGGGATTGTGTTCTCCATTGTTTTCACATAAATTATTGTCATCAGTGTGTTATATGGATTTTTCAATTCAAACAAATCTTTTGTTGTAGTTAAAAAGCTGATTATTTATGTAAATTGAAATTTTATTATAGACTCTGAATATTATTTTAAAATTTCGGCCCTAATATTAGAAATTGATGAAAGGGCGGTGGGAGAAACAAATTGAAAATTGTTTTGTATTCAATTTTGTTTAATACCTATATGTATGTATTTACTTTTATCAGAATAAAATTGTTTATATTTTATTTTTGTGTTTCATTTTACCTCTAAAACTTTGGCGATTAAGGTAAATTTTAAGAATATTCAATAAAATCAATTATAACGTAATTATACGATTTGTAATATTGTGAAGTTGCAATACATAGTGCAAATTGCATTTCTCACTCCGTGTTAACCATAAATAATGTCAGGTTGTTCGGTACCCAATTTTTTTTTATTATTAATTTTTTTGTAAAATGTGGAAAGATTCAATAAGTAAAAGTAAATTAAGAAAATTTAGTTAAGAAAAATTACAAAAAAAAATTTGTTTGAATAACTTGAAAAACTTGGACGCTCTCAAAGTTCAATTTAAAATGTAGAAAAATCACCGTAAATTATGAAATTTGTTTATTGATTTTTATACAGTCGACCTATGTTCTACAAATTTGATAGAAATTTCATAACAATTGAATCACTAGAACTAACCGTTCAGCAGTGGCTACAACTTTCAACCCTTAAGAAAACTATTTTTGCAAAATAAATAAAATTTTCTGCTATATTTTGTAATACCTTTTAAAATAAAGGAATTTTGTTTCTTAAATTTGTCATATAAAATCAACGGTTTTTGAGAAAATTTTAAAAATAATTTGCATTCTGCAATAACTGATCCGTGCTTATTTGATAATTCATTTTGTAGTAGGCTGCGTCTTCAAGACAAAACATAATTAGTTACTTGTAAAAATTTTTTACCTACTTAAGTAAAACGTGTTTACGTTTATTATTTTATTGTTTGTCAAAGATTTGTATTCTGCAACAACTGATCCGTGCTCATTGATAATTCATTTAGTAGTAGGCTGCGCTTTCAAGAATAACGAAATTAGTTAAATGTCAAAAGTTCTTGCCTACTTAATTAAAACGTGTTCCTGTTTAATATTTTATTGTTATTTATGATGAAAGATTACTCGTATTCAGAATTAACTGATATGTATTTTGTATTTGGCCAATGTGGAGGTAATTCTCGAGCTGCAGCAAGAAGATATTTAGGAAGATTTCCAAATAGACATCAACCGCACAATACGACTTTCGCTTCAATTAACCGCCGTCTTTCTGAAACAGGTAGTTTTTTTTGCAAAGGAAGCCAAATTCTGGACGTCAGAGTCACATTGGAACTGTTCAGGTAAAAGAGCGCATATTGGAAATTATTAATCGAACTACAACACTAGACGCGTCGCTCCTCAATTGAATATTTTTGAAAAGCTGTTCACCGAACACTTACTGAACAATTGTTAAAACCGTACCTCATTCAAAAGTCTAAGAATTTTTACCGACAGATCTACTACTTAGACGAGAATCTTGTCAATGGTTGATGAATAATTTCATTGAAGATCTTCAGATTGTTGCTCGAATTCTTTTTAGAGAAGTCTGTTGTACTAGAACTGTTATCTTTAATTTCCACAATTGGGAAGATTATAATCCAAATGTAATTCAGGAAGGTCGGTTTTACCATAAATTCAGCATAAATGTCTGGGCAGGAATTGTTGAATTTATTATTGGTCCCTTTATGGTACCCAGTCGACTAGACAGCGTTGCGTATTTGAAGTTTTCACAGAATAACTTGTGAGAACTTCTTTAAGATGCGCCATTAAATGTTAGAGCTGAGCCAATCTTTTTTCAAGATGGTGCCCCATTTTGGATTACCTGTGAGGCAATATCTGCACGCGCAGTTCCCTAATAGGTGGATCGGACGAGGTAACGATGCTCCTATAGCCTAGATCACCGGAACACAATTCCTTCGATTAGAGTGCTGTTAAAGAAAAGATCTATTCAGTTCCAGCAATGGCCAGAGACGATCTGTGAGATCGCATTGTTGAAGCATTCGAGGAGATTAGGTTGACGCCACTGCTGACGGTGATGCGATTTTTTTGAAATTTGTATCAAATTGTGACTTGCATAAAATAGGTCGACTGTATAAAAATGAATAAAAAATGTTCATAATCTACGCAGATAAAGTGATTTTTCCAAATTTTAAATTGAGCTTTGAGAGCGTATAAATTTTAAGGGTGTGTTTTGTGATAAAATTTAATGAGGGAAAAATGTCCTCACTTGGTTTTGGGAACTCCCTGTAGAAGTTTGCCAACTTCGATGTCAATTTTAAATCGGTATCTTAACTAATCTTGAAACCAGGCAGAATTTCACGTAAACCATTAAACTGTCACCTAAAACTTTACGTTAAAGGAAGGGTAAAGTCTATTATAAAACTTAAAATTGTAACCAAAGCGCGTCTATTAAGTCAGTACTAACAATAGTAATATTGTACCGTCGCGTCGATCTCGGTGAATCTCAATCTTAATAAAACAAATGTAAGGTTATCATTGGACTTCACAATAAATTATAGAAATTTATAACCACAGTTGTATAAGCCATGTACTCTATTCATGGCATACGTAAACCTGGTGAAACTTCATATTGCAGTGTCAATACGGGACAGTTGTACATTGGCGGCGTATAAGTTAGGGGAGACTGTTGTACCTTGGACCAATTTTACAATTATGCTTTTGAAATATGAAAGATCAGGAACTTTTTTCTGGCATGGTAAGTTTTCATACATATGACTAATTTCTTATTAATCTCACAACTAAAGAAATATATGATAATTGGGATGGGGAAAAATATGGCACTTAATCCAAGGTACAACTCAGTGTTGTACTATAACCCACAATGTAATGTATTTTGGACCCTTCATATTTTTATCGAAAGAAAATGCAATTATTTAAAATTTTATAATATTTTACATTTTCTTGAATATACTATTTTTCTAAAAGTAACTGCATTTCTATAATTTCGTATCTCTGTAGTTTCTTGAAAATATTACTTTTCTCAAGTAAATAAATTTCTGTAAGAAATTGTTAAAATTATTGGTGGTCACTCATACGTTGCATTCAACCTTTTATTTTGGAGGCACTGCTTCACAGCGGATTGACATCCGGGTGATAAGTAGTGATGGGCACAATCGAATGATTCCAACAATCGAAACTTCACCTCTCGAGTGAAATTTACAATCGAATGTTCATTCGAATGATTTGATTTCGAAAAATTATTTCACTTAGGCCAATCTCTCGTTTCTCAGGAGAACACGAGTTCTCAAATCTCGCATTGCCAAGTCGGCTAGATACAATCGGCAATCGCCATAGATATATGTGGGATAATCTAATCTCTTACTCCGCTGCACTTGCGGCTACCTCCGAAGGAGTCGGCGGTGGTAAAACTATACATACATAATTATTATTATATCTAATAAAACTGTCTTATCAAGGTGGTTGCAATTTTTTTCCCCCCTTATCTTTCCTCTTTCATTTGCGTTAAGTTTAAATTTAGATTCACTGAGGCCAAATCAATCGTGCAACAAGTCGATTTCGAAAATTAAAATTAGTCGTCGCATTGGCAATAAACTATACTTGGGGAGTTTTTTTATAAAATCAACGGATCAGTCTAATGTGGAATGTAAGCTGTGCAAGAAAAGTTTTCTTTCCATTTTGTACATAACGTTTTTGTTCAGTCATATATGCTGAATCTGACATCTAATTTAAGAATTTGTTGTATTTAGAATTGTGCTACGTATCTTTTCAAACATTAAAACTTGAATAAAAATTATTTTTAATGTTCGTTGATGTCGAATGATTGAATAAAATTTAAATAAATCGAAATGCGTGCTTTGATATTTCTAAACTAAACACGGCGCAAGCAAAAATAACCCGTATGGCAGGCTACAAAACGTGCGATAGGTTCGAAAATAACCCAAATGTGGCGTTCCCGACTTCGACCGAATCTACAGTGTACTAATAATTCGATCGTATCGCTGAAGCCTAGAAGCGAGAGAAAAGTAGAACGAATGAATGCGATGATGAGTGACACGACGGAGTGAGTGCTGATTTCGACCAACAAACCATTCGAATGATTTTCGCATAACCACTGGAAATATCTCGAGATATCCGTACAATCAATGATCGTTTATTTTTCATTCTAGAGGTCCCATCACTAGTGTGACTTTGTACGTTCTCTTCCTGTTTGGTTGTTAGCGAAGCAGACATTTTTGTATTTTTCTAAAAAAAATGAAGTCTCTGGACTTATCTAGCCCATCGAGTTTAAAATCATTTTTCTAAATATGTACTGACATTCTGCAACCGTTTAGTACATACGATTCTATCGTATTAATAGGAAATACATGCTACACGTGAGCTGTCTGGTATTCTATTTTCTCCTTCACCACGTTTTTAATTTTAGCCATCAACATATCTGGGGTTCGATAAGTAACTAAAAAGAGATCAATAAATTTATTAACTAAAGGGGTTATACATGGTGTAACTAACTAGATTAACTGTTGCTAGTTTTCCTTTATTCATTTTAGGGGATATATAATCATTCTTCGATTAACTACCTCATTGAAGGTAAGATCTATTTTCATGCTGTCGTTTTGGGTTGGTATATTTAATTCTAGAGGTACGTTGTACATATTGTGATATATCTATCTTGTCTTAGACGTTGTACATTTTGGGGTATACCTTGTCTTGTGCGTTGTACATATTGGATATATGTCGTCTTATATGTGGTACAAACTCTGTATATAAATTGGATATACCTACATTTTGCCTATTAAGTGCGTTTTACTTCATATATATTAGCAAGAAATCTGATGCAGATTTTGCAACACCTGGTGATGACTAACTGTTAAACATTTGGTCGTTGTGTTGGATCTTCAGGACAGGCTTACCTGGACATTGAAAGCTAACTTACCGATTATACCTGTTTTTGTATTACTTAAGCTTGATCCTTTAATTGTTGCATTGTGTAAGATTGTACAGACATATGTTGATTGAATTGATAAACAGTTAATTGTGTACTTCACTAACTATTCAGTTGTACATTAATTTGTTTATTGTGTGTTGGGGTCAATGGCTACAATGCCGGTTTATATTTCATGTATTTAAACTATAGAACTGTACAACTGAATGCATTCGGCTCTGCGGTTGGTAAGTGTGGGTACTGTTTTAATTGTAAATTGCCTATTTTTCATAGCAATGTGCTATTGACTACTTTGCATAAAATAATGTATGTTTACTATAATAATAATTTTAATTACATTTAATTACAATTAGGAATTCATAAATTACACCTACTTTGGCTGTTTAAATGTTAATATCTATGCTTTACCATAACCTAGCTTTGAAGATCCTTATGTTATTACCTTTTCATTTGGTTCCTTTTTTAATTAATTTAATTAAAAGATATATACTACGTTTATGTGATATTTGCATATAATATATTACTTGTGTTTTGGGACATTCTATCTTGTAACCATTTCTTTTACTGCTCAGATCCTTCCTTATATTGGTTGCTTAGCTAGGAAAGTTACTAATTTTCCCCGTATATCTAGGGCTGGCTGTTAATCATTCTAGCTGGCGCCCTCCCATCTCTTTTAAGCTTCCCATCTCACTTCTCTACTTTGACCGAACTTTCCGGCAGCTCTAAGGCTACCTTCTCTGTTACGGTAAGTTAGTGGACAAAGTACAAATTTGCACGTAACAAAGTTATTAGTTATATTAGTCGCTCTTTGAAGAAAGCGTAACTCGACAAAAGAAAAAGAGTGCTTAGCGGTCTTATGGGCCATTGAAAAGTTTCGTCCTTACGTGAAGGCGGCAAACTTCTTGGTAGTTACTAATCATCATTCGTTGGTATGGCTAAACAAACTTCAAAATCCTTCGGGGAGATTGGTCCATTTAACCATTAGGTTGTAATAGAAATGTAAGATGTTTTGCAATATTGTATGTAGGAGAACCAATTGCACTAGCAATATGCCAATTATATGTTAAATTACCGCAGCACTATAATTTAACATAGGTTTAACTAAAATTAAACATTATATTAGACATACCACATTGTGTTTCCGTTGCAAAATAAAGATTTTAGAAACTGAACTGTATTATTACAAGTGTCTTTCATTTGAAGATTAATATTTTTAGTATTTATCTATCGCAAAACATCTTTTAAGAAACTGTTCAATTACCCAGTAGTTCAGGATCATAATTGCAAGTAAATACAAACAACAGTAGTAAGGGCCTCGCTCCAATATTAGCTAAATTGCCCACTATTGAATTGCCAATATTTGACGTACCATATGACCAGTGGGTATATCTTCGTGATACTTTTAGATCTATTATTCACAATGATCCAGGTATACCAGAAGTTCTATTAATTAAGGTTATCGTTAAAGGGGGAAGCCGCATAACAACTGTTAAAGGTGTCAACAGCAAGATGCAAAATAGCTTAGAATATGCTACAAAAACGATTTGAAAATGCGGTATTGTTGGTTAATAATCACTTAAAAGCCCTTTCTCATTTATCAAATATTGCTTAGAAATCTCACTCACAATTACGTCAACTCACAGAAACTGTTCAATTATCCAGTAGTTCACGATAAGAATTGGAAGAAATACAGACAGAAAGTAATAGTGGTCCTACTCCAAAATTAACTAAAGTACCCATTATTCTATTGCCGGTACACTTGACGGGCCATATGACCAGTGGTTATATTTTAGTGATTTCTTTAGATCTATTATTCACAATGATCCAGGTATACCCGAATTTCAGGAATTCCATTATTTAAGAGTATCGTTAAAGGGGGAAGCCGTGGAACCACCGTTAAAGGTGTGAACAGCAAGCTACAAATTAGCTTGAGATATGCTACAAAAACGACTTGAAAATGCGGTTTTGTTGGTTGATAATTATATAAAGCCTCTCTTTAATTTCTCAAGTATTGCTAAGGAATCTCACGCATAATTACATCAACTTCTTAACAAACATATTAATGCCTTAGAAGTATTGGGTTAATCAGTAACACATTGTAACGCATTATATACTTGACCATCAGTACCTTAAATGCAACCTATCCTCGTGAGCGGGAATCACTCACTATAAAATCCAAATTTCTATGAATTTCTAGAAGAAAAATGTCCCTTATAAACTCTAAATCCTAACAGTAAACACATTATATAATTCATTCAAATGTGATTTCTGCTCGAAGGATCACAATGTAATCCACTGTCATCAATTTCTAAATTTAATCCAGATCAAAGGTTTGCGGAAGTAAAAGATGAAAAAACTATGCATTAATTGCTTAAAATTCAATCGCGTAACAAACCAATTCAAGCTTACGTTTAAGTGCAAGCTTTGCCATAAACTACATCGTACGGTATTACACTTTAATCAATAGTGCCGAAACTAATCAAGAAACTGCTAAGATTGGTAATGTCCCTAACACAATAATAATTGTCCATATTCACAATCATTATCATAGATAATGGGGGAATTTTGCATCACTGTCGGGTGTTGCTAGACAACTGCTTACAAAGTAACTATTGCTAGAGAACTCGTGGAAAAAATGAATCTCTATAGACTAGATGTGACCATTTACGACCTAAACAATAGCATAAGTAAACTAAATAAAATCATGTTTATAACTGTAACGCCAAGAAACACTTCGTTTAACACCAAAATTAGTTGTGTTCTGGTACCTAGGTTTCCAATAGCTCGGAAATGCTTCAGAAAATTGCAAATTCCCAATTAAATGTTATATTTAATATGGCCAAAAATAATGAAACATTGGCGTTAGTACTTTAGTGGTATCCAAAATTAAACGATTTATGTTAAAGCCGAAGAACATCCAGCAGGTCTCATTTCGGGAGGCATCTTACTATCCTCTATAATGGAGTGTAAGTTATAGTGATTTTGCTCTCATTGGTTAAGAATATCACCGCACCAGTATCCATTAATGCAAATCATAGACCTGCAAGTTAGAAGTCTCCGGAAACTCATGTCATTGCAAGCCGAAACCGAATATTTTAAAAATATTCATCCTTTAGTAAACTTCAGCCCATAATTACGTATGTATTTAGATTATAAAAAATCATGGAACCATACCGAACAAACAGGAACTCTTGCAACGGGCGAATTGGAAACCGTCACTAATATTTTAATTTATTTATATCATTCTGAGATGTTTCCTACTAGAGTTAAGCGTTTAAACCACAAATCGCTACTTGACAGTGTTAATCATTAATTCAATTGGATCCGTTTATCGATAATCAGGGCATTCTACGAGTAGGAGATCGCTTAAACAAATCTCAGTACACCTTTCCCAAAAAATGTTCTGTGTTATTAACAACTAAGCACTCCCTGACAATTTTATTGGTAAAGTGTCATCGCTTGGGATTATTACGCGCGGTGTAACGTGCCAATTTTTGGCTGTGTGGTTACCTGAACTCAAATTTCCGATTTGTGTCATTTGGAAATATATTTACATTATTTGTGTAGATTTAGGCATATTGTGCTATTTTTTATTCCAAAAATTAAATTTTAGTGGATATGGTGGTATTTTCTCCTTAGTGAATATAATTACGAATACTAGTGTATATATTTTTATCGTCTATAGTGGGTATTTAGCCACATCAGTTTTTGTCTTATGCGCAACGTGAAATTAATCAGGATCATTTCATTTCCGTTCCGCCTACCTTGCAATGTACACACCATCTTATTTTAAGTTTACTTCTCTCAGGGTATGCAACTAATTCATTGTATATAATATGGAAACTCCTTCCCCTTGCATTAAGAAGAGTTTGTACCATTTTAAATTGATTATATGTATATATATATATATATATATATATATAAATTGTATATAAATCACAATTTAAAAATACATACAGTAAAAGAATTCCTCGAGTGGGATTCGAACCCACGATCTGTTCTTTGCTAGAGAACTGCGTTATTAACTACGCTCGATTTAAATTTAATTTGTATGCATTTTTTTATGTTAGACACTTATGTACACTAACTTTATGTATTAATGATCAGGATCACAGTAAACTTTTTGTCATGTCATGAGAGCCCGCAATTCGCTAGGTTCCACACATGACATGTAAATGACTGATTTCAAATTTATTTGCGAAAGCAACATTCATAGAAAACTATAGAAGGAATTGTTTTTTGAACAAAGTTCATTGAATATACAAATTGTATATAAATTAAAATTTAAAAATATATACAGAAAAAGAATTCCTCGAGTGGGATTCGAACCCACGATCTGTTCTTTGCTAGAGAACTGCGTTACCAACTATGCTACCGAGGGAGCGACTCTCACTCGATTTAAACTTAATTTGTATGCATTTTTTTATATTAGTACTGATGTGCACTAACTTTATGTATTAATCATCACAGTCAGCTTTTTATACTTATGTCATGAGAGAGCCCGTAATTCGCTAGGTTTCATGTGTGAAACCTAGAGATCGTGGGTTATAATCCCACTCGAGGAATTCTTTTTCTGTATGTATTTTTTAATTTTAAGTTACATACAATTTGTCTATTCAATGAACTTCGTTCAAAAAATAATTCCTTCTATATGTATGTATGTGTATATATATATATATATATATATATATATATATATATATATACAGTGTGACCATTTAAGTCCGCACCATATGGGGATTTTGTTTAACTTTGACTTTAGCATAGATCTGATTATCGCATCCATTTTTGCTTCAAATAAAACCAAAAATGAACTACAGTACGTTGGTTTTACAACCGACGTCACCTGTCAAAAATTACATTTTTAAGAAAAAAATGGAAAAAAACGCATAAATTGCCCAAATTTCGAAGAAATATATTAGAAGTTGTTCATTTTGTCATTTTAAACCTTTGTGTCAAATTTCAATGGCATACTTTGATTTTTGGCAGTTTTTTGACTTTTTACCAATTGTTTCTCATCTTGATTTTATGTAACCTACGTAATATCCCTTATCTAATGAAAACTCAGCATATCTAACCTATTTGAGCCGAAAACAAAATGTTTTTTGTTATTTTTTCAAAAATGATATAATTTCATCCATCATCAGAAGTCATGTTTGGTGCAAAGTTCGTTTAACTTTTGTTTTTAACTGAAATGTATTATTACGTAACTGCCATTAGAGATTCTGATTAGAATGTAAAATGTGTTATTTATCATAATAAATCAAATTTATCCTTTTGAGAAATACGTTTAGCTGAAGTATTAAAAGAAAGAGATAAAACAGCAAATTGTTAAATTTATGTCTGTAATAAAAACATTACGTTGTTAAAAATTTTAATTCAACGCTGAGAAAACTCTTGTTTTAACATACCCCACCAAATTTGAATTGAGTTTTCTATGTAATTAGAAAAGCAAAAAATATTTTTTTTGCTTCAAAACAAAAGTTAAACGAACTTGCACCAAACATGACTCATGATGGTGGATAAATTTTTATAATTTAAAAAAAAATCTTGAAAGCCATTTTGTTTTTAACTTAAATAGACTTGGCATGTCGAGTTTTCATTAGATAAAGAATTTTACGTAGGTTACATCAAATCAAGATGAAAAATAATTGGTAAAATGTCAAAAAACTGTCAAAAATTCAAAATCATACTAGGTAGTAAAAATTCAGTACATAAGCCTAAAAGCACAAAATTAACAACTTTTTTGTAATAATTTTTTCCGAAATTCGGCCAATTCATGCGTTTTTTTCAACTTTTTTCTAAAAAATGTAATTTTTGATAGATGACGTCGAGTGTAAAATCAACTTACTATACTTCATTTTTGGTTTTATTTGAAGCAAAAATGGGTGCGATAATCAGATCTATGCTAAAGCCGAGGTTAAAAAAAATTCCCATATGGTGCGGACTTAAATGGTCACATTGTATATATATATATATATATATATATATATATATATATATATATATATATATAGATATACGTTTATTTAATGTTTTCAGGAAGTTTTACTTCCACATCCAACGGATGGGAAGTACTGTATCGCTAAAAAAATTTTAAAAACTTTTTATTTGCTCAATCCCTTTAAAATGTTCGAAAACGCTCAAAACCAAATTTGAGCAAAAAAATCTTGTCTGTGTGTCTACTGTGTCTGTCTGTGTGCCTGTGTGTCTGTCGGTGTGTGTGCACTTCATAACTTTCTAAGGACTTAACATATCAACAAATTTAGCACACATATAGATGTCAACTACCCTAACCAACTGATTGTTTTTGAGGTGTTATTTCCATAACACCACTTTTCCTTCCAGAGACAGGAAAAGGAAATTACATAATTTTAACTCTGCTATTATTTACATAGTAAGTATGTATATAATTGTGACTTTCAATTATCACTATGTAACACAAAATCTGACAAAAAAATTATGTAGGGGAGAGTAGCCCAAAATGATCCTCGTAAGACAAAAAATCTAAATAATGCTCAATTATACGCCATAAAATTTGGAAAATTATTTTTTCGACTAACTATTGTCCTCCAAGTGTGGTATATGCAATCAAGATTCAAAAATATATATTACACAGTTTTTAAGATTATTTTAACCAACTGGGTGGGACAAAATGATCCTTCAGTATAGGTTAAGGTGATCCCCATTCTTTTTTGAAAAACATCTTCTTTGAAGAATAAAGTGAAATTAATCGATGAACTTTATTTCAGGAGGAAATATAACATATTTGGGATGGAAACAAATTCTATAAAACCAGCTAACTCCAAAAAAGAAAACACCTTATAATATGGCAACGATTGCAACTTTCTAAGAGCTTTAACTATCATTCTCAAGTAATAATCGCAGGTGTAATTGTCGTAGTCATTGTCATCTATTCCATCACATTCATCATGGGACCACCATTTGCAAAAACAACACTGCACCCAACCCTATAATGTGGTAGATCTTAAAAAAGTGTCGTAATAAATGAAGTACTCTACATCTTCCATATCAGAAGTCTTCATCAAGGGTCTCCTTTTTTCTTTTTATTACTTTATAAATTGTGCTTGTGGGTTGTGCAAAGTGGGATTATAACTTCCCTGTTTAAACTGCGTATGGTGCTGTAACGAAGCCCCCGGATCGCGGCTTATTTATTATTGGCACATTACGTCAGCTGTCATTCGCCGCACGTCTAGAAATCCTAACCGCTATCATTATTAACCGACAAAGGTGCAGCTATTAGCCGTCTGTACCCTGTATTTTACTTTTCTGCATCGATATGATCAAGGCCCTCGATCATTTTGTTTTGGCTGGAAATTTGAATTTGTATTCTAGTAAGGGGGCCGTAATGCTAACTTGTAAGACAGGTATAGGGCTGTAAAACTTGCTCTCAGGGCTTCGCCCCTTGACAAAAACTTTGAATGTGTTTGTGGCGCCGTCTAGCGGTATATTTTAAAATATTTTAAAAGCACATACAGGACTCTGTAATGGTTATGGCCGGAAATTTGAAGTAAGGAGTCTAGCACTAAGTTTTAAGGTACGACGTATGCATCTGGGTCTCAACCCACTGTTACGTACAATATATTTTGGTTTTAATTATGAGTCACGAAGTATCGCAATCGTTTTGTTTTAATTATGAGTCATAATTATAAATTCGGAAATACCTCTGATAAAAAGGGCCCTAGATTTATAAACAATCTTGAATGCACTGTTTCGTTTTGAAAACGGCCAAATATAATATAACATTTTAGGCGGAACATTGCCCTACTAGGTTCAGGAAAGATCGCATCCTTGTCTTCTGATTGGTTGTGTGTACGCCCAGATTTAGCACACTGGTTAGAGAGCCTAAGAATAGATGACGCCCCAGTTTCTGATTATTGGCGTTCATGTTTGTGGTCATTTTTGTTTTTGGAGACCTACTTTGTTTTGGTGACCAACCTCGCAAACAATTTTAATTATGAGTCATAATTAAAAGTAGTAGTGTGTCAAGGTGCCTAAGACTCTGACTGACTGGTTTTGTTTTGTGGCGACACCAAGTGGTATATTGTTAAAAAGATAGTTAGATATTGGTATGAAGCTAGTTCCAGCAGAATACCTTGTTATTATCAGTAATAAAAAGATAGAAGGGTCTTCAGTTTGTGATGCCGTCTAGTACTGTATTTTTAAACTCATGAATGTTTTCTGTAATAGAAGATGCTTGCGGCTCTCACGAGCATTGACTTATCCTAAAATTGTGTATCGTAAACGATGGAGACGAGGGAGAGGAGAGAGGAAGAGAAAGCGACTCGTGGTGGACGAGAGAGAGAGACATGAGAAGCGTGAGTGGCGTGAGGGGACACAGAGACGGGAGATACGAGAGAGACGTGAGAAACGAGCGATACGAGGGAGAAGAGAGCGAAACGATACAGAGGGAAACGAGAAAGGCGAGGGAGACGAGAGAGACGAGCATGATCAACTTGTATTACAGAAAACATTCGCTAGTTTAAAAATACATCACTAGACGGCGTCGCAAATCTGCTTTAAAAATACACTGCAGGGTAGAGCCACGATCAACTTACATTATAAAAAACATGCGCTATTGAGGAAGGCTTGTTTTTCCATTTTTGCTTTCCATTAACTACTGCTTTATTTTTCAATTTAGAACCTCTCCTTTCTTCCAGTACTTCCTTTCGTTGCCGCTTATCTAAAAGTTGGCCTTTATAAGGAGTACTTGTGATAATAACGGTATCAATAGATTTTCGTTTAGTAGTGCGTCGTGGTTGTGATGTCGATGGCACAGATATAGAGGCAAGGGAAGAGTAGCTGTTATGATGACATTTTCAGTTCCATTCAAATTTTCGTGACCTTAGCAGCTGCGAAATCGACTTCTGAGTACAAGATACGATTCCGGCCTTCTTGAAACCATTCGAGGGGTTACAGAATTTTATGTAGGATTCATTAAAAATTCTCGAAATTTGAAATACTGTAACAACTCCTCCTGGGCCATTAGTCAGCCATTTTTCTAGAGCTTTATCATGGTAGTGATTGAGGGTACACATAAGGCTAAGGTTTAATGGCTGTTTAATGTGTTGTATATGGGGGAAAGCACACAGGGGGTGTAAAAATTACTCCATTCGATGACATTCAAATTCTTGGTATGGGAAAGGTGTCCGCCAGGAATTAGAAGCGTTGTGTTTTCTGCTGATGGTTTAATAAAATATATAAAATGATCAAACCAATCTGCAAACATATCGATTCATCCATCCAGAATCATTACAACTGAATGCTGTCCCTGGCGGTGCCCATTCTTTTAGCTCCTCTTGCATTCTCTTTCAAGATTGAAAAATCAAGATTGGTGAAACATATGAGCCTCCTGGAAACATAAAAATTAATGCAGTAGTACGCACTACCCTGCCAACGTGATTTCTACCTCTCTTCCCAAAAATTTTACAGTTTTTCCCTGGGATTGCACTCACAGACGTCTCATCTACATTATAAATCCTATGTGAGGGAAATAGTGTTTTGTCCAATATAGCCTTGAGTAAAGTGAAAAAATTTGTTACAACATGTCTGTTGAAACCACGATTGTGAACGAATGATTTTGTTTCGGGAGATTTCAGTGAGAGGGAAGGGTATCTGGTGCGAAAACCCTTCAATCAGTCTTTGCCAGCAAGTTTTGTTGTATCCGAAAATAGATGCACAATGTTATTCTTGACTGAAAACTTTACGTTTTTGCTGGTCAGGCCATACATTCGACTTTCCACATCAAGAATATGGGTAACGAACTCATTTTGTTGTTTTTTGGTGAAAACAGTTTTCCTACTCAGTATTGGTTCGTGGTTAACTTGTTTTTCCTTTTACATTCTCGCTTTAAACTCATTAATTGCACCTCGAAGTTTCTTGATGTTGATTTAAACTCAAGGCCACTCGTCCCATTTCTGCCCGTCAGCCTTCCGTTTATATTTTTCAACGGTATTGCCGCTCTGACAAAAATGAGCCCGGGATTATTTAACTCGATACCATGGGGGATCATTTTTTCCGAACAGGTGACGGTGCGTTAACAGTCATGTTTACCAGGTAACCGCCAAGGCTTGGTATTTCGTAAAAATCTCAGATTTTAGGCAAAATATTGGACTTTCAGTAACTATATTACAATTAGACATTTCTGCTTGTTTAAAAGAAATATTACAATAGTTTCAAATGGCCTCACATCAAACTCTCAGAAAATCATTTTTTACACGAAATCACGATAACAAGATATTTTTACGCCAGCTGCTTACATTCACCTTACAGCGAAAACCCACTGGGTGATGGTTATGCAATAAAAATACTGTCGGCGTAAAAATAATGCGAGGAATCGTTTTGCCCGCAGGTATCATTCTGGGCTACTCTTCCCTACATAACAATAGTTCCAATATTATTTAGTTCAATGAATGACGATTTTCTCCAGTCATAAATTTAACCCGTCTAAGTTATTACTGTTATGTTGTGATCTAATGATAAACGCAGAATAAAATTATAACTGGATAAATAATAATAATTCTGTTATTTTCTTATTATATCAGGACAAGTCTTCAATTTATGTGTTATATTCGATATAGATCATTTTATGCTATTAACTAGTTAAATGGCGTGCTGTTGTGGCTATAACTTCTTAAAACTTTTCATCTATTATGCAATTTTGTGTGATTGGATTTGTTCTAGCTAAATCAATTAGTGCAATTCACTGCTGATTAAGCCACTTATCGAGTGCCTATTAAACTGAATTAATAATACTTGTTATAGTTTAAATTTTTATTGCTACAAGTGCTATATTCTGTTAATATCGTCTGCTCTGTAGCAGCTTCAGTTAAGACACAAAAATTTATATTATTCAGTACACAACAGGTTGAAATATTTACATAGTAAGAGGGAGGGTTAACCAATAACCAATTGCCATAAGTTAAGTACTAACATAAACTGCCTCTCTGTGACAATTTAAAAAACAAATATAAGATAAGATACTAAGGATGTATGATGTATTAAACAGATTAAATATAAACTGTCCTTAAATTTAATTATTAATTATCTGATAATGGCAATACACAAATTTTGTTTATAGCACGCTTTATTTCACTAGTGGCCGTTTTAACTGTCACTACCCGCACTTCGTTGTCCTTACCTGGGTGGAGCTTTATTACTCGCCCCATTTTGGCGTGCATGTGGGTAAGTTGTCGTCGACTATTGTTACCAGATCACCAACCTTGACGGGTGTCGTTGGTTTTTTCCATTTGTTTCGTGTTTGTAACCCAGGCAAATACTCCTTCTGCCACCGTTTCCAGAAATGCTGAACCATTGATTGAAGTTGCTGGTATTGGTTTAAACGATTGTGTGGAATCTCCATTAAATTGTAATCTGGGATTGCAACCAAGCTTCTACCTATGAGAAAGTGTGCTGGGGTCAACGGATTTAAGTCATTTGGATCGGAACTTAAAGGAGGAAGAGGTCTGGAGTTAAGGACGGCTTCAATTTGTGTTAATAATGTGGTGTATTGTTCAAAAGTTAATATACTATCACCTAAAATTCATTTTATATTGGTTTTAACCGCCTTTACACCTGCCTCCCAAACTCCTCCAAAATGAGGTGAATTTGATGGAATAAATTTCCATTCTTTTTCTGTATTCGCTGTTTTTTCTATAATATTCGAAGCATTATTTTTTAAAAACATATTCAATTCTATTAATTGGCGATTAGCACCAGAAAAATTTATTCCATTGTCCGAAAAGATGGTAGACGGCTTCCCTCTGCGGGAAATAAACCGTTTTAACGCAGCAAGAAAACATTCGGTTGTTAACTCGCTTACTAATTCTAAATGTAAAGCTTTTGTGCTTAGGCAAACGAAAAGGCATATATAGCATTTATAAATTTTATATCCTCGTGCACGTCGATCTCTGCTTTTAAATGGACCTGCATAATCTACGCCACTATGATAGAATGGTGGAGTAGGTGTAGTACGTACCTTTGGTAGGTCGCCCATGTAAATATTGGAAATTTTTGGGTTCGATTTGAAACATCGATGGGTAATCCTTTTAGCTAAATTGCGTCCAGGTAATGGCCAATAACGTTCTCGTAATGAATTTAGTAGTGTTTGTGATCCACCGTGTAACAATTTCACGTGCTCGTTTTCGGCAATTAAATTAGTTAATATGTGATGTTTAGGTAGTATTATTTGATGTTTTGCTGAATAATTTAAATTTGATAAAGTTAACCGACCTCCCACTCTTAACAAACCATCATTGTCTACAAAGGGTTTTAAACATAGTAAAACTGAATTGGTTTTCAACGCCTTATTCTCTAGTAGTAATTTAATTTCAGATGGAAGGGATTGTGATTGTGCTAGCATTATCAATTTTTTAAGAACTTCCTCTCTTTCTGATGGATCAATGTGTAATGAAATTTTGTTTATAAAAAATTTCCTTGCATTATTATAAAACCTATAGCAGTATGCGATAACATTTACTAGTGTCCGTAAAGATGAAAATTTGGAAAAAAATATCATATTCAATTGTGGTGGTAAAGCTAATTCGTTTTGCTTCTGTAACATTACTAAGCATTTTAAATGTATCGATTAGTAGCTCATTATTTGAACTCAAGAAATGTGGTCCCTTCCACCATAATCTAGAATCTTGTAGAAATTGTGGCATTAATCCACGTGAAATTAAGTCCGCGGGATTGTCTGCCGATTTAACGTGATGCCAATTACTAATATTTGTGTATGTTTGAATCTCACTCACCCTATTAGCGACGTATGTTTTCCATTTTGAAGGCGAAGTTTTGATCCATGATAAAGTTATCATAGAATCACACCAGAGATACTCTTTGTTAATGGTAATCGATAGAATTGAACGAATTTTATGAATTAATTGCGCTAAGAGGACAGCCGCATTTAATTCTAGTTTGGGTAAACTTACATTTTTAAGGGGTGCAACTCTTGATTTAGCTGCCAACAAAAAAATTGATATTGTGCCGTCTGTAATAGTACGCATATAAACGTTGGCACCATATGCTCGTTCGGAAGCATCTGAAAATCCGTGCAATTCAACAATATTTGAATTTTTGTTTGAAACGTAACGTTGTAATTTGATATTTTTCAAATATTTAAGGTTATCCTTAAATTCAATCCAACGTGTATATAAATTCGTCGGTACGGACTCGTCCCAATTAATATTTAATTGCCATAATTCTTGAATAATTAATTTGGAAAGTATAATAATGGGCCCTAACAGTCCTAAAGGATCGAATAACTGGGCCGTAGTCGCCAATATAGTTCGTTTTGTAACTTGATTTTGCATCTTTAAATTTTGAAATTTATAGTATAAAACGTCTGAAATTGGTTCCCAACATATCCCTAATGTTTTTATTGTTTTATCACCTACCTGTACAAATTCATGTTCTATTGTTTCCTTGTCATCTTGGAATAATTGTTGGGGCGCGTTACTACGCCATTTGCCTAAAATAAATCCAGCGGTACTCAGTATCTGTTTAATGTTACTTTTTATTAATCTTAATTCTTCTATACAATTACACCCTGTAATTAAGTCATCTATATAGAAGTCGTTTTTAATGATTTGCGCTTCCTGATAGTAATAATTTTCAAAGTCTAACGCAAGCTGATAGAGACATCGTGTTGCTAAGTACGGGCCTGACTTCGTACCATAAGTAATTGTGTTTAATTGATATGCCTTTAAAGGTTCGTCTATGTTTTCTCTCCAAACTATGTTTTGTAAGTGCCTGTCATCTGTATGTATAAGTACTTGTCTAAACATCGATGATATATCTGCCGTTACGACGTACGTGTGTAAACGAAACCGAAGAATAATTGAGAATAAATCGCTTTGCATAATTTTTCCTGTTAGCATAATGTCATTTAATGAAATACCTGCATCGGTTTTACAACTACCGTCAAACACAACTCTTAAATTTGTGGTTAAAGAATCTCTTAGTACTCCGTGGTGAGGTAGAAAATATGTAGCCGTTAAACTATCGCCGATTTCGTTCATGTGCATTAATTGCTTATATTCATTCATAAAGTTTACATACTTTCCTTTTAATTCTAAATTAGTCTGTAATTTTTTTTCTAAAGAATAAAATCGTTTTATGACTATGTTTTGGAATCACCTAAGCTCGTATAATTTGGTTTAAGTGTGTCGTAACTCAGACGTACCCTATCATGAAACGTGTAATTTGAACTTGTTAGCATTAATGCAAATTCAAGAGACAAAACAATAGCTAAAGGGTGCATCTTAATTTGACTGATAAGATGCTATTATTAATTGCTTAAATTGATGTCACTGCGAATAATGCTACACCGGATAATGTTAGGCTTACTCCAATTAATAGCTTAAATCTCCCTTACTGGCCGTGATTAAATAATCAGAGTTGATTTACAAATCTGATCTAGAACTCGCAAAATTCTAACCTGATTAAAAAAAAACAGTGATCGTCTAGGGGGCAAATAACCTACGTTGTGTAATGTGCATGAGGTAGGGTCGGATAAGGTTAATTTGTTGCATAAGGTGGCAAGGTAATTAAATGAAACAAAACTACAATTGAGATGAACGAGTTGCGCTACCTGGTGATTCGCTCGTCATCATATTTACATAGGGAGAAAAAGAATCACCAAGAAAACTCCCTTTATTCCAATAATAATCACACAAAGAAAAAACAAAGATCAGATAACACAAGTAAATCGCAATCAAAGGATTAAATAGGTATCAACACTACTCTATCGGTATTAAAGGCGTACAAAATCTATAACATTGCCTAAAACGAAGTTTAGTCACAAATAAACATAAAATCAGGTCTATAAATGGTATTCAAATTAAAGCAAAATAAACAGGTAATAAATAACAAACAGGGGATCCCTTTTGGAACCAATTCCTGTCTGCTTTTAGGTAAATAATTACATATAAAGCATTATACAGGGTGTGGGACAACCGGACATCAACAGAACACAAAAAAAAAACAAAGGACATCATTAAATCAAGTTAAAAGGGCGTACCTTACAAAATTTAAATATCACCAAAATAAAATGCAAAGCAATTTCAATAACTACACATAAGACATAAAGGCAATAAACATAAACAGTGTGATCGTATCCACGATAAGATCGTCAATCAATCACAAAAAAAAAGGGAAGAGTGTTATCCCGACCATGTGGCCCTTTTGTTTAAACAATCATGGCGGTTTTTAACGCCCAAATATATTAAGCACTCTAGTAATACATATTACAAATGCAACCTACATGAAAAATAACAACAGAAAATTAAATAGGTTACCGATTATATAATGTAGATAAAAATGAAAAAGGGCAAGTACGTTGCATATACAAATTTGTGGATACGAGCACAACAAATGATACACATGGACAGTAACAATAAATGATATAATTGCGTACACAGAGAAACCATTCGTGGCCAAACACATTAAATACGCAGTTAAGACAAAGTATAACATCTGAAACAAAGTCCTGCAACACCGATTCACCTACATGCTTAGTAGGTATTATTACAAATGCAAGATAATAAAACGGGCGATCTCTTCTCTCAATTTTTCTTAGGCATAAAACAAAACACAAAAATATAGACATATAGGCACATAACGGTAACAAGAGAGACGTTTGGATATATATATATATATATATATATATATATATACACACACACACATATATATATATATATATATATATATATATATATATATATATATAACTAGATCATTAGGATCAGCTTTCTGATTTTATACCTATGATCGTTTGTGTTTTTATCACTATAAATACAGGTTAGAATTATCAATACACAAGATAGAACACATAAAAAAAAGAGAGAGGGCTTCTCTGTGCCTGCATAATTTCAATGAAAACAACAGCTTTGCAAGTCAGTGTTTCAGTTTGGTTTTAACAATTTAAATGAGTAGGTAGAATGACCTTTTCTGTGTAATTTCACAAACCGTAAAATCTTTTCTTTTACTTACATTATCAATGTACGTTATCCATTTAAGCTTTCACCAGCACCAATGTTTAAATACTCGGATTTATCGATTAACACAAAAAAAGAAAAGAAGATCTAATTAAACAAACACAAAATCGATCTCAAATCTTAATAACGCACGCTTTGAAAATTCAAATGCAACTCCCTTATTCTAAGCACAACAACAGTTTTTATTCCCTACCCACTATTTTCCATATCAACTAACAAAAGCAATAAAAATATTTCGTGTGAACGCTTTTGCCTTTAATTATGAAAAGAAACATTATTTCTAATTAACATGTGCAATCAACCATAGAAATTCTGTATTTAAAATATCACATTTCAACTTATGCGTTGACCGCGGTGTAATTTTTTGTATAATACTGACATTTTTATTTTCAAAACGCATTTATAAACATGTTTAGCAATTTGTCTTGCCCTTTCGATAAATGCAGTTTAGCCTGCACCTGCACTTAAAAACATCTGGTTGTGGGCCGCCCTCAGTTAAAATCCTACACAAATATGTCTTACAAAAAAAAAAGAAATACAAACCATTCTCAAATAACAATTATTATATAATAACTTTTAGTAATTATCTTTTGCTATCGCGACAACAATTTTAATCGGAATATTTTCAATGTATTCATCAAATTTTCCTAGTGTGCTACCTACAAAACGCCCCTTTGAAAGCTTGACGATGTTTGTTAGTGAACATTCGGAGAGTTTTCAATATCCTTCGTTTCGAATCGCGGTCTTCGTTGTCTTCCGCCATGAACTATTTTCCTTTGTACTAAAACAAAGCGTAATTAGTAAACATATTAACTAAGCAATCCAAACGTCTATTAGACGACATGCTCAGTAAACCATGAGAAAATATGATAAATGACCCATGCATAAATAATATCAGAAAAAAAAACAATAGTAAATAAAATAGAAAAAAGAAAAATAATGGGTGTATACAACCAGGTGTCCACTTATGTGTGGACGCGCAAGTGCCTAGGAAACAGCCGTCGATATTCCTAGGATTCGGGCCTATGATAAAACTTCAGGTTAGCAATATTATAATTTCCCTTTATAGAGTCCATCTCTTCATCCAACAAACGGTACACGTTCGGGTAGGGTTTAGCTATAATACGAAAAGGTCTAGAATATAAAGGGGGGAAACTTGGATATTTATTTCTTCGAGGCGTCCAAAATATTGCTTTCCTTAAGCAAAACGTAGTCGTCGATACACAGTCGGTCACCTTGGTGTTTGAAATCTCTGACGCGCTCTCTTGCACTTCTGTCCAAGTTCTCTCTGACTTTATTCCAAATCACAGCCTGCGATTCAGTGGTGGACAACATTTTCCCCAGCTAAGTGGCGAAATGGTCCCTCGGGCGCGGAATATTTACAATATCGAAAGGGGAGTAGCCAGTGCTTAAATGGGGAATGATATTAAATAAACACTCTATATCTTTCACGTGATTATCCCAACTAGCGTGTGCATTTTGACAATAGACCCTAAACAACCTGCTTAGTTCCCTCATACCCCGCTCCGCCGGATTAGATGCGGGATGTCGTATGGAAGAAAAAGTAACACGAATTCCATTGCTTTTAAGCGATTTTTGCCAGTACGCCGCAGTAAACTGTGTTCCGTGGTCCGATAAAATAGTCTTAATAGGAATATACTTGATGTAGTCTTGGAGTATGCACCTTACGGAGATCCTTGCAGTAGCCCTGCGTACTGGGTAGAGCCGTAAAAACTTGGAAAAACAGTCGATTACCACAAAAATATAAGCAACTTTGCCCCGCCCTTCTGGCAACGGTCCATAATAATCTACAAACACCAAATCACCCGGAGCCGCGGCTGAAATTACCTGAAGCGGCCCAGTTAACGTCCTATTAGGGGATTTAGTCTTCTGACACAGATCACAACTTTGGATGACCCTAAAAATGGTTGTTCGGAATTTACGAAAATAAAACCACCGCTTTAAGAGGGCGCATAACTTGGAGGTGCCAAAGTGGCCGTAATATTGATGCAAAGACCGAATCACATCAGTGACTAGAACCGCGGGCAATACTATTCGGCAACATCCTGAAACATCCCTATATAGTAAAATGTCGCCGATCAACTGAAAATCATTAACCAACCTGTTTTGGGTTTTGTCTAAGACGACAGGGACTCCGGTATAAAATTGATATTTTTCGCCTCGTTATGTACTAAGTGGGCGTCCGACAAACCCTCTGTAAATCGAGATATAGAGTGTCCGCCACCATGTTGTCACGCCCCTTGATGTATTCGATCGTATAATCGTACTGCGATAAATATAGCGACCATCGCGTTAGGCGATCGTTCAGAAGCCGAGAATGGTGAAGAAATTTTAACGAAAAATAATCAGTGCGAATTACAATGCGATAGCCCAAAACTAGCGTACGGTATTTCTTTAATCCGAAAATAATAGCCAACAATTCCTTTTCGGTGACCGTATATAGCAATTCGGGCCCGTGAAGGACGTGACTAGCAAACCCTATAACCTGACGTTCGCCCTCCTTGCTAAGTTGATACAATTCAACCCCGACAGCCAACTCGGAACTGTCCGCCTGTAGGTAGAATGGTTTCGAAAAATCTGGGAAAGATAGCATGACGGTACTCAAAAATAACCTTTTGGTTTGTTCAAACCTTTGCTGTTCCGCCTCTCCCCAATATCATTTAACCCTCTTCTGGAGTAACCTCAACAAAGGCGCAATGAGGTAACTGTAACGTTGGACAAATGGACGATAATAGCTACACAACCCAATAAAAGCTCTCAATTGTTTCACATTCCTTGGCCTAGGGAACTGTTGTATCGAAGACAATTTTTCAGGATCAGATTTAACGCCCCTAGTAGTTATAACGCGCCCCAAAGCTTTACCTCTGGCAATAAAAAGTCGGTTTTCCTAACGTTTATGGTTATATTGGCCTCCTTAAATCGCGCAAAAAGTTTCCTAAGATGTTGTATATGGTCACAAAATGATTCAGAGACGACCAAAAGATCATCAACGTAATTGAATACAAACTGGCGTAATTCGGGCCCTATAATCACATCCATAGCCCGCGAGAAAGAACCGACAGCCGTTTTTAAACCAAAAGGTAGGACTTGATAAGTATACGACCTCCCGTTAAACAAAAATCCCGTGTATTGCTTACTGTCTTCGCTAAATGGGATCTGCCAATAAGAAGCGGTTAAATCTATGGTTGTTATGTATCGGACTCTAGAAAAAGACGTTAAAGTTTCCTCGGGTGGTACCGGAGATTCATAATCCGAGACCATTCGCGAATTCAAAAACCGCGCATCCAAACATATGCGAACACTCCCATCTTTCTTCTTGACAACAGTCATGGGACTGGCATATTCCGTCGCCGCTCTTTTGATGACACCCAACCTTAACATGCGATTAATTTCCTCCTCCACAGACGCTCTCAAACAAAAGGGTATAGGATAGGGTCGACGCAAAAATGGGGTGGTGTCGTGCAGCTTAATAACATGCGTATATTTGTTGGTACGACTCGGGATATCGCTAAAGAGTTGTCTATGCTCCTCGAGTAAACCCTTGAATTGCTGACGCTGACCAGGGTCTATATTGGGAATGTTTTTCATCTTTTCTTCCATTTCCTTCGCAACATCTAACGTGACCGTGCTAGGCTCGGCGCAACGTGACGCCGTTTGGAAAAGCGATACAGGGTCCGTGATCGTTGCATCGACGCACTGGCCAGTGATATTGAAACGGATAGAATATTCTGTTACGCCATTGAGGACGGTTAGGACATCATCCACAAAATTTATCCTCCCCGATACAAAATACAGCCAATCTATCCCCAGTATGACGGGCCGGATTAAACTTTAATAACCAAAAAAGAATGTTCAAACGTAACGGGTATATTCTCAATTGAAAAGAGGATCCACACCTGGTACCTGACCCTAGCACTCCTTTGCCCCACAGCTCCTCGCAGCTGTATACCCGTTACCGGAAGTCTAGAGAATTTTTCCCACTGACTAATTTTGAAATAGCACTCCTCACTGATGCAAGTAACCTCGCTTCCCGAATCTAACAGACTCAATAGGGAGATATTACAACACTTGATATAAATATGGGACAATGGCCGAACTTTGGTTAGGTCTTTTGGACTACCGTCGTTTTGTAATGTGGTGAGAGGCACTACCGACGCGTAAGACAAAAATTCGGATTTCTGTGCAGGGGCACTTGCATCCCATCGGACCAACTGTAACGGGTTCTTAATACCCTTGTTATTTGCTCCCAACCCGGTCCCAAATTTCCACCCGTACCCCTGAATTAGTTTGACACCCTTCGAATACAATCTATTTAATTCCCGAGGGCCACATGGAGGGCCTACGCGTAGCACAGAATTAAAATTTAGGCTGGGAGTTTGAGAACTGCTAGAACTCTTACTATTTTTGAAACCTGGTTTTACAAATCTAATAAGCGGGCAGCTAGGCTTGGCGCTACCTTTAGTGGGAGTAAAATTTGGGGCGTAAGAGAAACCATCCCACTTTAGTTTCCCCAAGGGTCGTTTCCCGAAGAGCGAGGAGACGTCGCATCAGGGATCCAATATGGCGGGGGTACGTTGAAAGGCGGCAACGATGCCGGTACTACACCAGTAGTATTGACTGCCTGCACTCTCCCCACCTCATTTCTCGGTTTCCTTGCTTCAATAGCCGATAACCTTTCTAAAAAGGAAAGAGCGCCATTCAAACTCCGGTCTGAACAGACTCCCCATAATGATTGGGTGGCAGTAGGATATTGGCGCATAATTTCATACAGAATAACTTCCTCTGCGATGGGAGGGTCAAAAAGGCGATAGTCATTAATTTGTTTAAGAAAATATTCGGCAAGAGACAGTCTGCCGTCCGGGTAATAACGCATGTTGTATAGTTTATTGCGTTCAACAACCTGCTTTTCGGGAGACCAAAAATACGCCAAAAAGTTCTTCCTAAACGAACCGTAATCTCGGCAATCGACCTCGTTTATCAACGCCCAACTTAGTGCACCGGCTTCTAAACACGTTTGCACCGCTAGCGAGTAATTCTCACCCGACAAGTGATAGGCTTCCGCAAACTGCTCAAATTTACGCAAGAAAAGCACGGGATGCACCGCATGGTTACCGCGAAAAATGGGCTTCTCTAATTTTAAAGGGGACCTAGTTTTGCTAGATAGCGCCAACAGGATATTGCGACATTCAGCACCTGAAAAGCTAACATCAGCGATTTGAGACGATTGTTCATGATCAGGGAGTGTATTGCCATCTCCGTTCACTTTACGCGGGTTGGAAGTAATTACCGTGCAGAGTTAATATTTCTAACACTAAGTGACTGACCGTCATAAAGATCCGATGATGGTCCTTTGTGCGCGGATAGGCCCAAACCCTGTGCACCATTTGAACTTCCGGTCCCGGGTGTCGCAACAAGCTTTTCGATGGTCCTTTGCATCATCGCGCTCTGTTCGAGGAGTGTTTCCAGCAATCTTCCCTGATTTTGTACAACCTCCTTGAGATCCTCCATTTTGGCGTCCTTCTGGCTGCCATCTCCGGATCCTGCCATCTGGTTATGTCCATCATGAGTATCTTGGCGGGTGGCGTCCATCCCCACTCCAAGAGCTTCCGCTTGGTCCATAATTATTCTCATAAACAAACAAAAATTAGTATTATCTTAGTTACAGGTACGCCCCTTTAAACCGTCCTTAATAGTATTACCTTGAAAGCCCCGCTGAGAAGAACAAAAAAAAATTCTTGTGACTAACCCGTCGTTCGACAGGTATTACTGCTTATTAAAATAGTACCATTGCGAATTTGAGCAAAAAGGAGGCGATCAACTACTAATAATTTATTGCTCAGTGACAACCCTACCAATTCCCTTAAATCAGAAGTGTCGGTTCTATGTTTAACAATTCATACTTTTTATTGGGTCAAAAAAAATAAAAATGTAATAATAAATAAAATCTTCGAAGGTTGCTGACCTCTGAATGATCAAAACAAAAAAACATAGTTATCTGCCAATACAAATAATAGGTATGACACCACATCTTAAGCGACAGGTACCTACAATTAGCAAAGTGGAAGGTAACACATTTCAACCGTACATACAAATTGTATTTACATATTATATATCAACGATAGTATAGCTTGGCGTTCCTTGACACACAATAGGCGGCATAATGCACTTGTACCTATGAGCTCTTAGCGGTTCACCTTTCAGCAGTACATAAAAAATAGTATTTACATATTATATATCAAGGGTAACATATTTTGGCGTCACTTGACACACAATAGGCGGCGTTAGGCACTTGTACCTATGAGGTCTTTGCGGTTCACCATAAATACGCATTCACCCTCCCCCAAAATGTGTTACATAACCACGAGCTGTAACGACAATTAGCAAACTGGAAGGTAATGCAGTTCGGCCTTACATACACATGGTTAGTGTTTATATATTATATCCCAACGAGAACATACTTCGGCTCTCCTTGACACACAATAGGCGGCGTTAGGCACTTGCACCTATGAGGTCTTTGCGGATTACCATAAATAAACATTCACCCTTCCCAAAATACGTTACACAACCAGTATCGATCTTAGCCCCCTTGCCCTTCATAATAGACATACACCACCCTTCACCTCCATAAGTGCTTCTCAACAAAATATTACTGGATCCAAAAGGAAAAACTACATTGATTTATTCCAATGTCGACAATTCAGCCTTCCTTTTCTTTCCATCCTTTCCTTTTCTTTTAATTAATTAAAATGGGGATTTGCGGTGATTAAAAATGAAAAAGGAATCAACCACGCCCCTAAATGCAACAAAAACTTTATCCTGGTCACGGCACCACTCTGTCGTAACCCAGACGTACCCTATCATGAAACGTGTAATTTGAACTTGTTAGCATTAATGCAAATTCAAGAGACAAAACAATAGCTAAAGGATGCATCTTAATTTGACTGATAAGATGCTATTATTAATTGCTTAAATTGATGTCACTGGGAATAATGCTACACCGGCTAATGTTAGGCTTACTCTAATTAATAGTTTAAATCTCCCTTACTGGCCGTGATTAAATAATCAGAGTTGATTTACAAATCTGATCTAGAACTCGCAAAATTCTAACCTGATTAAAAAAAAGACAGTGATCGTCTAGCGGGCAAATAACCTACGTTATGTAATGTGCATGAGATAGGGTCGGATAAGGTTAATTTGTTGCATAAGGTGGCAAGGTAATTAAATGAAACAAAACTACAATTGACATGAACGAGTTGCGCTACCTGGTGATTCGCTCGTCATCCTATTTACATAGGGAGAAAAAGAATCACCAAGAAAACTCCCTTTATTCCAATAATAATCACGCAAAGAAAAAACAAAGATCAGATAACACAAGTAAATCGCAATCAAAGGATTAAATAGGTATCAACACTACTCTATCGGTATTAAAGGCGTACAAAATCTATAACATTGCCTAAAACGAAGTATAGTCACAAATAAACATAAAATCAGGTCTATAAATGGTATTAAAATTAAAGCAAAATAAACAGGTAATAAATAACAAACAGGGGATCCCTTTTGGAACCAATTCCTGTCTGCTTTTAGGTAAATAATTACATATAAAGCATTATACAGGGTGTGGGATAACCGAACATCAACAGAACACAAAAAAAAACAAAGGACATCATTAAATCAAGTTAAAAGGGCGTACCTTACAAAATTTAAATATCACCAAAATAAAATGCAAAGCAATTTCAATAACTACACATAAGACATAAAGGCAATAAACATAAACAGTGTGATCGTATCCACGATAAGATCGTCAATCAATCACAAAAAAAAAGGGAAGAGTGTTATCCCGACCATGTGGCCCTTTTGTTTAAACAATCATGGCGGTTTTTAACACCCAAATATATTAAGCACTCTAGTAATACATATTACAAATGCAACCTACATGAAAAATAACAACAGAAAATTAAACAGGTTACCGATTATATAATGTAGATAAAAATGAAAAAGGGCAAGTACGTTGCACATACAAATTTGTGGATACGAGCACAACAAATGATACACATGGACAGTAACAATAAATGATATAATTGCGTACACAGAGAAACCATTCGTGGCCAAACACATTAAATACGCAGTTAAGACAAAGTATAACATCTGAAACAAAGTCCTGCAACACCGATTCACCTACATGCTTAGTAGGTATTATTACAAATGCAAGATAATAAAAGGGGCGATCTCTTCTCTCAATTTTTCTTAGGCATAAAACAAAACACAAAAATATAGACATATAGGCATATAACGGTAACAAGAGAGACTAGATCATTAGGATCAGCTTTCTGATTTTATACCTATGATCGTTTGTGTTTTTATCACTATAAATACAGGTTAGAATTATCAATACACAAGATAGAACACATAAAAAAAAGAGAGAGAGCTTCTCTGTGCCTGCATAATTTCAATGAAAACAACAGCCATGCAAGTCAGTGTTTCAGTTTGGTTTTAACAATTTAAATGAGTAGGTAGAATGACCTTTTCTGTGTAATTTCACAAACCGTAAAATCTTTTCTTTTACTTACATTATCAATGTACGTTATCCATTTAAGCTTTCACCAGCACCAATGTTTAAATACTCGGATTTATCGATTAACACAAAAAAAGAAAAGAAGATCTAATTAAACAAACACAAAATCGATCTCAAATCTTAATAACGCACGCTTTGAAAATTCAAATGCAACTCCCTTATTCTAAGCACAACAACAGTTTTTATTCCCTACCCACTATTTTCCATATCAACTAACAAAAGCAATAAAAATATTTCGTGTGAACGCTTTTGCCTTTAATTATGAAAAGAAACATTATTTCTAATTAACATGTGCAATCAACCATAGAAATTCTGTATTTAAAATATCACATTTCAACTTATGCGTTGACCGCGGTGTAATTTTTTGTATAATACTGACATTTTTATTTTCAAAACGCATTTATAAACATGTTTAGCAATTTGTCTTGCCCTTTCGATAAATGCAGTTTAGCCTGCACCTGCACTTAAAAACATCTGGTTGTGGGCCGCCCTCAGTTCAAATCCTACACAAATATGTCTTACAAAAAAAAAGAAATACAAACCATTCTCAAATAACAATTATTATATAATAACTTTTAGTAATTATCTTTTGCTATCGCGACAACAATTTTAATCGGAATATTTTCAATGTATTCATCAAATTTTCGTAGTGTGCTACCTACAAGTGGCATCCTAACAATAAATTTACCGTTTATGTGACGCTGGGTCGTTTACTTGAAAATATTCTCACAGTATTTTTCTTCTGCACTTAAATGACTCACCCCTTCAATAGATTCGTTAATCTCCCAAAATTTTGAAACTTCGTCTTGTAATTTATTTAGTGACAGGTAAGTTAATGTTCTTTTTATTTGATCTTCGTTCCGACTTAAACTATTAAACTGAATTAATAATACTTGTTATAGTTTGCTATATTCTGTTAATATCGTCTGCTCTGTAGCAGCTTCAGTTAGACACTAAAATTTATATTATTCAGTACAAAACAGGTTGAAATATTTACATAGTAAGAGGGAGGGTTAACCAATAACCAATTGCCATAAGTTAAGTACTAACAGGATTAATTTTCAATAATTTTGTTTCGGTGGCCACTCTAATGAGGGAAATAGTCAATAGAATTCGGCTAAAATTCAAAATAGTATATCGTATACATGTTTCATAGCTCAGAAAATCGTGTTAAAAGCAATAGCACATAGGACTCTGTGTAAAACTCAAAATATGAGACTGGTGACGCAAATTAGCACCCCGGGACCTAGATACACCGATGCTGTGCATTTCTTACATGCGACTTAAGCCGGCTCTCCTCATATTATAAAAGTCTTACCATTCAAGGAATTCAAGAACAAAATTAAACACTTTAAATGTGTAAACCATTCTATGCATGAAATAAATTTCTTATTACAAATTTTAGCTCTAATGTGCTCGTAATTGTATTCAGCTGTAAAACTGACGAATGTATGTACATTTTGTATTACGAACATGAATAAATTTCTTATTATTTTTATTATTATTACTTGTTCCTTGTGGCAACATTTTGATGTATTAGTATTTGATAGAATACTATTACTAACTAAATTATTATAACTTTTGTTATGAACGAATAAGTTCAAAAGTAAATATGTAATTAAAAATTATTATTAATTTTATTAAATATATAAGTAAAAAGTTTACCTCGAGTAGGATTTGATTTTACGACATGTACTTTGCTAGAGTACCGCTCTAACCAACTGCGCCATCAAGGTTCAAGCCCCTATCGATGTAAATTTTGTCTTTATGTCGTAGGTTCAAATCCTACTCGAGGTATCCTTTTTATTTCTGTATTTAATAAAATTAATCATAATTTTTTATTACTAACTAAAGTTATTAATTTTAATTTTATTTTGAAAATTAAATGTTTTTTTCTTTCTGTTAAACCTTTCGTAGTTGGTAAATTATCGTCATAGTTATATGATTCCCAAGCAAACTTTACGTAAGTATCAAATTCTTCAAATAAAATACAAATCATTAATCGATCAATGGATTCTTTGAAAATAGTAGAACCATAAAAAATATCTGTGGCGACTGGCCACTACGATATGAGGACATTCGGCCATGTCAGTTCTTGTCAGGGAGATTTTTGACATTCCGAGATTGTTGATATAATTGTATTAATAAATATAATATAGATGTTATTTATTTATTCCTTAATACAAGTTGTATTTACGTTTGTATCTTCATATCTGATATGTAGCTACATCATCATTTTAGCGGTTCTTCACTTAAGGAAGTTTTTCAGTGAATACATTTTTGAATAGGAGTTAACTGATTATTTTCATGAATCACAGTTAACAATAATTCTTTAAATTCAAATCATTTATTGTAGTTTCCTGGAAAAATAGGCAACTTTATTGGAGAGTTGAATACTACTTCTAATATTGGTACCTGATGCTACTGAATCTCGTTCAGAAGTAGCGTTCTTATTAACATTATCACATAATTCTCTTGCCTTTGTAATTATTTCAAAATAAGCGTCTTCATATTGATTTCTTTTATCTCCCTCTTCTGAAGGAACATTATCATAACTAATTCCAATTTGATTTTGAATATTATTAAATTCATCGAATAATGATTCTACCTTTATTCACCTCATTTTAACATTATTGTGACATTTAATTGATTAAATCTGTCCATAATTGTTAGAGTAAACACTCGTAATGGGATCTAGCAATCAAATGTATGAATTAAATATACAAAACCTTCTCCATGAAATTCTTTATTAAGCGTGACCGTCCCAGTAATGGATACTACATCCAGATGGACACCGTTGTCTGAGAATTATCATTGATTTTCAAAAAAGGCGCCAAACTAGTTTAGTTATTTAGGAATAAATTAAATTAAATGAATTTTCGTAAAACCTTTTGACATTGCATCGAAATACCTTATAGAAAACAGTTTTAAATTCAAATTTGGACGATAATTATTTTTTAATTGTTTATACAATAAAAAAACGATTTATTAAAAAAAGACGATTTTAAAAGAAATTTTTACTAAAATTGACGTTGTAGGGGTTTTTGATGTTCATTTTTTACACTAAAATAATTATTACTTCTTATCATTTAAATTTGATTCATTAAAACAAATATACGAAACGATACCTTAAAGGGTGTTTTGAAAATGAGATCACTGTTAACTCTCTGGCACAAAAGTATATGTCTACGTGCAATTCGTAACAATTGAAATAACATGTATAATTGTTATTATTGCTGCAATTTAAAAAAAAAGAATAGCTTTTAAATCAACCATAAAACAAAAACACGTGGTTGATGTTCTTGGCTTCACAACACTCGATTTTTGGCAACTTTTTATGTTATTCCTAATATATTCACAAATACAAAAATGCTCTCTCGCCACTTTTTCCGAACCATAAATATAACTTCACTCCACTAAGTACCTAGCTATATTGTTTATGTTGTTCCACTACGCATCACCCTTGAAGTTATACGTATCTAACTTCAGTCTTGTAGGGGTGGTGAAAATTTTAGCCACGCTTGAGCTATTTAACAGCTGTTTTAAGCACCAGAGGTTGGTGCATCGCGATGTTGAAATTTAGAATTTTTTGTTACGGACACGTGTACAGAGGTTTGTGATACGTGTTTTGTGCTTTGATAGGGTAAGTCAGATATATACTAACATAATTAAAAGCATGAGATTAAAATGGTAGAATTTTTGTATGGGGTGCCCTTGACCCAAACACGAAATTTAACAATGTACCGGTAATGAACTTTGGGGGTGACCATTATAGAAGCAAAGAAGTGTAATGGACCTAGGTACGTATCCTATCAACGCGATTTGGATTTGTAAAGCAATGGTAAAAAGAAAAAAAGGAGCCCATAGAAAATAACGAGCTAAAAAGGAAGTTTTTCGCATGTTCTGATAACAATATGCAAATGGTAATACAAGATACGTTAGTTTTCAGAGAAAAATGGGCCCGGGGTCAGAATTATCTGAAAGTCAAAATTTTTTGAAGATAATGATAAAGAAACTACATTAGTGAATCTAAAACCCCCGGCCGATGAATTTCTAAAACGGCATCCTGAGATTAGACAAAAACATTCCGCATCAGTAAACAATACTCGAGCTGCAGTTACGCAAGATCGTAATAAAAAAATCTGTAATTAGTTCATTTGGATCCTAACCACATATTCAATAGTGATAAGTCGGGATTTGCTTTGTGTCCAAAAAGAGAAAGTTTTGGAACGATATATATGCCCATTTTTCCGTATAGAAGGACGCCAAAGGCTATTGTTGAACCTTTTCTAGACTCTTAGGCACTTGGTAGATTAGATTATGGACGGATAACTTCTGCAGTGCATTTCAAGTCATTTTATACCTTTTCTAAAGCCATCGGGGATTATTCGAGCAGTTGTACCTTTTGTAGATGGACATCGTTCCCTTTTTCCAAACATGTCATACCATGCTACCGGCGTATGTAGCTATATTTAAACCTCTTGTCAGGTGGAAATCTGCTGTCAGAAATGTTCCTCAAGAAGTCACACGGTATACATTTGGGCTAATTTTAAAACAGTTTTTGAACAATTTGTTACAGCGATCACAGTCCAAAATGGGTTTAGAGAAAGTGGTTTATTCTCGTTCACTAAAGGTAATGTAGGCTACAGTATCTTAAATCACCTGAAAATACTCCAAACAGTCACATCAAGAATAACATGGCGCTAGAAATCATTAAAAAGGAAGTTGAAAAGTAGTAGACTGGAAATGTAGAATCAGTTAACTTGTATAAAGTGTGGTTTGCAATACAAAAAACGACCAACATGACCAACATATCATCTCAGTCAACTAACAGGCAGATTTTGGGCACCATAACATACCACTGATACAACAAATGCTTGTGCGTTCTCCATGAACTGAAACCTCTGAAACTTAAAAGGATTTAAGTATGGGTTTGCCTGTTCTACAATCCTACGCAAGCTCACAGTGGCAAACCCCCTAAATGTGTCAACAAGAACTGTTATGAAAGCAAGGAAAAACTGGTTATTAAGTACCGATATCATTCAAGAAATTTCCTAACTCTAGCGCTTTGGAAACGGAAACGAAAGTCACATCCAATCACAAGGATCTAGATGTGAGCTACATGGAAGATTTAGATTTAACAGTTAGAAAATATAAGAACACTTATTACCCTGTGTGGATGGTACTAATTACACAGTATGTTACCTACTTACGTAAAGATCACTCCTATAAAGTGTTTCGATGTTTCATAGCAATATCTTTTTTTTAAGCAGTACCTAATTATTTTTGTAGTAAAATACCTTTTTAGGAATTATCTTGAAGAGTGATGTTAAAGATGATATATGTAACATTATAGATCCTAAACTAAAAAACCAGAAGGGTCATTACAGTGTGCCTGCAATGGCTAAATACCAATAAAGTTAAACATTCAAAATGTGTCTATTACTCACCCATTACTGATGATAGTATGTCCACCACTGGGACAGATGATCATTGTTTAAACATTTTTTATAAAAAATCGAAATTATGTAGCTTAAACATATACTTGATGGAAAAGCATAAAATTCACTTAATTTAGGTTGAACTCTAGAAGAAATTACACGATGAGAAGTTAAATTTAGTTCGAATATGTGATCTTCCCTATTAAAACAGACCAGTAGGCCATTAAATGACTACCCCAATTGGAACTTGATGTAAATCGTGATAACAACATTGATTAATTAATTTATAAGTTAAAAGAAACTTACACATTGCGTTTAGTAATTCAGTTTTTATTTGTTGCATTACAATCTTTTTACCTTTCAAGCTGCATATACATATTTAGGTATAGAAGGTTGTGCGACTTTTTCACTATCGCTAAATCGACTTATTAGGTCATTTTACTACGTTAGGCTAAGTTTCGCCAAGATCGGTCATGATGTTACTGCTGTTCAGAAATATTTGATAAAAATAAAAAACAGCTCCTTGCAATCCTTCCTCATCACCGCTGAATTACTCTCAAAATCTATTCAGCTCAACGAGAAATGAAAACAAGCTTAAATACAACATTTCAAGTACGTACGTTCTGGAGTTATCGTGGATACTAGCTTACACAAACACACACGCACACAGACACGTGCGTGGATATGTGTGTGCGCACATTTGGTGAAACTTTGTCAAACGTTGTGAAATGAGCTAATAAGTCGATTTATCGTTAGGGAAAACAAATCGATTGCATAACCTTCTATACCTAATTGGAAGGTCAACGTGTTTAATGATATTTGGAAGAATAGCATTAAACAAGTTGATTCGAGATTTCAACCAACTCCAAATGCAAGCAGAAATTTCGAACACATATGCTGCAACTATTCCTGACCTCCCAACTTTCTACATCATATACTAGAACAACTACCCGAGGTCAAACACGCTCGTCACGATTGAATTTAAATTAATTACATTGTTTCATATTTTACATTTGTCAAAATATCGCCTTGTTTCAATTTCTGTACTTGTCAAATTTCTTGACAAAAAGAACAAACTACGTTCCCGAAACGTTGAATTAATTTTTACGTTTATTTTACAGAAGTTTTCTGAGAAAATATGTCTTATTTAAACACGCACGCACCCACACACACACACACACACACACACACACACACACACACACACACACACACACACACACACACACACACACACACACACACACACACACACACACACACACACACACACACACTATAAAAATTGCCAGCTGGTGTAGGTGACGTCTAGTTGGCACTTAATCGACGCCCACTCAAATTTTTATAGCTACAACTCATAGCTGGCATTTGGGGTAATTACGTTATGGCCCAAAATTAATAAAAATATACTACAAAGGATGTTGCTACCTTCTTTTCACTAAAGCCTAACCATGTTATTATATACTCTACATACATATTCATTTATTTAATACGATGTATTCAATGCAGTCCTGCAAGTATAACAAACTTTCGATAACATATCTGATAATAGCACAATCTTAAAATCAGGTGGGGAATCCAGAGGCATCAGACTCCGGTTTCTTTCATAGGTGACCCTAAAACAAAGCGGCACAGCCAGAAATGTGTACTATACTACACTTAATAAACTAAGTTCAAAACCATATGAAAAAATATTGTATGGTAGCTCCGTAAGTGTACACTCCGACGTTGAGCGTCGGTCTACCACAATTTGTGACGTTAAGAAATTACATCTCAACGGTATTAAATATGAATATCAACTGTTTGTATTATGGATCTAAATTGACTCGGAGGAAGCCCTCCTCTAAAATCTTATAAATACGTTACCTTTTTAGCCGTAAAAAACTGTTTTAAAGAGCTAAAGCACCAGTTTATACCAGAAAGTTTTCTTTCAGCGGTACCTTTAACAAACTCCGAATTTTTCGTCTAGTATCCTTATACGAACGGCTTTATTACAGACTTCAGATAAGGGACGTAAGCTAAACCAAACAAATTTTCATCTTCGACTTAAGAAAAACATTGAATCAAATTGGTAATTCCATACATGACAGGCTTTACAAAACATTCGTAATGTTAATCCACCTTAAAAGAATTTTACCAAAAGTCTAATAAAATAAATTTTCCATAAACCTATAAATTTTAATAAAAATTAAAAGTGTAAAAATGTTCTCTTAAACAAATCGTTAAACTAACTGGAGATACAAACCATTTACCATTAATAATGCCTTTGACTCAGTCGACTCAATCTTTTGATTTGCTTAACTACCACAATTTCTGCTCGATTACTTCCACTGAACATCAATAGAAAAAACAATGCAATGTAACACTAATAAAATCATCTCTGACGCCAAGTTATTTTTTAATTATGCTCGAAATATCTAAACCGAGGTTGTTTACAATAGAAATTTTATCAAAATGTAAAAAATAAAATATATACAAACTATGTTTATTAACAGTTAAATTAGGGTTATATAAAATATATCTTAAAAATAGCCTTAAATTACTAAAAAATCATTAAACATAAATACCTGTTCGTAAAATTTTGTACACAAACTTTTTAATAACCTCTGGTATCTAAACGATTACGGAAATGTTAACCAAGGTGATGTCATCTTTGCACCAATATTGCGCAATAATACTTTATGTTGTAAACCACACCCAAAATGGAATTTTCCTTCTTATAAATTTATCTTCATGAAATTGAATAATCCGTTTATTGCATTCTCTCGAAATTCAGATAAAAATTGGGATCTAATTTAGATCTGCATTAAAAGCAAAACGCAATCGTAAAATGAAAGCATACGTAAAAGTAGAATTAAATGCGTACTTAAAATGTAATTAAAGTAGAAAAGTAAAAGTAATAAAAGTGTAACTCAAAGTAAAAAAAGTGCCTGCAAAGAGCAAATGTTTTAATTTTTAATATAACGAGTTAAATCATCTTACCATTAAATCAATGGCACTTTTCACAAAATTTAGGTGGAAACCCAAAAATATGGCTTCCTAAACACAACATGCATCAGGAAGTGAAAAATGGACGATTTAGGAAGTCAGAAGATGACGCCTGCGCGAAAATATAAGCAGAAAAAAATAATTTGAAGTGGGAGTATAAACCTTTAAGTTACACCAAAATGCAAATTAAGTTGTCTACCTCATACTTACAAATCATTAATGAATACAATACAACGGAATATAGCTGGAAGCTTTACCAGTATTTTTCTGAATCTTTTTGATATTTACGGACGATATAAACTTTTATGACTCATCAATACTCCCTCCTTAGCTTAGATCGACTGAGAATTGTCAGAAACAAATACGTGCAATGCACTTGTCGGAATTAATATGATAACCAAGATATCACGTATATTTATTTGCCTTCTGTGTTCTTTCCCCACTCTATTAGTAAATATGAAAGGGGATCCAGCAACTGTCGAACGTCATGGAACAAGGTGGACGGATCTTTTCCAGTATAGCCGCTGTAGTACGTACTTGCAAGCCATTTTTAGCTAAGATTGTACCCTTCGATTTTATTATCGCTATAAGCAACTAAGGAAAGTAGGTCAGTGTTGATAATTTTGTTTTAATAATAATAAATGTACTTCCTAAGTTTGTTTATTATTTATCTACATAGTGATAATTTTTCATTATCTATATAGTGATAATTTTTCACAAAATTCTGTAAAAATTCTGTGAAAAGTAAGGTAGCTAATTGAAGTAAAAAACCACATAATGATCAGGTTAAGAAGCAAAATGCGTACCTCAAAAATAATTACCAAGAACCCGTTGCGAGTGATAGTTCAATAACTTAAGATGGAGCAACTATCTCATTTGAATCAATAAAGTGGTTGCATTTCATCTAATTACTTAATTTTAATCTTTTTTTCAATTTAGCAACGTATACTTTCCTTTACAAACGGGCAATAAACCACTTTGCTTGTAGCAATGAAACGATTAATAGAATATGTAGAATAACGGTAGTTTATATACCAGGGCAATAAAATGAATCTGTTAAGATGCATATGGAGTTGAGTTGCGGAGGTCTTCTAGGTTGCGGCAAATAAACCTCAAGGTCTTGAAAAATAGCTTTATTTTCGAAGTGCCACAATATTCTTTCAAAACCGGAATCCTATAGTAACTATCTGGTGTGCAACAACACACGACCTTGCAACCCACACAGTAGAAATTAAAAGAAACAAAATAATTCAAATTTAACCTCTTTCGGTATAGCAACAAGAACTTAATTCGCAATATTGAACGATAAGGCTTAAAAACCTTCATTTTGAATTTTTGATATTTAAAATAAAAATAATACATGTTTTACATTCCAACCTAGATAAACATATGTAGGTATAGAAGGTTATACAATGGACTTTTTGTTCACTAACGCCAAGTCGACTTATTAGCTCATTTTGCGTTTGGCAGAGTTTCGCCAAAATCGCGCGAATTGTGCGTGTGTGTATGTGCGCGTGCGCGCGCGCGTGTGTGTATTTGAAACATTTATCGGACATCAGTAGGCTTGATCTCAATAAGGCGAGTGGCCCAGACGGTATCCCAGCTATTGTCTTAAAGAAATGTTCCCCCGAAGTAGTACCAGTCCTATCTAAGCTCTATGCGATCTCTGTCTTCTGGGGAATTCCCTTCATCATGGAAGTTAGCAAGTGTTCAACCTATTCCCAAAAAAGGCGATAAGACCGATCCCTCAAACTACCGACCAATTGCCATCACTTCCATTTTGTCTAAAATCATGGAAAAAGCCATCAATCAGCAACTGCTCACGTTCTTTGAAACTAACAAACTCCTTAGTGATCACCAATATGGGTTTAGGCAAAGTCGTTCAACAGGTGATCTTTCATATGTGACCCAAGTTTGGAACAATACAGTAGAGCAGTCCGGTGAAACACTTGTAGTCGCTTTAGATGTCTCAAAGGCATTTGACCAAGTTTGGCATAAGTGTTTACTTGCCAAACTCACCTCGTTTGGGTTAAATGATACGCTCATCAACTGGGTTTCTAGTTTCCTTGATAAAAGACGAATACGTGTCGTAGTTGATGGCTTTTTTTCAAAAGAAGTTAGCATTAACGCGGGCGTACCACAGGGATCCGTTATAGCGCCTACACTTTTTCTGCTGTACGTAAATGACCTTATTTCTTCAACAACTAACCCCATCCCTTGCTTTGCTGACGACAGCACTCTTCACTGTAGTTCATCTCAGTTTACTCATAGTGATAATCCACCTTCTATGTCAAATCAAGAAATTAAAGCTGAAATGGCAAATTCAATCAACAAAGACATTCAACGTATTCTCGAATGGGGAAGCAATAATCTAGTTGAATTTAATGCTAACAAAACTCAGTTTTGCCTTATGTCCGCCAAAAAAGATCGATCATTTCCTGTTGTAAGTATGAATGGCTCAGTTCTTAAGTTTTCAGACTCTATTACTCTGTTGGGTATGACTGTATCTTCAAATCTCTCATGGGTTGACCATATTCTGTCAGCTACCAAAACAGCTGCTCGTAAAATAGGCTTTTTGTACAGATCTAAGCAGTACTTTACCTCTCGACAACTCCTTCTGATGTATAAGGCCCAAATTCGGCCTCATCTGGAATATAATTTTCACCTCTGGGTTAATGCTACCCAATAAGCTCTCGATATCGTTGATCGTATTCAAAAGAGAGCGATTAGGCTTATAAATGACCCGTCCTTAACTTCTCACATGCAGTCCCTTGAGCATAGAAGGATGGTTTCAGTTCTTTCTTTGTATTATCGTTATTACAACGGCTATTGTGCTGCTGAATTATATTCTTTGATACCATCTCGGGCTATCTTTTCGAGAAACACTCGGTTCGCTCATTCACATCTACAGTATGCAGTACAAATCTCCAATTGTCGTACCAAACGGGCGCAATCCACATTTTTCTATACGGCTTCTAAACTCTGGAATGATCTCCCTAGTTCCTGCTTTCGTCCCACTTATGATATGTGAAAATTTAAGGTAGCTGTTCATAGGCATCAATTGGCAATTCATTATCCCTCTATCCATCCTCATAAGTGTTCCTGAGTGCTTTAGCACGATAGGCCAAATTTAGCCTGTCCAGGTCCACAATCATAAAAAAAAAGTTGCATAATTATCCGAAACAAATCATTATTAAAATTATTTAATTTCCTTTCATTTCCACTGTGTGGAAGGTCCGGTGTTGTTCCACACCAGATATTTTTAGGATAATTTTAAAACCTCTTTTGTAATAGGTTCAATATTACAAAGGGCTACATTGTAAAAACAAAGAATCATAATAATTTGGACGTTTAAACCTTCTATCAGATAAAGATTAGTGGACATACGGATAGTGTGAAAAAGAAAATTCCAAAGCAGCCCACTTCTATAAATATCTGTGTGTGGAAAGGCACACTATCTTCCAACCTACCAAGTGAAAATTAAATAATTTTAATAACAGTAACCACTATTGTAATACGTGCATAAGGAAAATAAACAACAATAATCCATGTCAGACGGACGTTTAAACCTTTATGTCAGATAGTATTTAATAAACGTCTAGATGATTACTTGAAAAAACACTTTTATTACTTTGTATAAAAAACTGTATAGAGGAAAGTTATGCAAAATTATGTTATCTAAAAAAAATAAATAATTAAATCCGCGTTAGGATTTTTTTGGCCCCAAATTGCACCTGGTATTAAAAAATTGTAAATAACCGGACCTATACATACACTCACGCACGCACACACACACACACTTGCATACCTACACCACACGCGGGCGCGCATACCTACACCAACGCGCGCGCGCGTACAGACACACAGGTGCGTGTTTTTTTTTCAAATTATGATTGATAAGAGTGGCATGTCTAGGATAATAAAGAGGGTGCTACTAGTTTAAGTGTACTAGCGGGTAAATTTTTGCATTCTAAGGCGGGCGTTTACGCCTGACGTATCATATAACAGAACACGTTGGTATTTCTTTAAGTATGTTATACCTGCTATCAAAACTAATCTTCTAAAAAAGGCGTAGTTAGTCATGTTCGTAGTGTTTCAGTCTAAAATAGCCTACGCCACATTTCTGTGTAAAGAGACAGTTTCGGAAAAATTTAATTTATTGACTATAATTGATATAATAAGCGAATAAAATTACAAATCAGTAGAATTTTTTAAGCTGTTAAATTCCATTTGTTTTACGTTTAGATACATCTGACAGGAAACTGCTGAGTAAGCAAGTATACTCCCATACATCTACAATTAAATTTTAGAATATGAAGATGTTTACCATATACATACTGAAAACATTTCATGCCAACCCAAATGAATGAACTTTGCTGCTGTTAACATAATTCTACTATGTGCTACTTGCAAATAAAACTGGTAAAACAGTTTTCGTCTTTCAAGTGATAATTCAACTTTGGAATATAAGTTTCTTCCTACTTCGTGAAGCTGCTTTATCTAAATTACGTAATACTCAGGAAACATTAAAAAAGAACATTCACAATTACCTCTTGATGAATATGATCTGCTAAGAAATACGTTATGTAGCAATAAAAAATAGCTGCGCAAAAATTATTTAATATCATTTCCCACAAAGCTAATTTAGGTAAATGTGGTTTCGCCACTACTTTGATCCCTAACATCCAATATGTTGCAAGAAATGCAAAAATCATTTCCAAATGTTCGATAAAAATCACAAAATATACGCTTGCCAAAAAAATTCCAAAAACTGCTTCTATCTTTTTATAAACATTATATGTGTGTAGCAATATACAAGACGATAATTTTATAGTGGATGACATTGTATTAATTTCCATTTTTTTAATATTATGGTTTAAAGTTTTTAATTTCCAGTAGAGGATGTTTAATAATGTAGTGTATTGAACCATTGTTCCTCCTGAAAGCATTCTAAAAACGCACCTGAAAACTTTATCAAACGAAATTGTCGATTCTAAATATACATCCAAAAAAATTTCTGTAATTAATATATTTACCAATAACGCGTATAAAATTAAAATAACGCAGTTAAGTACATTAAACTGTGTGGTTATAAATATTTTTTCTTTGATAATTAAGTTGTTTAGTTTCTTCACGATGATTAGTATTTTGCCTATTTCTTTGGCATGGTAATGCGAAGTAAGGAAAACAATAATATTTACAATCATTTGTAGTACAGAAATTATCCTGCTTAAATACACGATCATTTTGCTTTCACCAAAATGCTGTAAGACCATTTTATCTGTTAAAGATGAATACAATACGTGCACCATAATTGCAATTATTAACACATGAAGGAGACCATATAATTTACTTGACGTGTACTTCCGTTTTCTTAGTGTAAACGGAGCTAATACTAAACATTTTGAAATAAGATACGTCGGTACATACTGTACATATACGTCCTGATTTGGTGTGTCATTAAATACATTACAAAGTTTTATACGAAACGAATTCATTGTATGGATTGCTTTATGTTATACAAATAGTATTATTTTAATAATATAAAGTATGAATTATCTCTAAGCCAATTGCTGTATCTTTAATTCAATTAGGTGCTCTAATATGCAAAATTCAATTTTGTAGGTATCTATAAACACAGTTCCTAATTACTTACACTAATGCTATAATCTATCATTCACCGTTATCAAGTAAATCGCATATAAACAATCCAAAGGCACCATAAAGTCTAAATCACAAACAGTGATATAAGTACCTAGATTACTAATAGAGAAGACTTACTTAAGTCGGTAAGGTCTGTTAAAATGATCCAAACCCCAAAATACAGAATTATTTTATATCTTTCATATCTCGGTTACTGGAAAAAGTGTAAAAAAAAGTTTTAATTGAATATTGCAGGCTATATTTTAAAAATAATTTTTTTTATACAGGTTAGACAACAATTTAAAAAAAAATGCCATACTTGGAAAAAGTGCGTAATGCCATTAAAGTAACCAACTCATTTATTACACTATACGTATTTAAGTGAATAACAATTAGTAATACTGTTTAATCATAATTTAACGGAAAAAAAAAACGTTACAACAAATATTTCCTGAGAAATATTAGTTTGTATGTACCGATACTTGTAAAATGATTAACTTTATGTTTGCGAATAGTATATTTCCAGCCGCTCTAAACGTTGCTACTGTTATTCTAGTACATAAAAAGGGTGACTTAAATGTTACCGACCTTTTCTAAAGTATTTGAAAAAAATAAGAATTCCCGAATCACTGGTTGCTTTCATAAAAACAACTTATTTTATCCAAATCAGTTTGGGTTTAGGTTAGTTAAAAGTACTAATGATGTAATTTTACAGTTCGTCAATAAAATCCTTCAGAGTTTTTAAGAATGTAAATTTACTCTGGCAAGCTTTATAGACTTGGCACGTGCATTCAACTTCAGGTATACAACTTCGATAAAAAAAAGTTTGGCACTAATTGAATCATATTTAAGCAGGAGATGTGTTCAGATAAAATACTTATAGAAAAAGGAGTTCCTCAAGGTAGTATACCTGACCCTCTCTTATTTATTATTTATATTAATGACATGCCGCGGAGTATTTCTTGTAGTGCTAGTTGTTCACTATATGCAGATAACACTACCATGATAATGCATGACAAGTGTGTTGATAACCTCTGCCCGAATCTGACCATAACCTGAAAAGAATTACAGAGTGGTGTATCAATAATGAACTGTATGTTAATACCTCGAAAACAAATGCTCTAATTCTATCTTTAAAGCAAACTAGTCTATGTAGGGTAAAACGGGGGAATAACGGCCAGTGGGGAAATGCCGGCCTGCAACTATTCCTAGTATAACCGTATATAACCGAGCGGCAGGCTCGTTGGTAGCTGGATTTCAAGCACTACCGACGCAGACTTCAGTTTAATCCCAACCTGTGTGTACGTGCCGATGGTTATCGTGAACAAACGCATTTTGCTCGCGCTGTTATAAGAAACTGATATTGTCAAACGTAAGTATTGACGATTTGGTTACTAGTAATTGATGAACTAATATGTAAATTCATAGATTATTAAGTGTATTACAATTATTATAATATATTTTGGGCATATAGTTGTAAGAAAAAATACCAGCACAAGTAAATTAGTTTACGCCATTTTGGGGTTATACCGGCCACCGTAAATGGGGTAATGGCGGCTGTGGCCGGTATTACCCCACATAAAAAAATGTCACAAGCTATTTACCTACCTATTTTTTTGTATTTGCAGATGCCATGGCATTATAAAAGAAAAACAGCAAAAGCTTACTGGCGAAAGGAGCATTTGCAAGAAGCACTACGGGCCATCCAAAATGGTGTGTCAGTAAGACAAGCAGCAGTAAGATTTTGGGTACCAAGATCCACCATACAAGACCGAATGAAAAATGACGCTGTTAATTCTGGACCTTCATTAGGACGTAAGCCAGTCTTTTCAAAAGAAGCCGAGAATGAACTGGCCGACCAAGTTAAAAAGTTGGCTAAACAGTTTTATGGTTTAACCCCCATTGAAGTGCGAAGATGCGCATATGCCTATGCAAAATTCAACAATATCAATGTCCCATTCAATCAAGAGAAGGAATTGGCTGGCAAGGACTGGGCGGCCGGATTCACGTCTAGACACAATATTGCGTTAAGAAAACCCGAAGGAACTAGCATTAACCGAATTAAAGCATTTAATCGCGAAGAGGTATCCATTTTTTTCAATAATTTATCTGGACTCATGGAAAAATATAAATTTGCACCTAATAAGATATACAATTGCGACGAAACTGGCGTTACCACGGTGCAGCGTCTACCTAAAGTATTTACAGAACGAGGGCAGAAACGGGTTGGTTTTGTGACAAACTGGGAGCGGGGAAAAACAACTACTGCAATGTGTGCTTTCAACGCTTCGGGAACTTACATTCCGCCCATGCTCATATTTGCCCGCCAAAGAATGGCAGGATGCTCAAAAAATGGATGGATTACAGAAGACTTATTTATTATGTGGCTAAAACATTTCCAGTTATTCATAAAATGTTCTAAAGATGATCCAGTTCTTTTGATTATGGATAACCATATCACTCATTGCACCTTATCAGCTTACAATTTTTGCAAAGAAAATGGAATTGTAGTTTTGACAATTCCTCCACACTCATCCCACCGCCTCCAGCCCTTGGATGTGACTTTCTATGCACCCTTAAAGGCAGCTTTTAATTCGGAATGTTCCAAATTCTTAACGAGTCATCCTGGGGAAAAAATTAATCCTGGAAATATTGCTGAGTTATTTAACCTGGCGTTCACTAGAGTCGCTACCCCGGAAAAGGCCATGAAAGGCTTTAAAGAGACATGATTATTTCCTTTTAATCCCGACGTATTTTCGAATGAAGACTTTGCTCCTGCAGAAGCCCTACAGCCTAGATTTGTTGAGCCGCCACACGAACCTCAAAAAGAAAATGGGACTAGAACTCCTGAAAAAAAGATTGTTCGGCATGAAAACACGGAACTGTTTAACGACATCATTCCTATCCCGTCTTGCTCGAATGCAATTCCAAAACCGGAAAGAAATGTAAAAAACAACATTCCATTATTTTCACGTCAACGTCGCTAAAAGAAGATTTGGAAAGCAAAGACAGAAATAAACAAAATAAGATAACGGCAGAAAATGTTAAAAAAGTAAAAAAACAAAAATTATGATGGAAGAACAGGATTCAACGATACTGAAACAGAAACCAGATCGTCAAAAAAAAGCTGTTAATTATAAAGAATTTGAGGGAGAAGACTGTGAAAATGACAATGACGATGACAGAGACTTAGATATCAATGAAGACATATGTATATTCTGCGGAGAATTTGGAAAAAATAATGAAATTTGGTTAATATGTGTAATGTGTGGCCAGTGGGCCCATAAAGCACGTACAGGCACAACAAAAGAGAAAAAGTTTATTTGCGATTTTTGTTTGTAAAGACGGCTGGCATTACCCCGCCAAGCTGGGTAATACCGGCCAGTGACAGTTTTTATAAAATATGTTTTTGAAAATATGTGTTACAATTTTAAAACGTTTTTCAATTAAAATTAGTTAGAGAAATATGGGTTCTTATTATTTTTTCATTTTCCCCCTGTTATAACTTACTAAAATAACTAACAACTTGACATTTTCCTTAGGGAGCCGCCATTCCCCCGCTTTACCCCAATCCTGAAAGTGTTTCTTGGCTTACACGTAGATTCTAAACTTTCATTTAACACGCATATTAATATTACTTCTGTAAAGGTTAGTAAAAATATATTTGTGTTACATAGGTTAGCAAGCAATGTTTCTGTGAAAGCTTTGTTAACTGCTTATTACGTTTTATGTCGTAGCTGTATTTCATACGGTCTTCTGGTCATGTCATTCTAAATACCCTTTTCAACACCAGCGTCGGGCAGTAAGAATTGTTGCTAATGTATCATATCGCAGTGATTGTCGTTAAGCTTTTATTAGACTAATAATTATAACGCTCCCTAGTTTGTTTATTTTGCAATGTCTATGTTATGTTAAATCTAACTTAAATAGGTAGGTATACACTGCAATCAGAAGTACACAATTATGATACTCGGAATAAAATACTTTCTCGTTTACCCCAATGTAGAATTAACAAGTCACAAAATACACCTGATGTAATTGGTTTAAGGCTATTTAACTGCTTACCTGATAATGTAAAACGTTTAACAACTTTATTGTTTAAGTCTGCAATAACATTATTTTTAGTGAAAAACGCATTTTATACGATCAATCAATTTTTAGTGAGCAATGTAAGCGAAATCTAAACACGTATTTTTAATTGTGTGTATCCTCATCTGACATGTGTAAGCAATTTTACTTTGTTATAAGTTTTGTTATGAACGAATAAGTTTAGGTAAATATGTAATTAAAAATTATTCAAATCCTACTCGAGGTAAACTTTTTATTTATGTATTTAATAAAATTAATAATAATTTTTAATTTTACTTTGTATTTGCAAAGCATAAAATACATTATTATTATTATGTTAGCAACTTCTTGAATGTTCAACCATAGCTCGTTGCGATTGTCACGTACATTTTTAAACAATGAACATTATATGACCCTAGAAATAAAATCTAGCAGACTGCTAGCTGACCAAGGAAGTTCGTTACCACGACCAATCCAACCACGTAGGAAGTGATTAATTAAACTATTTCTAACTTGACTTAGAAAATGAGCAGGGACACCGTCATGCATGTACCATAAATATTGCCTTAAATTTAAGTGAACGTCGTCCGATAGTCTCACCAGATCATTTTCAAGAAAGTTTAGATTCGTATTGCCATTAAGTCTATACGGCATTTCATACGGGTCTTTTATACAATCTTAAATAATACCACTCCAAAGGTTTATAGAAAATTCGTGCGCAAATTTTTCTCGGTAAATGTGGAATTTCATTCTCTCATAAATGACTGTTTCCCTAGTTAATTGTCGGAATGCCTCACCTGCAAATAATATTGCATTTACGAAAGTAGGGTCTTTATTAATTTTATTGCGCATAAATTTCCAAATTGTTATTTCGCTGCTACATCTGTGAATATATGAGCAGACTTATTACTAATTGAAATTGTTGCAACTAAACACCTCCTACTCAACTGCGTATTTTCTGCCGCACGCACCAAGAGTTCACCTTCATTTTCCATAGGTATAATTTGTGTGATCAGCACTCCTACTCTTTGGACGAAAAGATCCCATTACAGATTTTGAAATAATTCATGATTTTGCTGTTTTATATCTGGATACATTTGCATGTATCTTCTTGATGCAGCACGACTACAAAGGTTTTCTTGTGAATAGATACAAAACATATGACAAATTTCAATATTTGAAAATTTCTTATGCCCGGCATATTTACAAAATAAGGGAGAGAAATATGTTTTACAATTTCATACCAAAAATGAACGTTTTTATAATAACACGCATAAAAATGAAATCAGTGTGACACGTTTTTGACATTATTAGCATGCTTAACAAAAGATATTCTTATAACTTATTTTCAAAACCTTAGATATAGGAAATGGGTTGGTTGACTTAATAATGTTTTTTTGAAAACGGTTAGGTTTCCGCACTAACAAGTATGGTATTTTACTTAAAAACTGACGTCTAAATTATAATTTTTAATCAAAGCATCCAGTCACTAACTGAATGATAGAAAACATTGGTTTCTGGTAACACGCTGTATCGCGTGTTACGGTCGAAAATGGCAGTCGACTCAGAAGTAACTGATAAAGAAGGGGTCTGTAGCTCAGTGGAATAAAGAGCGTCGGTTTGTTATTAATTTATTAATATATTATTATTAATAATAGATTAGGATAGCTCGTAATATATAAGGCACAAAGGGGAAAGTTATAAATTGTATGGGTGGAGTTTATTTTTAATCAACAATATTGGGGTCTAAATACCTTATACGAGTATTCCTCATCTATGCGATGCTTTTTTCATTTAATCGGTCAAGAAGGTTAGCGTCACACATGAAATTTGCATTCTCTCTGAGTGTGAGCGCGTCCTACTGATGATCAAGCAGGTCCTTGCGCTTTTCGTAAGGAAACAAAACAACAAAAAATAAATTTTCTTTGATCTGGTTGTTCCAGTGGCCCCATTGCCTCGTTACAGTCATCGTTTGTTTCGCTCGGGATCAAAATTTTGGGTTGGGACTGTGGAAAGTTATTTGAGCAGATCTGGCGAATATAAAGGAGTGATTACTATCAATAGTTCAAAAAAGTTAATGTATTAAGAAACTCACATTCGTGGTACCACGATTAGATTTACTACCACTTGATTTGCAGATAAAGAAAAGTGTTTGAGCCAGCACGGTTAGTATCGTCAACATCTATTGGCAACGAAACAGGATTGACTTCCTCTACATTTGCTTCAATATGTTCTGTATTTTTGCTCGGCGACGCTGATGTTGATTTTGACGATGTTAACTCAAACATAATGTTATAAGCTTCTTTTCGAAGTCACTCAAAAACTCTCAAAATTCTCAAAAACTAATGTCAAACTAAAATCATAATATCCCGAATTTTCCAAAACTTCGGATATTTCTTTGAAATCACAAAACTTCGAACCATTCCAAAGCTTCAAAAGTTCAAAAACTCATTATGTTTAATTTTTCTGTTAGATAATTCTGTAATGTGAAAAAACAACAATCTAAAACATTCTACAAAGTTCTATATAAACCAATGAGTATTCAGCACCCATTCATCATCTTGAATCTCGAATAAAATAAATAGCCTGCAGTCTTTGACAAACCTCATTTTTGGTCACGTCGTGATTCAAAATTCTAACATAACAAATTGTCAGAATTTTGACTTTGTGACGTGACATCTGGAAAAAGGGGGATTTGCACTGCTATCATCATTTGTGACGAAGGGGAAGAATGAATGATCCCCAAAAGCTCTCAGAACCTTGTAAAATTCTTACGAATGCACTAAACTACTAAAAACATGTAAGAATTTATCTTTCAATCACTTAGATATACCAAATTTCTCGAAAACCGCTCATAATGCATTTTCGAATAATAATAATTTTTCAAATATTTTTTCTTGTAATTGAGAACTAGCTGATATAGCATTTATATAAGAGATTAAACTAAGATATTTTTACTCGTATTCCTGAACAGGCTAAGATTTGCCTGAGGTACTAAAGCACCCAGGAACGCTGGGGGGGGGGGGGGGTTAGGGATATTGTCAGGGTGCCGAGAAATGTTTAAGAATGGCTACCTTATATTTTCTTAAGTCAAAGTTTGGAGGAAAACAGGAACTGGGTAGTGCATTCCACAATTTGGTCGCCGTATTGAAAAATGTAGATTGCACCCGTTTAGTATGACAAGATGGAAAAGTTGAGTGCGTAATTATGGTGAGAATGGACAAGTCGAGTAATCCTAGTGAAAATGGCCTGCGAAGATATTAAGGAGTGTATTTCGTAAGCACACTTGCCATGGTAATAGCTATAGAGCAAGGATTGAACCGAAATTATTCTTCTATGCTCAAGAGACTGTAGATCAGAAGTCAAAGACGGGTCATTTATAAGCCTTATAGATCTTTTTGGGATCCGGTTTACCATATCAAGGGCGTATTGGGGAACACTGACTCAGAGGTGGTAATTGTATTCCAGATGAGGTCGAATTTGAGCAGTAAAAGGACTTGTTGCGATGTGAAGTACTGTTAGATCTGCACAGAAAGCCCAGTTTACGGGCAGCTGTTTTGCTGGCTGACAAAAAGTGGTCAACCCATGAAATGTTAGACAATACGGACATCCGTAACATAGAAATAGAATTTGAAAACTTGAGATCTAAGCCATTCATATTTACAGCATGACATGATCGGACTTTCTTGGCGGATACAAGGCAACACAATGTAGACTGTAAAGCAATGAATCGGGTTACTTGTTGAGGAAATGAGGTCATTTATGAATAGCAGGTATCATGTATCCTTGGGGTATGCCCGCGTTAATAGTAGTTCCTTTCCAAACCAACGAACACGTCTTTTCACAAGAAAGCTGGAGATCGAATTGATGAGCGTATTGGATACCCGGTCGAGGTGAGCTTGACACGTATGTACTTGTGCGAAACCTGGTCAAAAACCTTTGAAATATTTAAAGCTACTACGACTGTTTCAACCGGACCTTTTTAATGTGTTATTCCAAAGTTGGGTGACATATGAAAGAAGAACACCCGTTGAACGACTCTCTCTAAACCCATCCTGGTGGTCGTTTATGAGTTGATTGGACTCGAGAAACGAAAGTAGTAGGTGGTTGATAGTTTTTTCCATGATTTTTGATAGAATGGAAGTGATAGCTATTGGTCGGTAGTTTGAGGGGATCAGCTACTACAACTACGTCACAAGACGTCGTGGGAGGAAAGGAAGAGTTACTAAAGTTTTTACTGATGGCTTTAGCTAATGATCCAATTTTCGACTACCCAAAGAACATGAGACTAATTCTTTGCATTTACGTTCTTCAAACACCTTTTTGGCCTTGGTGATGATGCCTTTGCAACAACCCCTTGCGGCAATATAGTCGGCGAGATTTTCGACAGATTTATTTGATTTCCATTTGGTATAGGATAATGCACGTGTGCAAGTCATATTAAACCATGGCTAGGAACGGGCACCACCTACACGATTATGTTTTTTGGGAATGTATAACTCCATACCCATCATGACAACTTTAGTTATATCGTATTTTTTTAAATTGCTATCACTATTAATTATTAAAAAATTATATTATTTCTTCGATAGCGTGATTCTTCGATAGCACTATATGATAGCGTCTATTTTCCCTCGTCATTTTAAATTCTCCATGAACCAATTTTTTGATTTTACGGAACTTGATTAAATTGCGACACAATGTGTAGGAATGATCCGTAAATGGAATTATTCCCCCGGACAATTGTACACAAAATACAAACTCATTTTGAATTAATTAGAGAAACGATAATGAAATACTTTTGAAACAGGAAAGCAAAAAAACAAACCGCAACCGTTCTGAGGAGGAAATTGTTGAAAATTTTGTTATTTTCCAAAATTCACAAATTTTTAGATTTTTAGGAATCATATAAATATTTTTAATATTTGAAATTCTGAATTTTCAAAAAAAATTTAATTTTCCGAATCATGATTAGCGCCACCTATAAGGGACAAGTTTTTGTCGGCCGACCGGCGTATTGTGAAAGAAAACTTTGTTGTCTTTCGAATAAAAAAGACCGACTTGACAGTTCGGCCAGGGAGGTTAGACGTCAAAATAAATATTTTGAAATTTGTAGGCCGAGCACTTGGGACAGGGTGGGGGGAAGACTTGGCGATTTTGCATCCTCGAACGTATATATACCGATTGATAAAAAAAATTCAGCTCCGGCCGAGCAACGGTTCCTAATTTCACCTAACTAGACGCTATTTTTTATCAAGTTAAATCCCGACATTTCAGACACCACCCATTTAGAACGGTCAACTCTCGGACTATAACGAACATCATTTTTCAAAAGCAACTGTACCAAAGCCCCCTTTCTCTAAAATTCTGATAAACTAGCTTCAGGATAATGTTTAACAAAACAAGTAAATCCAGGTTTGGTTTTTCAATGTAGCGAAAACGGCATATATCTACTTATTACATCCCCCAAAGTTTTCTCTATAACCCTAGACTCTAGGTTAATCGTTATCAATCTATGAATTAGAAGATGAGGCATCAGTGAACTAGATTTGAATGAAATCGGTTATTTCATTTTAGAGACACAATTTTTGAAATGCAATATTGTATTAAAAATTTAAACAAAAATAAAACATATGTAATTAATTATACATCGAAAGACATAAAGTTTTCATGCAGCTCTAACAAATCCAATCTGTTTTTGATTCATGTCATAAATACTGTAAAAGTGGGATAAGAAGGCACCTCCCAATATCCATATATTTTGTTCAGATGGTGCAGAAGATCCTAAAAAGGACGACACGCATACTGTGACACTGTTCACAGACATCTGTAATTTTAAAAATTATTTAATAGAACCGAAGGTTTAAATATAATACCTGTTGGATATAATTCGGTCCTTTGAGTGTAAATTTTTTGCCAGCAAGTACAAAATTAATGGGCGGTAACTTATTAACAGTATCACATTTGACTCGATAACGACCAAATATTGGGACATCGGAAGCACCTATTAATTTATTAATGGCATTTATTTCTTCTAGTGGTCCAACTAAATTATTTGTGGTTGTATCTACCAGCGTGTTACAACCATTCATGCAGAAGGGATATGTCTTATTTTTACTTGTAATGTTAACTGTAATTCTAAATTAGTTAATTAGATATACAGAATCTCTAATTTTACTATAAATATACCGATCCATTTTAAATTGCCAATATCCTTTTGAAGGATCTATAGGCAAATACGTAATAGGCTCGCGAACTGTGTGGTTTTTACCAGGTACAGGTTTTTGGTGAATGTGTTTCTCATCTATAAATCCTAGTAATATATTTCCTCCTCGATTTGATTGCCGATCGCTAAAATGAGGAATTATTTAGTGGTAGTAATACACATCAATGATCCATACTCACCGATTTAAGTATATTGAAAATAAAGGATTTTCAATACTCTTGTTTCTAATCATATTGTAAAAGAATGGTTCATACTTGCCCAATTGCCAACCTAAACCCATTACACCATCAGATTTATATAGTGCATATTCAGGTGGAACGTATGTCATTTCTACAAATAATTGTCCGTATACACGAGTATGACCAATCTGAAATCACATTATTTTATTTTATTTAAATTTGTTAAAGTTTTACCAGAATTGTGTCGTTTGAATAATATCCAGTTAAATTGTAAGTTCCAGCGTCTACATTAAATGGAGTTCCGTCTGGTACATAAGTAAAAGACTTAGAATGATCATATTTGTTATGCGAAACTAAAATTTCACAAAATAATTTTATTGCAGTCAAAATACGCAAAATGATCTATCTTACTACAACCGACAGTTGTGGAAATACAATCAGATGAAATTACCCATGAAGTTCCCCAAGTAGTATCAAACATCATATTAAATTTTTGTCCTTTCTGTCCAATTTGAACTATTCCATAAAACTCATTCTGAAATATAAACAATACTTTACTTAGGTGTTTCGTGCATAAGAAAGTAAAAATACAAATGAATGGTCAGATAATATACATTGATTAATCGTCAATAGAACTGAAGCTTATAGTATTTAACATTACTAGCATGGTTAAAGGGTTTTTACTTGTGGACAGAAAGATATGATTGATGAGCCGTAGGGCAAGCTTGTACCTTCCGGGGCTAGTAAAACCTGTTACTTGCGCGTATTATTGAGTATTTTATTGGTTTCCCACCTTTAAATAGCTATTATACATTATTAAAAACTATAGAAATTCCGATATTTGAATAAAAATTGTATGAGCTTTGAAGGGATTGCTTTGGAAATGCATGTTACTTCTTTTGTTGTTTTGTTATGTCTGACAATAGTATAAAATATTTATAGTAAGGGAAACATTCAGAGGTTGGTTAGTTAAAAGATATTGTGAAGGTGAATACTGTGACGTGAAAACAAATGAGGAATCAATAAAGATATTAATCTTTTGCTTCAAAACCCATACATTCGCAGAAAACTGATAGTTTGTAAGTAAACGAGTAGTTAATATAGAAACTTTATACATGTATGTTGAAGAAGTGTTATCCCCCTGTACATTATCAATATTAATCAAATACTGACGTTTCATCCTCATTTGCGGGCCTTGAAATCACGGCTATATTGAAAGTTAATTTTGGTTTCCGTTTTCATATGACTACTTCCATGAGGTGTCTAAATAAATTCTTTTAAGGCTTAATTTGATTCGTATGAAATACTTGTCTGTTTGGGTTACTTTTAAAACAAGTGCTTACAGTGTTTACCATTAAGTTGAGTGTTCGGAGATCGGATATAATCAAAAATTATTTTAAGGACTTTTTTGATCTTTAGCGACTAGTAATTAACCTACAAAAATCTTTTATCAAGAAACCATATCTAAAATTTATTTAACTGTAACAAATGACTCATACGCACACATGCACCCACCCACACACATCCACAGTTACGCACACCAACAAACGGTTATGCTTGGTTATAAACGGAATGGTGTAGCTTACTGTATGTCTATATAGTATATATATATATATATATATATATATATATATATATTCGTTATATATATATATATATATATATATATATATATATATATATATATACTGGTCGTAAAGGCAGGAATAAATTCAATATCTCGTAAAGCACATTTTTTTCAAAAATCGCTCGTACCCGTCGATTTTATATTTTTCGCATATTTGATCTCCATTGTTACGAAGCATTCCATACACTATTTTTTCATTCAGTCGTCATCAATTACGGTTAGGTATATGTAAAGTACAATCACAGAGGCCTTGCGCTGAATTAGTAAAATTCAAATATCTCGAAAAATTTTGAAGATCAAAAAGGAATACCTTTTTTATACTGAAATGATGAAGCTATCAAAATTAAATATATATATATATATATATATATATATATATATATATATATATATATATATATATATATATATATATACGGTGGTCGTAAAGGCAGGAATAAATTCAATATCTCGTAAAGCACAATTTTTTCAAAAATCGCTCGTACCCGTCGATTTTATATTTTTCGGGCATATTTTGCGAAAAAAATTTTATACGGGTGTCTCAAAAGATTAGCTAAAAATTTTTTTCAAATTGCAACCCAATTTTTATTGCATTTTGGATTGCCCTTACAATTCTAAACATTTGTCATGCAGCATGTGCTATACCTAAGTCCAAGCGTTTTGGAGTTATTCGCATTCAAAATTTAAAAATTGAAAAAGGTCATGAAGAAAACGAAAATAAAATAATTTTTATAACGTTTTATTATATCGAAAACAAAGATTCGTAAACTTAAAATAATTTTATTTCAGCAAATGTTCGAAATGTCCTCCGTTAGTCAACTAACGCCCGAAATGGTTCGAAATGTGCAGCAGGAATTTGTAGATCGATTAGGCTATTGTCAGTTGACTAACGGAGGCCATTTCGAACATTTGCTGAAATAAAATTATTTTTAAGTTTACGAATCTTTGTTTTCGATATAATTAAACGTTATAAAATTATTTTATTTTTCGTTTCTTCATGACCTTTATTTGAATGCAATTATGACTTAAATTTTGAATGCAATAAATCATCAAAAATACGATCTTTGGACTTAAGTATAGCTAACATCGACGTCGAGCTAAAAATGAAATTATTTACTTTACGAATTTAAGGGATGGCGCAAATATGAATAAAAGTAATTGGTTCGGATAATTTGTTAAAAACTAATATTTTTAGCTGTAGTTTTGAGACACTGATTCAAAATAATTTGTCGCAAATATGCCTTCCGAAAATTATAGAAGTGACGTCGAACTTTGATTTTAAATGAAAAATTGTCATTTTACGATATTTCGAATCTACTGAAATTCGTAACCAATTTACACAACGGTATCCTATATCCACATGAAGTATTTTCGAGAAGGAGTTTTTTAAAATTTTGAAATAATGGCTGTACATTAATAAAATCTGTAATTACGAAGCTGTAGTTTTAAGCCAATCAGACGCTTGCCCGTAACTCAAATCCACTCATTGATATTTCATACGTGTAGTGTTTAAACATACCGAACATGACAATTTCAACATTTATAAGTTGTTATTTTAAATAGAAACCTGAATATTTTATTAATTTTGCGATTATCTTAAGAAATTCAGATTTTGTACACATATTCCTATACCAAAATCAACTATTTTGAGATATTTCATTATTTAGTTAAAAATAAGCAAAAATTAGTCAACATATTAAAATATATGATTTTTCATAAGTTATTAATTCTGAAAGTACTAGTGAAGGTGATTAATTGTAACATTAAAAAGCGCTTGTTAACTAGGTATTTATCCTATTTAATTGATAACTTAAATACAAAATACTAGAGGTGTTTTAAACAAGCCGCCAAATACAATTTAAATCATTTCATAATTGAACATTACTTCTAAACATTTATGAATCCTTTTCATTAAGTTATGTCTTGTAATTCTGGAAATATGGTCGGGTGTTAGAGAATTAAAATTAAGTAAGGCCTTTGTCGTAACAGGTTTGGAAAATACCTGATTTTTAATGTAACCTCAAATACCAAAATCTAGAGGAGCCAAATCAGGAAAGCGAGCTGGCCAACGAAACGGACCCTGATTGGCAATCCATCTATCATCAAACATATCGTAAAGATGCTGAGAAACAGGCCCAAAGTTATGAGGAGGTACTCCATCTTGCTGATACCGAGCTCAAGCCGCCTCTCCATTTCTTAAAGTATGTAACGCCGGTCGTATGGCTTCTTCTAAAATGTGGCAATATCTTGTACCATTTAAAACAACAAAGTTGACGTCTACTTCCGGTATAACCGGAAGTGCCACATTCAGGATAATATTATATTTGAACTCAGCGTCATCCAAAACCTACAGTTTCGTAATTTCAGATTTTTAACATAACTGTATCCGCCATTACTTTTAATCAAATCTCTTCGCGTTGTAGTTTTAGTAAGGGCAAATAAGAATATATGAGAGGATTTGAGTTAACTCGTAGATGTAGCCACATACGCCAGATTGGATAGATGAATTCAGCTACAAATTTTTTTTCACTCATTAATTTACAACTTACTTATTTAATTTTGATAGCTTCATCATTTCAGTATAAAAAAGGTATTCCTTTTTGATCTTCAAAATTTTTCGAGATATTTGAATTTTACTAATTCAGCGCAAGGCCTCTGTGATTGTACTTTACATATACCTAACCGTAATTGATGACGACTGAATGAAAAAATAGTGTATGGAATGCTTCGTAACAATGGATATCGAAAAAATTAATTTTGTTTTAAAATAAAGTGTATTTATGTGATGCTTCTATTAGAAATAAATGCCACAAAAATTGTAAAATAATGAAACAACATTTATTTATTTTTATGTAACATAAGTTATTGAGAAAACCAATAACGAACGTAAAAGTTCTCCTATTTAAGTAAAAGAAGAAAGATGTGGTTCATGCAGCACGGTACTCCTCCACATTTATCACTTATCTGAATGAAACATTTCCTCAGCGTTGGATTGGACGTGGTAGTGAATTTCAGTGGCCATCCCGCGGTCCAGATTTTAATCCAATGGATTATTATGTGTGGGGTTACATGAAATCAATGGTTTATGCTGAGCCTTTAAATATACGAGACGAATTATTGAATAGAATTCAAGATGCAGCCAATTCAATACGAAATAATTGTTTCACATTTTTTAAAGGCTTATCGTCCTTCACTAAACGGTTAAATGCGTGTATAAATGCTGGTGGTGGCCATGTTGAAAACATTTTGTAGTTGGTAACCGTTAAGCTTAATTTTAATTAATTAATTTAACTTCACACAACTTTAAGATTATGATGTAGGTTTTAGGTAAAAGAGTTCTGGTAAGTGGTTCTAGTTCAAGTCTGTTCTAATATTGTCTTTCTTTTTATTAACTGGCATATAGTACTTTATAAGCATAAATGTGTTTTATTACTTTAATTTTTGTATCATTTCATTTTAATATTATTATCAATTATCAACTACGGTTAGGTAAATGTAAAGTACAACCACGGGGGCCATGCGGTGAATTAGTACAATTCACATATCTCGAAAACGGTTAATATTTTGAAGATCAAAAAAAGAATACCTTCTTTATACAGAAATGATCAAGCTATCCTAACTAAATAAGCAAGTTGTAAATTAATAAGTGTCAAAAAATTTGTAGCCGAATTCATTTATTCAATATGGCGTATGTAGCGACATCTACGAGTTGACTCAAATCCTTCCACATATTCTTGTTTGCACTTACTAAAACTACTTCATACCCAATTACCAAGTCATTATCTAGAAAAATAGCTGATCTATTAACAAAAATCTATTTTAATTTTTTAATTTAACATCCTGTATCTCAGTAATGAGAAAACTTGGGCCCATTGTTGTTAAGCAAAATATTATTATTTTTGCCTTTAGAAAGTGTAGTTACAATTTGGCCCATTACTTATAAATCATATATATATATATATATATACAGGGTGTCCAGAAACTCTACGGACAAACTTTTCGTAGTGATTCTAGACCCAAAAATAAGAAAAAAAGTTCATATAAACCCATGTCCGGAAACGCTTCGTTTAGGACCTACAGGGTGTGAAAAAAATTTATTTTCCTTGGTTTTATGTTAATTTGAAATTTGGGACGCTGTGTCAACAAGAGTAACAACAAATGTCATAAATGCCTTTGTGTATCTAAGCAACACCTTGTCATTTTGTTTTAGTCAAAGCCTGCTAAAATGCAAGAGATTCAATAGCTGGTTAAATAAATTAAACTGTTCATCAATCAATATCTCGAAAACCGTTGATCTGAGAGGCATCGACCAAGTACACCTTTTTTGCTTAGAACGGAAAAGGGAACAAACTAATTCAAACGGAACGTCAATATACCGGGTGGTAAAAAAGTTAAGGCCAATTAACTTTTAGCATACCACTATAGATGCCTGCGATACCTTCAGAAATAATCTGGGAATATGTTCAGGGATTCGCCGTTCATTATCAAAACGAGTGAGATTATGTATCGAAACAAATGGTCATCATGTGGAACACCTTTTGTAACAGTTTTTTTAGTTTTATTATTTATTTCTTCATTTTCGTTCTTAAATTCAAAGTTAAAATAAAAACGCAAACATACGTTACTTTGATTTTTAATTCCAATTAGCCAAGGATTATAGGGAATTAAATTAAACTGTTCATCAACCAATATCTCGAAAACGGTTGATCTGAGAGGCATCGATCAAGTATACCTTTTTTGCTCAAAACTGAAAAGGGAACAAACTAATTCAAACGGAACGTCAATATACCGGGTCGTAAAAAAGTTAAGGCCAATTAACTTTTAGCATACCACTGTAGATGGCGCTCTCTGCAGGCACCATCACAATCAATAAACTATTTAAGTTTCTCGACCACAAAAACCCCCGTGCTCCAAATTTCAGGACCATATTCAGATTTGTTCGCAAAATATCGCCATAAAACCGATGAAAATAAAATTTTTTCACACCCTGTAGGCCCTAAACGAAGCGTTTTTGGGTCTAGAATCACTACGCAAAGTTTTTCCGTAGAGTTTCTGGACACCCGTATATATATATATATATATAATGAATTCTTAATAACTAGGTATACTTATATTTTTCAAAGGATAATGCTGGGATTTTCTAGTTCCAGTAGGCATACAGGTAAAAAGCCAAAATGTAATATAATATTTATTACTGTTTTTTTATGTATTTCGGTTAAAAATTTTAACCTTCATCAGAAAAACGTATTTAAATGGAAAATTACTGGTGAACAAATTAATTATTAATTTGTTCACCAGTAATTTTCCATTTAATTACGCTTTTCTTATAACGTTAACAGTAATGACTATTCAGGAAATATATTTTTTAGGATACAATCTTTAGCTGCATTGATCTAAATTAAATTCAGGAGGTCAATTATTTATAACTAAGAACGTTAATTTTTGTTTGTTTTCATTAAGTCAGAGTTAAAGTGAGAATAAAATGCACCTGTTTTATTTGTTTCCATTCTTGGAGCGTTGTAATTGGAGACATTACTACTTGTTTTTTTTTAAATCGTTTGCTTCTTTCCTTGGGGGTTCTTCTTTCTTCTTGGTTCCATGTTGGTCTTCCTCTTCGGGCAGTTTAGGGACTTCTCCCTCTTCAGCCCTGGCTTTTGATGTGTTTGTGTTGTGTTATATTTGTGTATTGTAAGTGGCAACAATTTTGATGTTTGTTTTGTGGGAAAAAAATCGTTTAATGTGTACGATGAATGTTTAATATATGACGGGTTAGTGTGTGATGTGGATAAAGGATAATCTTGTCGGATGGACAGAGTTCTTCGTTTTCGTGGCGGCGGTCGTCATCGTTCATTCTTGAGGGTTGGGATTATCTAAGGGTGTAAGTAATATCGAGGAGTTCTTCGAACTCCTCTGGTATGTTGTTTGCTCGTTGTAGTAGGAGTGCTGGGAGATGTTTGAATGTTTGAATTTGGGTTTCGTGGCAGTCGGGATTTGTTTGTATTTGTTTGGAAGGGATCGTGTCACCGTTAACCCTGCGATTTGTGTTTGGTTTGCAGTGTCATGAGTCGCTTATTGCTTGGATGTTGGCGTATTGTACGGTTAATTGGTTAGGGTCTCTGAGGTGTAGTTTGTATATGGTGCGTAGTATTGTCCTTTCGCGAGGGATTTGAGTAGGTTGGTTTTTAGGGATGCGTACAATGGAGCGCGGTAGTCGAGTATTGGTCGGATGTAGGTTTTGTACGTATGTTGTAGGGTTTTACGTTTCCTCGCACAATTTTCAATAGTAATGCGCGGTTGCGTATCTTATTTAGAGCGCCGCTAACGTCGGATTGCCAGGGTAGTTCGGAGGAAGGTGATGCCTAGGTAAATGACTGTGTCTTGTAATTGTAGTCTTTGTCCGCGTAAGGTCAAGTTGTCGGAAGTTTGTCTGGCGAGTTGGATAGTTTAGAGTGCCTGAACAGTATTGTTTGTGTCTTGTTGGGATTGATTGTTAATCTCGACCGGTTGGCCCAGTCAGAGAAGTGGTTGTGTTATTAGTCTATTTGCCACTATTGGTCGCCCAGGGATCAGTGTCGTCGGCAAATTGGGGCACGGTTATTTTCGGGTTGGTACTTTGAGGGATGTAGGCGTAGATCGTGAATAAAATGAATATGGTCTGTAAAAATAAAGATTTTCTATTTTGGCTTAGCGCTTTATTACTCTGAGACATTGGGAATATACAGCCGTTTCTTTCTAACGTTTGGGTTTCAATGAAACGTACGCGACTTAAGTGAAAGCGTAAATTACCTGCTCAATGACTTAAGACCGCTCGCGAGAGGTAAACACAATGGAATTTTAATTCTATTCCAGAAGTTATAAAACGTTTTGAACGATTTTTAATTTTAACTATGTTGCAAAGTTTTTCTGTGCGTGGATGCAGAGGTTTATTACTTAATATAATTCATTTATTTTGAAATGTGCAACAACGAAATCATTAATTGGTAATTAAAAGGAATTGATATGCATAAACCAGTTTTATTGTTTACTAATAGTGACGTTAATTGTACATGCAGAACATAACGTACATTCTTGTAAATAAAACAAAACAAAATTAGAACTAGGAAGCACATTACAAATTACATTTCTTGGTTTTAGCTACGTAATGGTTTTTGAAATCTTCAAATATAATTTTGTAATGATACTTTAAAACTCGAAATCGTAATCATCACTACAATCTTCATTTGCTTTGATAGAAAAAGATAAAATTTGATAATTTCGAAATTTAATATCTGGAAAAGTATTTGAGATACCGGAATATTGGATTCAGTACCGAACTGAGTTCATTGAAAACGTTTGGTAACTTCTGGAAATAGAAAATCTTTATTTTACAGACTATACCAGTGACGATCCTTGCGGAACGCCGGCCGTCGGGTGAAATGTCGGGGAAGTAGAGGAACCTACTCGTACCTTCACACATCTGCTTGTCAGATAAGAGAGAAGGAGTCGGACGAATGCGGTCGGGAAACCTAGCTGTCTTAGTTTGTGTATTAGTCCTGCGTGCCATACTTTGTCGAATGCCTGTTTGATGTCCAGGAAAACTGCCAGGCAACAGTCTCCGTGGTTCAAGGCTTTAGAGGATTCCGTGTAGTTTTACTGGGGCTTGCAGGAGCGGTTCGGTCTGAAGCCGAACCGACTGTTGCGTAGGATGTCGTTGGTTTCGAGATCCTCTCTAGACATTTGCCCACACAACTTAAAAGGGAAATCGGTCTGTAGGATGAAGGTTGGGAAGGGTCGGATCTAGGTTTGGGTATCATGATGGTTGAGCGGACTTCTATTCCGCCGGGAAATAGGATAAGGCAAGGCATCTGTTGTATATTCGGGCTAATTGCCTAATTGCGTTTTGTGGTAAGTTCTTTAGTATTTGCCAGTTAAGTTCGTCTTGCCCAGGAGTGGAATTTCTCCCTTGTCTAAAGGTGTGTAATATTTGTTCGGGTGAGATGGGACTAAGGAGAGGGTCGTTGTCTGATAGTTCATGTGGTCTGTGGTTTTGGAACACCTCAAGGTTTTGCTCGAGCTGACCTTTGAAATCGTTGTCAAACGATGGATTGTCGGGTGTGGTCAGAACGTCTTGCAGGTGAAGGCCGAACAGGTCAGCTTTCTCTTGGTACGAAACTGCGAGGCTACCTTGAAGGTTGATTAGGTAGCAATTTTGTTAGGTGTTTTGTTTTGTTAGGACCTAAAATTTGTCAAAATTTAGGACTTTCAGGGTAGTCGAGTTCGGCTGCCTCTTTAATCCAGTTTTCTTGGGTGTATTTGTTTGTCTCTAGTCGGATTAGTGTGTTGTACTCGATTTTAATTATTGCGGCCTTGGTTTTAAGAAATCGACGGTATATCCGTCGCATTTCTTTAATCAGGACGATGCGGGGGGACGTGGTTCCGGGAGATGTCGATTATTTTTGTGGGGACTGCTGTAGTGGCTGCGTCAGATATGAATTGAGTTAGTTCTCGTATGGCTCTGTCTATTTCGTCGTTGGTGTTTAGGGGTAGGTTTGGGAGGTTGTTGGAGATCCGTTCTTGGAACGCATTCCAATCGGCGTTGTAAAAGTTCCTGCGTGTGACAGCAGTTTGTGTTGGGGTAAGTGGGGGTCTAGGGATGTTTTGACTAGTAAGGAAAGGAGGTCTGATGTTATTATTGTACTGAGGTGGCAGTTATCCTCGAAGCATTGTGTTAATTGTTAGGAGCATATTGTGTGGTCTGGTATTGAGTATCCGTTATATCCAATAAAAGTGGAGTGTATATTCCTTATTCTTAATATTGGTAGGGCTAGTAGTTTGTTCGTTAGTATTTGTCCGTTCGGGTTATCGGTCGTGTCTCCGAATTGTTGGTGTCTAGGGTTTAGGTCACCGAGTAGTACTGCATTGGGGATGTTGGCTATGTAGTGTAGTAGTGGCGAAGGTATGTGTTGTAGTGGGATATATTGAGGGTGCCTCAGTTGGTTAGTTTTGTCTGTTATGGCTAGTATTTTTATGCGGTCTGTGTCGAGTAGGCGTTTGATCAGGTGGCGTTTTCGATGAGCGCCACCGCGTTAACATTTCCTATCGTTAGATCCATTGTTGCGAAAATGAAGGATGAGAAGTTAGGGAGTGTGGATAGGAGTTTACTCCGGTCGGTAGTAAGGGGTGCTATCGCTCCAAGCGCAGTACAATCGCCTGTCTAAGAACTCTCTGGGTTTTTAGTCCAGCCTCTTCGTGTTAAGCGCGCGCCTATCTGGGAAGATAGTGAACAAGGTAAACGTTAGGGCTCGCAGGAAGGTGTTGATCCTGAGAAAGTGCTCGTGGCTCTCATCGTCAGGATCGGAGGAGGTGGTGGAAGCTGTTTTTAGCTTGGAAAGGGGGGCTACGTTGGTGGGAGAGGATGGGATCTCCCGTCGTTTCTCATAGTCGAAACTATAAGTAGGGTGGGAGCCGCCGCAGTTGTTACACTTTGGCGAGAATATGGAAGGGCAGGCTTGGGATTTGTGGTTCCGCCACAGGAGGGGCCCACCTGGGTGCAGGTGGAGCAGTATTTAGGAATAGCATTGGGGGTGTGTGGAGGCTCGCATTGGTACCCTCTGTCGAGCGTACAGACGCCGCCATGCAAGAGGAAGTCTATGGATAATTTGGAGTGGGTAAGGATACGAACAAAGGGTGTGGGACGGTTGGTGGCTCTAGAAACTATATGGATTGCCTTGGTAACGTGGGGAATTGGCCGGATAGTTTGGATAGGGTAACGGATGGGGTTCCAAAGGTGGCTTGTATGAATTTCTCCAGTTCAGCGTTCGGGATGGTTTCAGAGGTTTCGATTAGGGCGGTGTGGTTGTGGTTGAATCTAAAATTCAACCACGGGAGTTGGAGAGGGCGCAAGGTGGTGTACAGCTGCTTCCGGGAAACAACTGTTTTAGGAATATTGCGTAAGCAATATTGGGATTTGGGTTGGGTAAGGTAGAGATCGAGGATGTGGATGAGGATATGGACAAGGTGAAGGGTAAGGATGAGGGTGACGTCTTGGTGGTCGTTCGCGTCAATGTCGTAGTCCGGGATGGTGCCAGTGGTAGCGAAGCTACGACAGCGTACGTCACGGTCGGTGTCGTCGGAGTTAGGATAAGGGAAAGGGGGCTGGAAGGTGCGGGTTTACCATGTTTTACCATGGTAAGTTAGTATGTGAATTGGGACGTGTAATTAAAAAATTACAAATGTTTCATTGTTTGCGGAAGGTGGACTCCCACCGAGGTGCAGCCTCACACCCCGCTGGATAAGGTTTAGTTAATAGTCCGGCGGTCTTCTTATCCCTGATAAGAAATGTTTTTCCGCTTTCTCTTGTAGTGGTGTGTTAAGTGACCATAACTTTAAAGAAAGCGGCGAAGAACCCGTTTAATCCCGACACGCGTTTGATGTAATTGGAAAGTGTAATTAACGTTAATTACTCTGCAACTTGTCTTGACAACTATTTTCTCGTAATGTTTATTTTTGGTTTTGTTGAGTTCAGTATATTTAAGTCTTAGTCGACCTACAAGAATACACATTTCAGGTTTTTTGACAATAAAACGTTAAAAAGCACAATATATCTTTTAATGTTCTTATCATAAAACAGGTCTTAAATGACCAAACAGCTTGATAAATATCCGGTTATTTATGGATAATTAAAGAAATTATTAAATTTGGATTGCTTATTTTTTTCCAAAACAATACCAAATATATTCATATATACCCACAACAAATCAAAATTACTCTTTTAATAAAATTTTGATAATTTTACTGTTCTTTATTACTGTTAACACAAAACTTTTATTATTTATTTCTAAAAACAAAAAGTTGTTTATTACATATTGCATACACATTATTACATAAATAAATCATAGAAACAATGTTCAGTGACAGCCATTAATTCTGCTGGTCCTCATGTATGCTATATCTATTATATCATCTTGAAGAAAACTTTGAGAAGTGCCAAGGCGAGCACCAGGGCCGGTTCTAGGGTAATCAGCGCCCGTGTGCTAAGATCATAAGGCCCCTCCTTCCTACCATGTCAATTAGTGTTAAAGCGTTAATAATTGCCAATCTGCTTGCTGCAATAATTTTTTAGTTTTTTCGTTCAAGAATTGTACGGGTTTTTTCGGCAAAATTAATTTGCGAGATTTTTTGCTGCAAAATCTGCTATAACTTCTTTCACGTCGATTGTTTATAAAATTCCATTCTCAATACTTAGGAATGCCAAATTACTGAGTCACAAAATTCTTAGAGCGACAGCAACGTTCGGATATAAATTTAAAACATCATATTCGAATAAAAATTGCAATACTTCTAAAGCATTACTATTTTTGTTAATTAGAATTGGAATATTTTGAATTTCTTCACACAAAGTATTATTACTTGGTTCTGTTAATTTAATCTGTAGGTCCATACAATTTTTACTTATTACGTTTGTATCATATCTTGCAACCGAATTTACATCATTTAAAAAGCCAAAGACATCATTATAGGTAATAAATTGTCCAAATATTTCCTCAATTTTAGCTATGGCTATGTCCAATGCTGCAAAGAAGAAATTTATTTTAAATCGGTCTTTCGGTAACTGAATGGGCTTGTCTTCAGCTTCGTAATCGAATTGGTACTTCTTCCGTGCTCTAGCAGTTGGATGATTTAGAAATTTTTATTCACATCCTTCCTTCCTCGGCAATCTTTTCGCATTTCATCAAACAGTCATTCGAGCGGTATTAAAAAATAGGTTTTAAGTCTTTAAGCATGTTTGCAATGTTGGAAATTGTTGCTTGTGCATAATTTTACTTACAAAATTAATTTTAATAAAATACGATACCACGTAATAATAGAACAAATAAATTGAAATGATTTGATTTTAGTTAATAGAGAATTTGCAATATTTCGTGAATTATCTCTTGAAGTATTTGAAAAATTTCATGTAATACCTCATAATTTTTTTAAGTTATATCTCAATGGTTTAATTGATTCTATTCTACTCTCCTTCTTGTCTCAGATAATGATTTGAGAGTTAAAGAAGGTAATAGTTTTTAAAACTTGCCATTGATGGGTCGATGCCGAAAAAACCCGTTCAATTCTTGAACGATACTGCGTCGTTGACAATTAAATTTAATGTATGTGCACCACAAGGTACATAAAATGCTCTGGGATTTAAATCTAAAATTTTCTTTGCATCCCATTATTCTTGCCCTTCATATTGGCCCCATTGTCATAACCTTACCTCTCATATCACTAAGGGAATACTTTCATCTTTTAAAAATTAACAAGAACAATGTTAACCCTTGGCCAGTGGTATCAATTACTGGGAAAAAACCTACAAAATGTTTTTTAATTTCCACTTGGTTTGCTAACTTATTTAAATGAACAAAGCGAACCACCACTGTAATCTGTTCCTCATGGTTTACATCCTGTGTACAATCTAATATTATAGAACAATATTTAGCACTTCTGAGTAAGTCAAGAATTACATTTTTAACTTTACGTCCTAATAATTCAATTAATTCATTTTGAATTGATTTGCTTAAGTAGGTGGGCATGAAAGCACTGCTTTTTTCAATACGAGTTACATGTTCTGCCATCACATTATCAAATAATGCAATAGTTTCTACTAGTGTTAAACAGTTTTCATTACTGGGCTGAAATAATTCGTCAGTGGATCACCTAAATGCTAAATTCTGCCCTGATGAATACTGAATTATATACATAATTCTTTCAAGAACCGCCAACCATCGTTCCTTTTTAAATTTAATAATAGTTTCGTTCATTTCGTCTGTAGTTTTACCGCATAACATTGACTTTTTAAGTTTAACGATTTTGTACTTAAAATGCGTCCTTTGCTTTTTGCATGCCTTTCTATAGCTTGGGAAAGATGCCTCCAATCATTATAACCGTCCCTGTTATTAAAAGAATTTGTAGTATTACTAATATTCGACAATTGAAACAGAATACCGAGTTTTTGGAAATAGAATATATAAGCCACTCCCTCAAAATGTTTCATTATTGAGTAGTTTTTTTTTTCGTAATATATAGCCGAAAATGCTCTACCAGTTTCATCTGATGGGAAAGAAATATTTTTAATTTGTTTCGCACCCCTGTAGAAGAAGACAAAGCATTAGCGGAATCTATATCTTCGGGGTGATCTTGACGCTCTACTTCTTGTTCACTTTCTTCGGTTTCTGGCTGATAATCTGGAGTCGAACTAGTTATAAGTTGTGATTGCGAGTGCAATAAAAACCTTTCAATTGGGGTGGTTAATTTTCGCACAGATTGCACTTTTCCCGCTCTCTTTTTTCTTTGTTGCGCTTCCGATAGCTTTTTACCTTTACTATCCATCATAAATAAGAATGCAGGTTGCAAGCTGTAAGAAACAAGTTTTTTTAATTTTTACATACTAAACCCCTAATCATTAAAGTTGTTAATTACATTTACAAATCGCGTTATTCCGCTTGTCAAACGACCTCGTTTAGCAATCAATCGTATTGTTTAATGTCAGCAATTTTAGTATTCATATTTAATTTGAGTGTAAAATGCATATAAGGCAAGACAAGACGCACACAGTACCGCCGACACAAAATTAGATATGACGGAATAAATAAGATAGATAGGAATTGTGTCAATTGTGTGACTCACTTACCCTGCTTTGTAAGTGTACTAATCCGCGAATTGGATATTATTGATTGTTCCTGTGACGCCAGTATTCGGCTAATTCGAAAGACCAAAACCAATATTACGGATGTTGTAGTTGTAGCACAATAAAGTTTAGTGTAAATAAAACACTTGAAATGTTTGTTTGTGTTTATATAAGAACAAACGTGATTTAATGTACAGGGTGAGTCATTAAGAAAAGACGCCGGATGTATCCCAGAAACCGCTTATGTTACAACCGCTAGGTAGCGTAACTGCTGTAGTAAATTAAAAAATGTCTAATAAGTAACAGAAACTTAAGGAAAAGGTATATTGGAAATATCGTAGTTGTATTTTTGGGACAATTTTACCCATTTTTTGTATAAGAAGTTTTTCTCTAACTTCACAGGTTTTCCGTAGGGGGAGCTGCGAAAGTTGTCAGATAAACACGTAATTATCTTCGGAACCAGTCATCGAATCTTAAAAAGTAATATTTCGTTGGAAAGGTCTTTTATTGCGCTATTTGTTGATGTATTAAAAAGTTAAGTTTGATTAACGAACAAAAAGCTAGAGGACGCTTTCCAAATATTGCTGAAATTTTAGCGATTTTCATTAAAATATTAAATAGAATGGTATGTTTTTTATATTTTAGTCAGAAATAAAATTTCGCCTATACCCTGAAAATTTCAAGTCGATATCTTTGTTGGTTTCAATTTTATACCTACTTTAAGTTCAGATCCATAGCAATGATTTTGTACAGTCACTATCATCCAATAACACTACCAGACCAACAATGCATAATGACGATTTATCCATATTAACATTAATTTTATCAATGTCAGTGTCAAGGAAATATCCTGAAATTTGTTCACAAAATTACCTCCGGTTTTGCGGTTTATGCGGGTGTATTGTGATAAGAGTTTCTTTGACTTATTGCCACATTCTTTTTGCCAACAATGCCTTAACCAGGAAGCATATGATATGCTTGCAGTATATTTCGAGTGCATGCAGAATTCTACTGTTACTGCACGATTGTATGCGGCTCGTTTTCCAGAAACACGGCATTACAAAAAGAGACTTTTTATTCGATTATCACAACCATTGAGAGCTACAGGAACAATTCATCCCCCAGTTACTCACAGAGCACGCAGATTCCGAACAAAAACCGAAGAAAATTTAAATCCAAAAACAATAAAACGCATAAGTTTTTTGACATAATAGTTTATTACTTAGGCCAGCTTTTATAAACACGGGTTAACCTTGCCCGGAGAGTTAACCCCAGAAATTCGATAATACTGACAGTTATTATCATCGAGTTTCTGGGGTTAGTTTATTACCGTTGGTTAATAATTACACCGGGTGGACCATCGAAAATAAACTAGAGATGAGTAGTGCGCCATTACTCAGTGGCGACCTAAATGCTCAAATTGTCTGCCATCATTATCAATATACAGCTGCAACCGCTGTTGCGTTGACAAAACAGAGGTTTCTATCTCCGCTGTGGAGAGGGTGCGAATGAAATTTATTGTCCTAAGGACCGTATTTTCAGGCGTAGTTGACCTGGTTGTAAAAACAAGGTCCTTTATACTTCCCCAAAAATAAAAATTTAAACAAGTTAGATCGGGGGACCTAGAAGATAACAATGGTAATGGTTATTAAGCTGTTAAAGTTAAGAATGAATAAGGAAATGTAGGTACCTAGCTGGCCATGGAAAAAGCTCCCTCTTCCTATTCATGTATCAGGAAAAGTGTTACTCAAAAATTGGCGCACGCGTACTGAAAAATGTGCCGGACAGCTGTCATGTTGGAAAAACATCCGCTGCCTAGTAAGCAACGGCACATCTCCTAAAAGTAACGGCAAATCGTTTCGCAAGAAATTAAGGTACGTTTCACCATTAAGTGGTGCGTCAAAATGTGAGAACCAATAATTCAACCTCCTAAAATACCGCACCAAACATTGACACCCCACCAGCCCTGATGTTGAATTTCTTGCATCCAACGAGGATTGGTTCTGGACCAATAATGCATGTTATGACGATTTACTCCACCATCACTGCGGAATGTAGCCTCGTCAGTCCACAATATTTGCGATAACAGATGTTGATTATCTATGAGCATATTCAACAGCCAATAGCAGTAGTCTAAACGTTGCTCATAATCAGCTGCAGACAGTGATTGATGAAGGACTACATGGTATGGATGTAATTATATTAAAATTGAAGTTATGGTTTTTAACTTCACTACTTTTAATAGCTAACTTTTATTTAAAACTTACTTATGTTCTTTCACAATACGCTGAACAGTAGTTTGTATTAGTCCCAAGTCATGAACTATTGCTGTTGTGCTACTATGTGGATTCATTTCGATATATGCTAGAACGTTTATAACATTTTCTTCCGTTCGGGATCTGCATGCTCTGTGAGTAACTGGGGATGAATTGTTCCTGTAGCTCTCAATCGTTGTGATAATCGAGTAAAAGTCTCTTTCGTAATGCCGTCTTTCTGGAAAACGAGCCGCATACAATCGTGCAGCAACAGTAGAATTCTGCATGCACTCGAACTATACTGCAAGCATATCATATGCTTCCTGGTTACAGGGCATTGTTGGCAAAAGAATGTGGCAATAAGTCAAAGAAACTCGTATCACAATATACCCGCATACACCGCAAAACCGGAGGTAATTTTGTGAGAAAATTTCAAGATAATATTTCTTTGACACTGACATTGATAAAATTAATGTTACTATGGATAAATCGTCATTATGCATTGTTGGTCTGGTAGTGTTATTGGATGATCGTGTACTACAAAATCATTACCATGGATCAGAACTTAAAGTAGGTATAAAATTGAAACCAACAAAGATATCAACTTGAAATTTTCAGGGTATACGCGAAATTTTATTCTTTTTCTGACTCAAATATAAAAAATATACCATTCTATTTAATATTTTGAAGAAAATCGCTAAAATTTCAGCAATATTTGGAAAGCGTCCTCTAGCTTTTTGTTCGTTAATCAAACTTAACTTTTTAATACATCAACAAATAGCGCAAGAAAAGACCTTTCCAATGAAATATTACTTTTTAAGACTCGATGACTGATTCCGAAGATACTTACCTGTTTGTCTAACAACTTTCGCATCTCCCCCTACGGAAAGCCTGTGAAGTTAGAGAAAAACGTCTTATACAAAAATGAGTAAAATTGTCCCAAAAATACAACTACGATATTTCCAATATACATTTTCATTAAGTTTCTGTTACTTATTAGACATTTTTTAATTTACTACAACAGTTACGCCACCTAGCGGTCTATTTACAAACTTTAAAATTATTTCCAGCATTTTCTCTTGGACACATTTACTGAAGAATTTTTTTTTCAAGTCGTAACATAAGCGGTTTCTGGGATATAGCCGGCGTCCTTCCTTAATGACTCACCCCGTACAAGTGAAATCTTGTCGGAATGCATATTACACGGTATTTAATACTTCGGGACAAACAAAACATTAGATAAATAGGATAAATCGTTATTAACTTCAATAAAACATATATAATATTACATAATATCATTCACTTCATTCGTAATGATGTCGGTGTAAAATTATATGGGAACTAAATGCGGAGATTTGCGATTCACATTCAGTAATAATAATAAATTCTTCAATGCTTCGAGATATTAGTTACTGTTTATATGCTTATGCAATAGATAAGTTGCCGATCGTTGAGTCTCGTCTGAGCTGGTTCCCTTTACGTTTTGTATTAGCAGTATAAATAAACAAGCCAAAGCCGCCCCGACAAGCGCTCGGCTCATGGACATTACATGACAAAGAATACGAACAATTCGTGTCTTACTGTTAATTTAAGATTAAAATTAGTAATCTATGTTTTATTATCTAATACCTAATATCTTTCTGTTGTCATTTTGGCGCCTAATCATCCCTGCGCCCGTGTGCCGCGCACACTCGGTCGCGCCGGCCCTGGCGAGCACTATCTTCATCATCATCAGTTCCACTTCCAATAGTTACAATTATAATGCTTTCACTTTCAGTGTCGTCATGTAAACTATAATTATCGTTATCTGGTTTGATATTGGTATTACTATCAAGACTAACATCCAAATCTGTACTATATTCTTCTAGATTTTCTGTTACAATGTCTTCAACTTGGATTTTCCTTTATCTTTCCAATATTAACGATACTATAATTCCATATAAGTCCCTCTCGTTTTGGCATAATGATTATTATTTAATATAAATCGTAAAGAGAGAAGACATTTTAGTTTCAACATTAATAGGTTTTGTCATTTGTTGATGAAGACTGGAAAAGTGTTTTTACTCAGACTTGCACGGAATCTTCCTTTGAAAGTTTTAGTAACATCATACTTTTCTATTTTGACACGTTTTCCTAATAAGACATTTAAAATGTAACAAGGTTAACACTCTTAAATGGTGGTCTAAGTCGTTAATAACATTGAAAAATAAAGTCAATACATACAAGTCAGCCAAAAAATATCCTATCTTCAAATCACTTAGTGACAACAGCTAAAGAATATCACAACAAAGCAGTTTATAACTCTGCTAACCAAACGAAGGCAACGTGGGAGATCATAAACCAGTTGCAGGGTAAATCAAAACAACGTGACCTTTCATTGCAAAGAAATGGTATCACACTGGAAGGCTTTGACATAGCAACTACATTTAATTCCTTTTTTACCAAAGCAAACAAAAAGTAATTATGATTTTAGGGAAAACATATACATTCAAACAATTATTCCTTCTTTCTATCTCCTACATGAAAATGATGTCATAACATACATTAAAAGGGTCAAAATCTCACAGATTATACAATATTTCTAGTCACTTATTAAAACAAATTAAGTATTTTATTTGTAAACCATTGCCTTATGTTATCAATTTATTGCTTAGTACCGGAGTTTTTCCTTCCAAGTTAAAATTTGCCCTCACAAAACCGCTATTCAAATATGGTGATCCAAATGATGTTTCGAACTAGCGGGCTATTAGTTTGTTTTCAACGTTTTCTAAAATTTATGAAACAGTTATATATGACCAACTTTTCAGTTTTTTCGTGCAAAATAATTTAATATCTTCTGATCAACATGGCTTTGTAAGTGGTTAAGGCACACAAACAGCACTGTGTGCATATCAAAATCTAATTGTCAATTCATTAGACAGTAAAAAAATTGCGCTTGATCTGTTTATTGACTTCTTTCATGAATTTGATTTAGTCGATCACCCAATACTACTCTTCAAGATATGGCATTAGAGGTATTGCTCCTCAATCCCATACTAATTTTATTTTCTCGGATGTAAATTATTAAACACTTTAAACAACAATATAAAACAATCACAAAATATAACTATATTTGAAAAGAAAGTAAAAACACTTTTACTGTCTAAAATTGAATTTTGCACAATTCAGTGTTAGTCATAGAGAAATTAAAAAAAAAAAATTTAATTTCTCTATGGTTAAAGTTTGTAATTTCTGATGTAATGTAATTATTTTTCCTCTTCTGACATTATATTACTTGCCGTAATTTTATTTCCACAACTTGAGAAATAAACTATTGTTATTAATATCCAATAGAAAACATGCAATGCTAAATTGCTAATCTATAAACATACACACAATCCCACAAAGAAAATGTAGGATGTGGTTCCATAAATAGCCGACGGTAATTTATATAAATGACTGTAAATATCCGGCAATTTAACCGGATATTTAACCAGGACATTTATCTACTTCAAACACTACTTTTCATACATCTCGTCCCTCAATGATGATAGATTCGGGTTATTTAAGTGATAATAATATATGCAGTAGCAATGCTGCCATATTCGAGATTGTTGGCGAAGTAGCGTTATAATCACATTTCTATCAAACTAGCTCATTATGATAAACATCCAGATTCTTTTTCCACACATTTTAAAATTTTACGTATACTAATCTTAAGTAAAGAAAAGTATTTCACAACGGGGCGTTTGAGACTTCAACCGCACGACGTTGGTATTTAGTCGTGTATTTAGCCACTTTTATTTATGGTTGTCATTTGCTAGTTTTTTATCAAGTGTAGTACACACAAGTGTAAAAACGCCCAAATAAAAATTACTAAAAGTTCTATAATCAAAAATATGGAAAACGAAGTAACAGGTAACATAAAAATTTCCCGAAAACAAGTTTATTATTGCTTAACATTTTAGAATCAACACATGAAATTTTACATCAACTATCAGGCAATGATTTAAATGACAGAATTACAGCTTTACCAATATTTTCATGCAAAAAATGTAATCAGTTTTTAATTCCACCGATACGATTAGTCACAGGTATTGGAAATATTTGTGGAAAGTGTACTATACCTGAGGAATTTGCGGGAGGAATTCATAATTCTGCTTTAGAAATTGTACTTCAAAATTTGGCAATTCCATGTCCAAATAGTTTAAAGGGATGTAAAGAGAAATTAGATTATTTTAATGTTTCAATACATGTTTTATCATGCCTAAGTCGTAATTATCAATGTCCACTTCGTTTTGTAACTGGTTGCGATTGGGAAGGTGGTGTTTCCGAGTTATTAGATCATAACAATAGTAAACACCCAGAATCTTTATTAACAGCGAATGGAGATACTTTTCGATTAGAAATTAATATATCGAAGACAAATGATACAATAAAAATACTTCAGAAAGATTCTGATAAGTTTATATTGCATGTGAAATGTGATTCAGAAACATTCAAGTTGTATTATTTGCTTTATTACATTGGAAGTGAGGAGAGGGGTAGGGAATTTGCTTATTCCGTAGAGCAAACAGGGTGCGTGGGTATTAACAGCTGCTCTTTACAGCATGGTTCATACTATAAGATTTTAAATGATAGTAAATTTGCTTTTGACATTGAGGAAGAGAATGCACTTGTAGTTGATTTATCATTGGTGAAACAGTTGGTGCGTGAACCATATGTTGCAACTCTTATAAAGATATCATTGAAAAATTCAGAAACTGAAGAGCTTGATGAAAAGTTATTAAATTTCTTTGAATGTCCAGTTTGTAATAACTTTATGAAACCTCCAATATTTCAATGTCTATCAGGACATAGTTTATGTAATCGCTGTAGACCAAAATTAAGTCAATGCCCTACATGTCGCATAGGATTTGGTAATACCAGAAATTATGCTTTAGAAGCATTGAGTAATGGTGTGAAATTTCCATGTATCTATCGTGATCTAGGTTGTGGTACTGTATTGGCAGTATCTGATATAAATAAACATGAACTTGAGTGTAAAGTCAAACCCTACAATTGCCCTTTTATGGAAGTTAGTCGATGTCCATGGGAGGGAACTTATTCAGCTATAGTAACACATTTAAGAAATACACATGCAGAAAAATGTAAATTTACTAATTACAATAAAGTAAGTGCAGGATTTTCGTATGAGAGTTTCTTCTCTGATTTGTACTGCATGGTAATAAACAACGATATATTTCGGGTCTGTCACAAACGAGATATGGGAAATCAAAACACTTATTGGGCTGTACAGAGTGTGGGCCCAAAAGGTGAAGCCAAAAATTTTAAGTGTGAAATTGGATTATTGGATGTTCGGAATGATAACAGAAAATTGATAAGAACCGACTTATGTCAAGATTTAACTAATTATGATAATATGTTCAATCAGTGTATAATGTTGCCTTCCAATGTAGTATCTTGGTTTACTAATAACGGGGAAGTGACATATTATTGTAGAATTAGCAAAATTAACAACTAAATATTTTTTTATAATTATAGATGTAAGTGTATGTTATATAGAATTGTTTTGTATGTTTTACAAGGTGAAGAGTTCTAATTTGTATTTACGTTTATTATTGCACAAATATATGTATATTAATGGAGTTTCAAATTTTTACTTTCTCCTCTCTTAAGGTGACCATTATGTTAAAAAGAAATATGGGAGAACAAGGGGTAGGAGTAGAAGAAATTGCTTTTCAATTATACAAAATTTATGAGTCTAAGTGACAAATGTAGTGGTTGTTTGTTTGGCATGTCAAAAAAAAAATTAAATTGTGTATTTTACTTCCGTGTTTAAAAGTACATAGTTAATAAAATGTTTTTGCCATTAAAAGTTCTTACAGTAAGGTTAGTTTTTATGCTGGTCCAAATTTTATTCATATTAGCAACAATCCTTTCCATAGCAACATTGAATCCCAGTAAACACATACACATTTCAACAATTTTTAATATGTTGTGTGGTATATCTTTACTTTTGAAGTGGTTAAAAGGCTTGACCCACTTTTGAAACAGAAACTTCTTCTTTAGCAATACCCAACGAAACGCTTGTGAATCTTCAATGTGTTCCGTCCATTTATACAAATAGGGTGTACAACTAGTGTAACACATGGTCACTGACGTTTTAAATTGAGTTACGGCCAGGTCCTTCATTTACTAAAGCTACTAGCATAGTGTAAACTTGATTTGATGATTCCTTTTTCCCATCTATTAATTGTTGCTTTAAATTTGACAGAATCATATGTAGGGGAAGGTGTTATACCTAGGTACCTAGGGCAGAGCTAATTTTCGTTTAAACCAGGCGGGAAGATTCGTGACTATAAAATCGCAAAGGTGCGCCCTCAGTACTCAGTAATTCGTAGTTAACATTTGAAGTTGGACGTGTGTTGTTTTTGAGCACAATATTGTTGTGTTCAAGTAAGTATTTGTCCTGATTTACTGTATAAATAAATGTGGCATAAGATTTCGCAACTCGACACCTAACTTAAAAAATGATCGTTTGCTAAATCTTTGTTGTTGTTGTACCAGGGGACATTCCCAGTTGCTGGACCTAGGGACGCTCCTAGGTACAACCACTTAATATTTACTTAGATATCTTAATATTGCGAATTTTTATAGAGCCTTATATAGTAGGAAGTGTTAATGAATTTTATCAGAACCGTTTCGTTGGAAAAAATACATACCTATGTATGATGCCTACATTAAATTACATGTCTAATACTTTCTAATACTACCTATATAGGGAATTATTACTCGCTTTTAAAAAGTTGTTTCTAGACAGGTAGGTACTTAATAAATATACTGTGACATAAAAAATGCAACACCAAGATGGCGTTTGAATTTTTGGACGAAACTTGGCTGAAAAGTTTAACTAGTCAAATGTAGTAATTGATTAAAAATTGCATTCAAAATAATCCAGTAGCCATGGAACTTTTGACGTTTTACTTGTAACAATCGAAATTATCGGGTATATTTCTTGGGAGATTAAGTCGATTTCGGTATTGTTTTTGGTTGTAATTCTTTTACTTTTGTGTTTTCTTTGCATTTTGAGGCTGGGATTATGCCTAAAGCGCGGCAACGTGAAAATGATCGTGAGTGAATTCGACAGAGGTCGCATTACTGGCTTACGTGAAGGTGGTTTTTCATTCAGAGAAATTGCTAATCGTCTTAACCATAATCAATGCTCTGTAGTACGGTGTTATTAAGCATGGTCTAGAGAAGGTCAAGAAGTCGTAGAAGAGGAAGTGGCCGGTCAAGAGGGACATATGTGGTCTAGGACCGCCATCTCCGATTAATGGCATTAAGAGACCGATTCTCGAGTACAAGATCAATCGCCGATCAATGTTTTGGAAACCAAGGATGTCCTGTAACCCTTCGCACAGTTTACCGTCGAATTAGAGCTTTTGGCCTATCGACCACATTTTGTGCTTCCACTGACGGCCCACGATCGACAGCAACGTTTGGAGTACTGTACCTTGCGACTGGATTGGGACGTGGAATGGAATAGGGTGGTCTTCAGTGACGAATCTCGATTCTGGTTGGGAATGCATGATGGTTGCATGAGGGTCAAAGGTAGAGGTGGAGAACGTCCCAATGTGTAGTTTTCTGTTGAGCGGCATGTGCACCACACTGTGGGGGTTATGGTATGGGGTGCTATTGTTTATGGAAGCAGGTCTTAGTTGGTATTCATTCAAGGCAATATTAATGCCTACTGATATGGTGATGAAGTGGTAGAACCCCATATCCTTCCATTACTCCAGGAGCTGGATGACCTGATTTTCCAACAGGATAATGCCCATCCTCACATTTCACGGCATTGTATGGAGCGTTTCGAAGAGGCTAAAGTTAATATCTTGCCGTTACCACTCGTATCTCCGGGGAGTATGAAACTACATTTGACTAGTTAAACATTTCTGCCAAGTTTGGTCCAAAAATTCCAACACCACCTTGGTGTTGCATTTTTTATGTCACAGAGTATAAGTAAGCACACTATTGATGTATTAAATGTTGTTACAGAAATGTCTCGTAAAAAAGAGGGGGAAAAAGCCAACTCCTGGGAAAGAAGATATGGGGGCAGTCGTTAGTGATGTGAAAAGCGGGCTCTCATTGCGCTTGGCAGCATCGAAATATGGAATCAGTAAGTCGATATTACTTGGCCACAAATAATGAAGGGTAAGAATATTCGTGACCCAAATACGAAGGAAAGAAAGTGTTCACTGCTGAAGAAGAATCAGAGAATCAGTACTCTAGTACAGTATCTCAAGCAATGTGCAAAACTTCATTATGATTTAACTCTGCAGGAAGTGAGACGGTTAGCATATCAATATGCCAATAAAGCAGTTCCTTTGTGGAAAGAAAATAAAACTGCGGGATGGGAATGGATGCGGTACTTTCCAGCCAGACACCCTGACTTAACACTCCGAAAATCGGAAGCAACGCGTCTTGCTAGGTCAACAGCCTTTAATAAGACCACAGTCAGTAAACTTTTCAACAAAAGGGAAGCAAACAAGTAGGTGGCAGGATATCAAGAGAACGGGGCCAAAGTGTGGCGAAGATCGCTGCGATTAATGCCATAGGAAACAGTATCCCGCCATTGTTCGTCTTTACTAGTGTTCATCTAAAAACTCATATGCTTGAGGGAGCTTCTTCAGGCTCAATTGGGGCTGCAAATACCAGCACATGGTCCACCGAAGATATTTTTGTTCAATTTTTAGAACGTTTTATAAAACATGATGGAACAAAGCACTGAAGTCCTCGCTTGCTTATTCTATCCAACCACGAGACCCACATCTCTATTAATTGTACAAAAGGCTAAGGATGCAGGAGTAACTTTGCAAACAATTCCGACTCATACAAACCATAAACTGCAGCCGCTAGACCGTACAGTTTATGGCCCATTAAAACTTTATTATAATCGTGCTACGAATGAATAGATGAGCACTCCAGGTAATGCTGGCAAACCTATTACTATCTATGATATCTGTGAGTTGGCTGGAAAACCATATGAAGCAGCCTTCAATCCTAAGAATATTACCAGTGGCAGAAATATATTCAATAAGCTATCAACTTCAAGAGTTAATTCTGAATCTAGTCCATCCGTGAAGGTGACCGCTGTAATGTTGAAATCATTCCCAAAGTTGACAGTATAAAGGAAGTGTACTAGAAGAAAAAGGGTAAAGTCCACTATCCTCACGGTTACCCCAGAGAAATTAGATCTAGAGACTAGAAAGTATCCGAAGCCAAAAGTAGCTAAACTAGCAAAGATAAAACGTAAAGTAGTAGCGAAGACGAAAGTGACTGGAAGACATCTGGTGGGTCCGATAATGAGTTGGAGAGATAACTCGAATCAGAAGAACTAAAGGCAACATATTTGGTGTTACAAGATGACGTTATCTGCAAGTTACCTCCACCATTTTTTATTGGTGAAACCAAACGCACTAGTAATTTGTTAAAATTTTCTGTTGATCCTTGCAGCTACAATTTAGGATAAATAACTATAATAAAGTTTAGTTGTTTTGTTATCTTATGTAATTTCATCCTTATATTAATAATCATATGGGTAAGCACTTATAATTAGGTACCTTTCGTATGTTAACTTTTAAATAAACTATTTAAATAACTAGTAGGTACCTGCATTAAAACTTTCGTTAATTGATTTTAACACTTTTAATTATTGTTCCCAGGTACGTCTTAAAGTGTTCATTGGTATATAGGGACAGTTGTCACATGAGTACAAATTATTTCAAATTCATTCAAAAATAAGACATAGGGATAATTTATGATACTTGCCTTAATACTTTGCTAAAAAAAATTAAGTGTTTGTAAGTCAAACTGTTCTGAAAGAAAAATCAAACGTTAAAAATGTCCCTTGGTACAACACTACTTCTACCATTGAAGATTTTCAAATTCTACTTGTAGCACACATTTATGAAATGTAGAAGCTTGTGAGTGCAGAAACAGTTTGAACATTCTTAGTATTCTTTCTATCGAAGGTAGCAACGCTAACCATCTGGTTTTACTCTAACCCAACAGTTTTTGGTATTCCAGATTAACAAACTCACAAAATTGTTCACCTTGAACAGTAGGTATATATGTAGAAATAATAACAGATTTTCACAATAATAGCTTCGATGTCATTAGCAAGCAGTCTGCTCATGTTTGAATACAGTCATGAAGGATATGAGCAACACAGTTCACCCCAACTAAAGGTCTTCTAAGTAACTGCTGAACTTTATGAAAGACGTTATTTTGTCCATGTCGTGCTGCTCCTCCAAAATTGCAGTTTGTGATGTCAGCGCACATTGCCATTACTTTTGTTGTTAATTCCTATTTGTCAACCGTTTTAATAATATATTCGGATAAAACGTCTGAAGTTTCACCTGGAAGTTATTGAACTTCTAAAAGTTTTACTTGCATCATGCACCCTATCCAACGGTAAAGGTTAGTATCAATCATCTGCCCATCAGGAACCAACTTAAAATGAATAACCCCTTTACAATTCCACCATACACAAAGCATAACCTTCCTTTGGAACCTTTCTCGTTTGGGAACCGGCAATGCAGCTTGCCCAACAGTAATCCACCGATTTTCTGTGCTAGGATTATTGAAGTAAATCCACTTTTCATCACAAGTAACAATCCGTTTAAAGAAACGTTCATCCCAAGGATTGAAAAGCAGTTGATCACAAACCTGAACTAGCCTTTCGTCGTGAGGAACTTCCCTACAGCGTCTATTGGCTTTTCCAAGTTGATGCAAATGGCGCCTTACGGTTTCTTTGGAATACCCAAGTTTTGCTGACAACTTACGGGTGCTTGTCGATGGATTTGCTTCAACAACATCTCAAAGTTCAGCGTTACTTAACGAGTTCGGCCGCCCAGAACCTTGTTCTCTTCTGTGTCTCTGTCAGTAAATTTTCGAAACCAGCGTTGCGCCGTACGAATGTTCACTATTCCTTCCTCTTCCACTTCGTATATTTTTTTAACTGCGGCGGTTACAGAAACGTTTTGTTTTCAGTAATGACGCAACAGTAGCAAAATTTCGTATTTTTAGTCAGCCATTTTGACGTTTATTGCTAGTTAGAAACAAAAGAATATGGGAAGAAAATTAGTCGGGGACATTCGCCTGCTTGATTAGCTTTTAATACTTCATGACATTAACATATAAAATGTTTTCTAGATAGAAGCAGAAGGGCTCAATAAGAAACTCTAAAAAAACGACATTTTTAATGGGCCACCCTAGTAGTTGGAAGTACATCGTTGCAGCAGCAACATCGGAACACCCATTAAAATTAAGATTGCTTCCTAAAATTACGCCTAATCACATTGATATTACAAATATGAATGCTATGAGGGTCAAATATGCTTCTCAAGTCTTTACAGAATCCATGAGTATGTTTTTATTAACTTTAATGCACAGATGTTGACACTTTGTTTGATTGTCTCAATAGTTTTAAATTAATCACTGATAAATTGAAATTTATATATGCTATGTCAGTAAATTCACGTCACATACACCTTTTGATAAACATAAAGAACATTTGAAAAATTCTAAATTTATTGGAGCCCACCGAGCAAGTCCTATATGCTTAAAAGGATGGTTAATTACAATTAATAGCATTTTGGAGTTATCAAGGGATCCTAGCGAGCATAATCAAGTAGAGACACTTTTGCCTAGACAGTATAAGCAAGACCCTATTGAAACCTTTTTTGCAACTGTTAGATAGGAACATGGATGTTGTCGAAATCCAAGTCCTCAGCAATTTGAGAATGCTATCCGACAACTATGTTCTGTCTGTCCGTAAATTATCACAAAACACAAACTGTAAAAATGATTTCAGTTATATGTTAACAAAGTTTTCACAATTTTCTAAAATGCCATTACTTATAAACAAAAACAATACTGACGAATTGCCTTTGAATATTAATGGCTTCAATGTTATTAGTAATCTAGTTTTAATAACTGAAGAGAGTGCAATTTTTTATCTTAGCGGATTCACAGTGAAAAATTTTCTGAAACAACATAATTGTCAGGAAGGCAAAAGCATTTTCATGAATGAAGAAAAGGTGTTGACTGTGGAATATCAACTATTTGCTTATTTAACACAACGTTCCAATATTGTCCTTAGAAAAGGACTAATATTGGTGTCAGATACAGCGCATTCTTTCTTAAAGGAAGTGGAAGCAATTCATCATCACTATTTTTCACAGTTATTAGCAAGTAAGTGTATTAGTAAAGAGATAATCAATATTATAAAAATGAATGATAATTTACCTCTTTGTACTCAGGATCCAACAGATTTATTTTTGGAATCATTTATAAAAATACGACGTCATTGGGCAGTCAGACCAGAATACTGTAATCGATTAAAAAGATCATCCAAAAACCAAAAATTAAAGAATGTATGAAATGAATTATCACTATCATCGAAATTGTATATAGTTTAGTGTAGGTAATTTTATTTTCATGATTGTTAACTGTTACATAACTTGTAATTATAGTTGTATTTTTATGGTGTTTTAATAAATGTGCAATGAGACTTTGTATTTAATAATTACGAACGTCCCTGAGTATATTTTAGACATTCAATTTTAGTTCTATGCGCAACGTGAATTGAACATTCTTATGCATTTCCGTTTATTATGCCGTGCAGTTCCGAGGTTATCTTTTTTTAAGTTTTGCTTCCCTTTTATAAGGGAATAAGAATACGGAATAAGAATAAGGAATAAGAATATGGAATAAAGGTAGGAACAAGGAAACCGTTTATCTTAAGAAAAAGCTTTTATTTTGGTAAATTTACGTATCATTTAGTAGCGTGGGTATGACGCCACGAACAGTACTTTATTAAAATGGCGGGATAATGCAATGTCATCTTTATGAACATAAATGGAGATACCTTTGATTTGCATCAATCACATATGCTGTTATACACATTCAGCTTTCGTCGTTCTAATCTGCGTTCGTCGTTATATCTTTCAGTTATTGTAGGGTCAACATTTGGTGCCAATAATCGAATGTTACCATATGCTACCGTTCGTCCAATTTTTATGTTGAATACAGATGAAACTTATAGTGCTTACCTATACGTCTCTGTTTCGTTTATTTGTACGTTAATTACAAATGGAAATTACCTTTACATTATCGTATATTTTTCTTGGAATTGGAAATGAAAGTTCTCAAGCTACAGTTTGTTTAAGACGAGATTAAAATATTTATTTTGTACAAGTAAGTACTTATCCTTTAGTGCAGTTTAACTAAATAACAAATCAGTTTGTGTTATTTTGATACGGTTAAAGAAAAAAGGAACAGCTGAGTCCTGCTCCTGAAATAAAAACATTTGAGTTCATAACCTATCACAACTGTAATTTGTTGACATAAGTCAATACACGTTTCATTATTAAATACATGTTGAATAGATTGTATTTTGAATTTTAAGTAAACATAGATTGGAAGCTTATCCACAGTGTTTAATTTAGTAATTTTAAGATTGTAAGGCGGTACAAGAAGTATCGTTTTAGTTATTTTATTCTGATATTAATCAGACATTTTGCTTTATTAAATATACATATAAATACAGATGTTTAGTGCTTATTCAGATTACCTATTATGTTCTGAGATACAACCTTTTTCCATTTTTGTTGTATTTTATTTATTAAACCTAGAAATTGAGTGGTGCCCAATAAAACAAATGCTAATACCGATTATATCTATGAACAAATTTCTGCTTTCCTCACACCTGATGAACGAGTTCTCAATTTCAGTAAGTTTTATAAGTTTGTACCTCACTGAGCTAGACCGTGGTGCAATTTCCTTTGTAACAACAACATTTTTTAAATTTTTTTTTAATTTGTTATAGGGCTTATGGCAGGAGTTTCCGTTATTGCTTGAGCGGAGCGAAAGCAATTATGGAAACGAATACCATATTCCCGAAATATAAACGAATTTCATGTGCTATTTTGTCGTCGAACTTTGCCACTTTGAGACACAATTTAAATGAAATAATAATTTCAGATCATTACAAAAAAAATATAATTCACAGGAGTTCATGAACGGTCTGATAATAGTAGCCATAGTTTTGCATCATAAGTGTCATTTATTTTTTGTAAATAAACAAAATTTTGCAAAAATGGATTCAGACGTGGATGAAGAAATCCTTAAAAAAGCAGAAGAAGTTGAGTTGAGTCTTATACCTAAAAAGTGCTAAATAATTTATAAGAAAGCGTTCGACAGATTTATTGAGTGGATGCGTAAGAATAATACGGAAACTGTTATAGAGAAGGTTTTGCTTGCGTATTTCCTTGATCAGGTAAGTTCATTACATTATTTATTAAAAAAATAAAAAAGGTTCGAACAAACGTTCGCTTTAAACAAGAATGAATTTAGTTCCCTTCCGTCCGTTTATGATAACAAATTATAAAACTGATGATTGCATTTCATATAAATGTCATAAGAATGATTATCATAAGAATTATCATCTTTATCAATTTGTTAAGGAAGCAATAAATTAGGCGAACTGTAACATTTTTCAATTATGGTAATACCTTGCTCTAAATCTTGAGACAATAAACATAAAAAAACCATCATCGGAAGTAAATCAAAACCAACAAGCTAATCTACTGTGTTTCATATAACAAAATTCAATGAAACAAAATAATAATAAAGGGCAAATAATTACGAAAAAAGAAGCGGTACGCAATACGACAACCATAAGTTAAACTTAAAGGAACTTCATTAAAAAACTGTAAATCTAATAACAATAATAGGGGAACGTAGTCCACAGTGAGACGACTGGCACAGTGAGACAATTTCATTTTTCCAAAATCTACAATTATATTGCATTGACTGGCAACACTGCAAGACGTTTGACAGTTGTTCCCATCATCCCTAAAGGTTTGATTCAGTATGGCTTCACATTTTGTTTTGGGTGTGTTAGTGATGAATTTCAAAGACCTTCAGTAACTTTTTTGTGAATTTTTAGTGCTTGCATCTTTTGCCCGGGGTGTAGGACGTTTCGCCGCGGCCGTTTCGCCGCAGGGCCAATTCGCCGCTGGCCGTTTCGGCGCGGCCGTTCCGCCGCCAAAAGTATAGGGTGGCCAAATTTCGATGTTTTAATAGGAATCTCGTAAACTATAGCTCGTATGAAAAATGGACCTCGCCTATTAATGAAATTGGTAATTATGGGCGATTGAACGCAAATATTTTAAAATTGTACTGTCATTAAATTCTCTCACAATTCTTAAAATTCTGTCGTCACCTAATGAGTGTCCTAATGATAATTATCTCATTAGAAATAATCGTTAATAAGGTTTAAAATTTGGTACATACGTGAGTTTTTATACGATATATTTAAAAAATGTAAGATGGTATGTGCTAGTGTTCAATTGAATGCAATAAAATAATGTTGGCGGCGAAACGGCTCGCGCCGAAACGGCCAGCGGCGAACTGGCCCTGCGGCGAACCGGCCGCGACGAAACGTCCCACACCGTTTTGCCCGTTCACTGTGTCAATTCTGCTGGTCAGTACTCCTGCAAGCGCACTATTTAACTGTATGTTCCTACTTTTATTGATTGTTCAAAGTTCGTTTTTTATTAATCTACCGCAATTTCTTTTACGTTACCGTTGGTACAGAGTGAGACATCCTAAAGTAGTACAGAGTGAGACGGCGTCCCACTGTGTATCATATGTTGTCTCGCTGTGTACCAGACTCTCTTTTGATGTGATCGAGCAGGACTGTTTTTTAGGAATGAAGAAAATCCTTATCACTCCATATTGATGATGGTTCGACCCAAAGGGAAGCCCAGAAAAATAGGAAAAACATCTGCGGAGGATATGGCGGCAGCTGTTAAGCTTGTTACACAGCAAAATTTGCGTTTACGAGAGGCAGCTAGAGCGACTGGAGTTCCATTTCAGACCTTGCATCGATACGTGAAGAAATCCAAGGCCAGGCATTGAAACCAATCACTATATGAAATTAGACAAGTTGACAAGTTTTCACAAAGGAACAAGGAATTGATTTTGCTAAATATTTAGAAGAGTGTAGAAAAATGGCAACAACAACTTTGCGAAAAGTGGCCTATAATATGGCAAAACAAAACCAAGTTAAGATTCCTCCATCATGGGAGGAATAGAAATGTGCTGGAAAGGAGTGGATGTCAGGTTTCTTATACAGGAACAAAAATTTAAGCATTCGAAAACCAGAAGCCTGCAGCCTGTCTAGATTGACGTGTTTTAATAAACATAATGTTTAAATATGTTTCGATAATTTTGAATTAACAGACGGTTCACGTGTTTTTAATTTGGACGAGACAGGTCTGACAGCGGTTCAAAAACCTAAAAAGGTTATAGCAAAAAGAGGCCTTAAACAACTAAATCAGTGCAGAGAGGAGAGTTAGTAACACTTTTAGTTTGTATTTCGGCTTTACGAACGTTTATCCCACCTGTTATGGTCTTCCCAAGGAAGAATTTTAAGCAACACATGTTGAATGGGGCACCGATTGGCACAGTTCACCTCGTGAGTCCGTCAGGATGGATGACGTCAGAGTTATTTGTCTCAGTAATACAACATTTTATCAAATATACTCACAGTACAAGAGATAACCCTACGTTATTAATATGCGATAATCACGAATCCCATATGGATATTAGAATTCTAAACATTGCAAAGGAAAATGGGGTGGTAATTTTGACGTTACCTCCCCATTGCAGCCACAAAATGCAACCACTAGATTTAACTGTATTTGGATCATTGAAATCGTACTACAATGCAGATGTTGATTCTTGGATGTTCAGAAATCCTGGTATACCCAGATTGCGGAGAGTATTGAAAGAGGACTAACGAAGCTTTTGACGCCATCAACCATTATTGCCGGATTTTTTCCTCTCAATCGAGATGTATTTATTGACTCTAACTTTGCTGGATTGTCAGTAACCGACATACGTTTAGAGACAAACATTTCCGAGTCGCCTGAGGTATTCACACCTTTAACACCTCCATTTGGATTACCCAAGGAAGTACCAGCTGCAGCAGATAATAATGAAAATGTAGCAACATCTGAAGTCCCGAAAAAAGAATTTATTTCACCAAAAATATTTCGATGATTTCCTGCAGCTTCACTCAGGAAAAAATCGTCAGGCCGCCAACGGGGGAAAAGCACAATACTAACTGACACCTGAAAAGGATCTAATTGCCGTGAAAGCTGAAAAAAAATTGACCCTTAAAATAAAAAAAGAAGATATGGCAAAGACTAAGAAGAAAGTAAGAAAAGATCTTTTTAGGAGCCTAGGGAAACGATCAAACAAGGATGAAGAGGATTCCCCAGATGATACAGATGAATCTGAGATATACCTAAGCAGTTTAAAATAAAAGAGATGTTTTTTAATTATTGCGATAATATTTCTAGGTAATTTATGACGACTCAACTGATGAAGAATCTTTCACTGAATTCTACGAACTAGACCGAGATCCTGATGTTGACGATTTTGTTCTCGTTCGTTTCCCAAATTCTGTGTTCTTTGTGGCAAAGGTAACAAAAGAAACGGACGAATCAAATGATTATGAGGTCTCTTACCTTCGAGAACGCGACAAGATGAACGGTTTTTCATTTCCGGATGTGCTCGACTTGGCTACTGCAAATATATCTGATATTGTTATGTTGTTACCGTCACCTGCTAACATTCAAACGAAACGTTTAAGTAGATATTTGTGCTTTCCGATTAGTTTTAGCAATCTAAACGTTAGATTTTTTGTCGAAAAAAAAAACAATAAGTATGCATTTTAAAGATAGTGTCTCACTGTACACGATGCATAGTACAGAGTGAGACAAATTAGTCATTTTTAAAAAATAAGAATTTTATTGGTTAGTTACGTTTTTTTAACGTAACAATTTAAATGATGTCAAATATGCTAATTAATCCGTCTGAATATATATATATATATATATATATATATATATATATATATATATATATATATATATATATATACAGGGTGGGCCACCACCAACGCGTCGGTCTCTAGCACCCAAATGACTGAATTTTTTCAAAATCTGTTTGAAATCTGTAAGCCTTCTAGGACTACAATCTAAAATTAGTTTGATTTATACAGGGTGATCTACAAACTTGTTACTTATGAAAGTTATATTATTTTAAATGGAATACCCTTCTTTTTAATTTTTTTTTGAAATGAGGTAGACTTTCATTAGAGTTCCCTATACCTAAACCTTACAATTTACCGAAATATTTAACATTATTTGAAAATGTTGGATTGTTAAAAAATTCAAGTATTTTTCGATCCAGAAAAGATGAGACAATCGTAATAAGGATATTTGGAAGTACGTATTCTGTTGTTTATTGTTTCAAATCATAATTTATAAAATACAAAGAATAACGCGTAAAGTTAACAAACTTCAAAGTTAAATATCTTTATTTTAAATACAACGCCTAAGAAATTTTTATCGGAATGGAATAGTCTTTTGACAATAGCTCGAACTGTATTAGGGTTCCCTATACCTTACTTCAATACTTTTCGAGAAATTAGTGTATTTGTTACATTTTTAGAAATTACGCCATTAACTCATGTCAATCAGGTAGAATTCTTTGATTTATAAACATTTCTGTCATATTGACGTATTTCAAAATACGACACTGTTTATAACTATTGATGATTTTTTCATTACAATGAAATATTCAGTGCAAGAAAGAGTGGATATGATGTTGACCATAGGAGAATGCCATGAAAACTGTCTTTTGGCTTCCAGGGTTTATGCCCAAAAGTACCCTGATCGCAACCATCCTGATACGAGAGCTTTTGAAACGCTTTTACAAACATTTCGAGCCACAGGTAACACTGCCTATCCAAAACCTAATAAAAGTAAACCGGTAACTGGCAATGAAGATAGTGAGTTTTTAGTATTAGGATCTATCGCCGAAAATTCCCACACTAGTACGTGAGTAATTGCTAGACAAACAGATTTAAGTAGAGGAAGTGTGAGAAGAGTTCTCAAAAAACACAAATTTCATGCTTATCACATAGAAATTCATCAAAATTTATATGGCAATGACTTTCAACAGCGATTAGATTTCTGTTTGTGGGCAATTGAAAAAATAGGGGATCAACAAGATTTTTTAAATTTCGTTTTGTTTACTGATGAATCAACATTTCACAACAACGGTTTGGTAAATAGACATAATTTTCATTACTATGATACCGAGAATAGGCTTGCTTTTAATACTGTTGACCGCCAAAATCGTTGGAGCATAAACGTATGGGCAGGAATTATTGGAGATCAGGTAATGGGACCATACTTTTTCAATGGTTATTTAAATGGTAGAAAATTTTTGAGATTTTTAAAGCGAGACTTTTGGACACTTCTCGAAAACGTTCCGTTGAACATTAGAGGGAATATGTGGCTACAATTAGATGGGGCACCGGCACACTTTGATCGTAGAGTTAGAAATTATTTAACTAGGAAATTTGTTAATAAATGGATTGGAAGGAACGGACCATGTCATTGGCCACCAAGATCGCCTTGTCTTACTCCAATGGATTACTGTTTATGGGGATATATTAAAAATATTGTTTACAATATTCCTGCTACTACTGCAGACAATATGAAAGAGACAATTAGAAATGCGGTGGACACAATTACTCCAGATATGTTAAGAAAAGTCAGACAACCGTATAACCTTGATAACCTTAATAAACCAAAAACCGTTTAACACATTTGTAACCTTTGTAAATCACAGAATTCTAACTGACCGACATGAGTTAATGGCGTAATTTCTAAAAATCTAACAAATACACTCATTTCTCGAAAAGTATTGAAGTTAGGTAAAGGGAACCCTAATACAGTTCGAACTATTGTCAAAAGACTATTCCATTCCGATAAAAATTTCTTGGGCGTTGTATTTAAAATAACAAAGATATTTAACTTTGACGTTTGTTAACTTTACGCGTTATTCTTTGTATTTTATAAATTATGATTTGAAACAATAAACAACAGAATACGTACTTCCAAATATCCTTATTACGATGACCTAGATTAGATTGTCTCATCTTTTTTGAATCGAAAAATACTTGAATTTTTTGACAACCCTACATTTTCAAAAATGTTAAATATTTCGGAAACTGTAAGGTTTAGGTATAGGAACTCTAATGAAAGTCTACCTTATTTTACACCTTATTTCAAAAAAAAAATTAAAAGGAGGGTATTCCATTTAAAATAATATAACTTTGATAAGTAACAAGTTCGTAGATCACCCTGTATAAATCAAACTAATTTTAGATTGTAGTCCTAGAAGGCTTACATATTCTCGCCTAAACAGATTTTGAAAAAATTCAGTCGTTTGGGTGCTAGAGACCGATGCGTTGGTGGTGGCACCCTGTATTATATATATATATATATATATATATATATATATATATATATATATGTTCTGTAAAAAAATTCTATTCAAATTTTGTCTCACTTTCCCCTAATAATTCAAGTTGTTTGAGGTACTCAGGCATATCATCTTACATTCAGATTTATTACGCATTCAAACAATTCTTAGGTTTTCTAAGAATAAACTAATGTACTTTTTAAAACAAGGCATAAATATAAAATTTTCAAAGATTTATTCATTGGAGGATCTACAGCGTTTAACAGTTTACATATATATGTTTATCCAGTAAAAAAAATAAGCTCTTCAACAAATTTAACGTTTTGTAGGAGGGTTTTAGAAGATATTTAAACATATATGGCTTATCCGTTCAGTGTAGAAGCGCGAAGCGTCTTTAATCAATTATCGCGCGGAAAACTTATCGTTAGCATAGATAGAAAAAATAAACATAAGAATCGGTTAATATCTTCCGCTCGCGCATGTATTTTAATACAATTGCAGCGGTTATAAGATTTTTTTTACTAGATACTAGGTTTTTAGTTGTAAATACTTTTGCACCTTTCGTATGAAGTGTTTTTACAATTTTGCACCGATATTACGGCCACAATACAACATTGTTTTGCTTAAATTATTCAATTTGAGGACGTTAATTTTTTTAAATTAAAAAATTCTATTTTTCATATTTTATATTCTATTAGTTCGAATAAATAAAATTCTTATAAAAATATGAATAAGTGGGTAGGTATATGCGCATATTTAGGCCTTTCTAAACAACTTACGGAATGTTGAGGATTGTGCGATGTATACACCGACACCAAGTTTTTTACTTACGTCCAAATATCTAAATATTGCAATTGAATCATTTGTTCTATTGTGTTTGTGAGGTTTGTGCAACCATTCAAAATCGATACCAAAGCTCTTCAAATTTGGTGCTATTGCAGCCTGTTCTCTTGGCGTTTTCTGCCTCATTATTGGAATCCTAAATAACAATTATAGTGAAAGTAAACAATATAATAGCTTATTTATAAGTTTTATTTTTTTAATATTTTTTTTTAATAAATTAATAAAATAATAGCTGTTTAAATTTTGGTCAGTTGCATAGTAATTTATAAATAAGGAAAGCAGATCTAATCAAATTGACCTTGGAATTAGAAATTTAATTACCTGATTTGTTTGCTTTCTGTGGCTTCCAATTCTATTGCAGCATACAAAAGAGACACAAAAAATATTACCCACATTTTGAACGTGAACTTAAAGAATTGAAAATTCATACAACTAGTAAAGTGAAAATAGCAATTCTTCAGATTTAAAAAGGACTTTAGTGAATAATTGAATAGGAGTAGGGGTTCTTAAATAACTATAAAAACAGTGGCGTATACGTGAGCAATTTTAAATGTTATTATTATTGCCATTGACTTTGCCAACGTTCAATCATTTTCAATCCAATATTTTATTCAAGCAGTTTTTCACATACTGATATAATTGTAATATTTTTGGAATGCGTTGTAATGTTCTGAAATGCAATACATATACCTACGCCACTGTACCTTTATCACAAAGAGGAGAAGCGTTATGCGTAAATTTGCAAAGCAGCCAAAGACAAACGGAAATGTTGATAAGATATTTTATTTATAAATATGAATGCCATATCCTCTTATATCAAAATAATCTGTGGTTACGATTAACGGAAGGAGTGACTAATACATGTAGCGATACTTAAAATTTTAATAAACATTGATTTACTAATCAATAATTACAAGCAGATATTGTTTGTCTAACATTATTTGAAATGGAAAACCAACCAGTTAAGCGCGATTAAGTTAAGTACGATAGTTCGAAAAACCAGTGGCGCTAAATGCAGGCCCGCATCTAAAACCTGTTGCTAAAATAAATTTTACATTTTAAAATGTAAAAGTTAAAGTTCAATTGCCTTGCCCATTACAAATAATGCTAGACGTGCTTTTTTTATACAGAACAGAACATAAGTGGTGTGTTCTGGTCATAAATTTCTCCTGTGGTACATAAGGCATTAGTAAGCTAGCCATGCGTCAGGTTTTTTTAAACGAACACAGCGTTTTAGTAGCACCATACAATTAATTTTGATTAATTGAAACGGATTAAATTTTTGTCTAATTTAATATAGTTAAATAAACATTTATAATGTTGTGAAAGACAGGACAATGTGGAATGATTAACTTTTAAAAAATCCCCGAGGCTAATTTAAATCATAAATGCCATCAAATGTTACCCTTCTATACCTGTTAATGATTTGTTGTATCAATAAGTACATGGGATATGCAGTAAAATCCAGTAAGGTCAACTGAGTTAACTGGGCACACATTTAAATTCTCGGTGGGAAAGTAATATTAGGTTGGTTTCATCTTATCCTTTGGTTGAACTTGTAGTCGCCTGTTCACAGCATGTGAAAATATGGATGATGTGTCTGGGCACCCCCACCCCCCCCCCCCCCCCCGACAAAAAAGGATTGAGATATTTGTGATTACTGAATAGTATTTTCGGATTACCCCAATGTGGGCTGATACCATATACTAATGTAAAAATTACGTATTAGGTATTAACCTGAAATGGTGTGCACTGTTGATAAAAAATTAGTAGGCCTATATTTCTTTTTTAAATAATATTAATTTTTCATAACTATGTTTTTAGTCGAAACTGCAAACATACTTGAACATAATTTTAAAGGTACCAGTTTACATGACAAATCAATTTGTTTTGAATAAATAAACACATGGATTAAAACTGTGTTATAACTTTTATTATCAACGAGAAAACAAACTAAATAAATAGTTATAGATATGAAAATGAAAAATATTAACTTTGGATGTGTCCACAGCTCGTGTATGAGTATGAAATAAATATTGACATTTTGATATTCAGGAAAAAGTCAAAATTTTGGTGAAATGATGATTACAGTAAGTGAATATCCTGTAATATCATCTTTTCTATACTTTTCTTGAAAACTTTTAGTTAACATAAACACACGGACCTTTTTCTTGATTTTTGCTTAGCAAACTCGGTAACAACTGTTTTTAGTGTTATGTCTATTTCAGAACACATTAAAACCAAAGAGTTCAACTTGCTGTTCAGTAAAGTTGCTATTTCAGAATTTTTAACTCTTGAAAGAATTGAAAAACTTCTTTCACCCTGCAGTTTGTCACTGGCAACGTCAGGAACAATTTAACAACAGTTGAAAGTTTCGGAAATGTGCAAGCTAGGTGGTTTTCTTTGATATACAAATACATTGCTGTTACGTTTTTGAACTTTTCAAGCTCAACGTACATTTTAAAATGAACAGACTCATTTAAAAGTCAGGTGTACCGTCTTCTGAGTATACTGTGCGTGTAGCGGCTCTTTTAATCACTGATGCTTCCGAAGACGGATTTAATAATAATGGCACCACTTGAAATGTTAATGATACTTGACGTCATTTGACCTTGGGATTTCCCAGGGGCTGCTACGTGGGGGACCGCATTTTCCACCCTTATTTTTACTCGCTTACGTGTAGGGCGTATTTTTTCGTCTCTATTTTTACACATCCACGTGTGAGACCGTATTTTCAACCCTTTCTTCTCGAAGGCCCTTTTCAACCCTAATTAAAGTTTTGATTTTTAATGGCATACGTGAAGGACCGTATTTATTACCCTTATTTTTATGATTTCTTTTGGGGGTTATTTTTCAAACCTTATGGTTGTATTAAGGACCTTTTGACAGCTAGGACTTTTTTGTGGTGTCGCTAACGTCAGGACTGTATTTAGGGGGTGGGGGCTGGTCATGTCTTGGCTTAGGGCTGTATTTAGGGTGGGGGCTGGGGCTGTATCTAGAGCCAGGGTTGTTTTCTGGTAATTATCTTCAGCCTTAATTAAGGTCCTTTTGGTTGTAACCCTTGGAGGCTAGGCCACACGTCCTACATAACACAAACATCAGCTTACCGTGCATTTTTGATGGTAAAATAGGGTTATAGAGATTAGAGGGTGGTAGTACTTGACATTTAACTAAACCCTCCACAGTGTCTAATGAAATGCTCTTACATTCTAACCCTACATGAATTTTCGGATGACCTACAGGATATTTACAATATTTATTTACACATGGATATAATGAACACACGTCATAATACATAATTTTCTCGTTCACGCCGTCACATTCGTGATAAAGCTTACTAGCATTAGTACGACCACCGTAAAACGCATCTCGAGGGTTAAAGGGTTCATCATCTTGATTACCTAAACTCTGAATAAACACTCTCAATTCGTCGTTAGCAAGTATTTGTTTTTTAAAATCGCATTCACACATCTCGACTAAATTATACCCGCGCTCACGTAGAAACAGAGACCGTGCCACCGTGTTTTCGTTACGGGCAAGCATATAGGTACCTACACCAAGTTTAAGATCCATGTTGGCCTGATTGGGGAAACATTCCTCGCAACCGTGCCAATAACAACCAAGAAATTCAAAAACAGTATTTGATTCAGCACAATACCCGTCGACCTTAACACCTTCAGGTGTTCTAAACTCGCGAGCTTTCCCAGCATGCTGTATGATCACTTGTTGCGAATGTTCCACCCAACGTAACCATTGTATCGCGATTTTGGATTGATTGTCGGCCCGTCTATAACCACGCTTAGGAATAAGCCCTATTGTGTCTTCTCTCAGGAAACGTCTACGAAACACTTTATTGCAAGCGCTGGCAATTGTAGTAGCCTCCTCGAACGGATCGAGTTTATTTTGAATCGTGAAGGTGGACCAGAATCTAATACAACCTTTAACAAGGATCTTAACATCCATCAGGCAATATCTCTCAATCTCCTCACTCATCTTAAAAACGTAATTACTCTGGGCCGCCTGCCAGTCTAAAAGTTTTTGACGCTCTCTCTCTCTGACATCTGATCTGAACAATAATATTCAAGTGCTGGCAAAGGACCCTCGTAATTCTGATTCTCGGATGTGTTAAAGAGATACGGGAAATAACCTTTGGACTCGGGGAAATTGAAGGTTTTTGGAAATGACGAGAGTGGTGATGGGATGAAATTAAGGGAATCAATAAACCTGATATCGTCGCACTGAATAGAAATTAGTTTTAAGCCATTGTAGATGACTTTAGCTCCCCATTGATTATTATTAGCTAGCATGCATCTAAGCACAAAACACCCGTCGTACCCCTTCATGTTATGTGCGATGCATGTAACTTTAAACTTTCGCGCTCTTATGCGACATATGACAGAAACGAATGAACAGGGTCTTCCCTGAAAATGTGCACTCTTTTGCTACACGTCGAGCATTGCTCATCTAAATTGTCGATGTGTTGAATACACGTGGAACAAACATTCGCGGCCACGCATAGATTGGGCTCATGCAGAAATCTATCATTCGTACCCGCACACACCTTCTCTTGTATACACTCCAAATCGTAAAAGATAAACATAGATGGTTTACCATTAGTACTGTCACGTCGAGCCTTGTTAACGGACATGAAACAAAGATGCCCGATAGGTTTTTGACTCAAGCACGTGGAGCAGTAGCTGAAACCACATCAATGTTTACCCTTTACTTCATGGGTTTTAAGACAATTTAAACATCTACACAATTTTTCGCATAATTTAGCGTCCTTATGATTTTTAAGACATTCAGCCCCATAAAAAATCTTCTGCAATCATTACAAGTAATTTTTGGATTTTGAATGGAGCAAGGTGGTTTCTGTTGACATGCGGGACACTGGTACATACATTTCATATGCTTCCTTTTGTCATTACAACGTTTTTTGCATTGCTCGCAGTAATAACTGCAAGTAAACGCCGAAGTGAGACTTGTAATTCCGTTATAATGCTCGTCTTCTAATATTAAATTTAAAACTACTATAGCTGGTTCTCTAGGGCCCTCAAAATAAACAGAATCACCTATACGCGAATTATAAACTACAATGGTATATGAAGCTAAATGATTTTGAAGTGTCTGAATATGCTCGTAACTACCGCCCTGACTAAGATTTACACCGCTGTGTTGACAAAGCTGCGTAGCTCTCTCTTGAAGTAATGGACATCCCGCTTCCATACTACTTTAATTGTTGATGATACAACAATACCTTGTCTTTTGGATTTACAAAAGTCTGCAAATTTTAACCCTGTCAGGTTTTTGCGCCCATAGCCAATAGGTACCGACACTATCCACGTTTAAAACTAATAAGTCACTTGAGAAAAAACTAGCATTGCTCTGCATTACCTTTTCCAGTAGCGACATTATCACTTTCACTGACAACTGGTCCACTCTTCTAAATGAGATGCCTATTGGCTTGTCTGGGAAATTTGGATTTCTTAATGTGATTCCAACACGATCTGAAGGAGCCGCATCGTTTACAATATATGTACACAGTTCCTTAAATGCACTCTTTAAAAATTTGTATTAGACAAATTTTAGTAAATGGTATATTTTACCTGTAGCCATGTTAAGGGATTATCCTGGCACGTCTCGTCATTGAAGTTAAATCGTAGCGTTTTACATGTGGTATTAAATTTTTTAATAAATTTAGTGTTTGATTCCCCCACTATATTAATATGGTTGAACCCTGAGGATGGTCCGGCCTGTTGCTGAGAACCTGAACCCGATTGGCTTTGCTGTAATGTACTCGTTCAGTAAGCTAAACAATAGAAATTTAAAAAAGACATACCGTTATCAGATCCTCCGCATCTGTAGTCTCCATCATTTCATCATCATCAAACACCTCCACTAGATTTACTTGAGCAGGTCTTAAAGAAATATAATTAAAAATCTTAAAAATAAAAGACATTCATATACTTACACTTCACCAGCTCGTTGTGCAGCCGCCACAAAATCATTATAAACATTTATCGATTCGATAGTATCATTTTCGCGCAACATTTTATAAGTGATCATATTGTACGCGTTTTTCAACCCCTCGTCGGTTAATGCACCAGCACTGAATAATCTCAAAATTTGGTTAACAGTGAAAGTATCCATAGCGATATGATGCTCTTCAAACAAGAACTAAATTAACTAAACCCTGGCGTACGCTTTTATACTATTCTTCCAGGTACCGAGGCTAACTTCAAGGCTATCTTCAAAACCTATGACTAACTAACTTCAAGGCCAACTTGTTTCTCATAGTTAACAATTTTCTCAAGGTAGAATAAGTGTGCTGTTGTAAAATAAGTTTCATAACTAACTTCAAGGCTAACTTCAAAGGCCAACTTGTTTCTCAAGGTAAAATAAGTATGCTGTTTATCCTTTAATACCGAATGACCTGAAGGTGAAGTTAGGTAATAACATAATTTGTACATACGAGGCAAAAATTGGCATTAAAAGAAATGTAATAATTTTAATAACGTTTTTTATTTTAGCTAAACGTTTTATAACCTAGTCGTTACGGTATAAAACATTTATTGTTAAACTAGATCAGTCGTTTAACTTCATTGGAAAAATAATTTTAATTAACTAGATGTAGAAAATACACTTAAAATCTAAGACCTTTTTATTTTTCATCATTTTTTATTACGGAACAGCCTTTGATAGTAATCTTTAAATACACTTTTTATTCTTACATTATTCTAACCATTTAAATAAAGCTAATTAAAAGCCTATTGTATCTGGGCTGACCCTCATGGTTCTACAATTGAGTTTTTTAAATTGAAATACATCTATGGTATAATATGTTGTTATTAAGATATGGAAAAAAAATTGATCTAACACTAAAGTTCCATCCTATGAATTTTTATCGCTAATTTATGCAACTCTTTTGTAATAATAAGTTGTATTGTAAAGAAAACACTGTTTTATATGTCAGAGAGTCGTTTTTAAACTTCATTCAAATAAATAATTATTAATAACACGTATATCTAGGATGAGGTCGTAATTACTCAGGCATTATACAATATAAATAATATTGAAAAGTCATCTTTTTCAAGTAATTTATATGCTGTTTAACTGAAAAATTATCACACTGTCTCACCCACAGCGTAGTTTAATAAATTATTATTAAAACCGTTTTGTGTTTTCATTATAGGTTATAAGTAAGACATGTTGGTATAACTTACAATTAAAATAAAAATAAGTGTTCTATAACATAGGATCAACTATGGGATAAATAAAAATAAGTCATTTTTAGTGGTTTTTAGTTGTTTTTAAAGAAAGCATGTTACTCATTGTTGATCATCAGTTTGTAAATTATTGAAAATAACAGAATTATGTAATTACGCAAACGGTAATTAATATAACATATAAAACACGTTTATTTAACTCTATGTATAAGTAATTATAAACTTTTTTCCAGTCCTAATGAGGTATTTTATGAACATCTATCAAAACAATTTTGTTTGTTTTAAAAATACTTTTCAAATCGCTTTGTTATTAATCAAGCTGCTTTTTTAAAAATTACTATATGTTATATTAACGATAGAACTAGTTATATAACACATAGAAAGTGTTTTTTTTACTTTTAGTAATTCCCTAAATTACTTCTAATGGGAAAAATACATTCTTTCAAATAAATATGTAAAACTTCCTGTCTATGCCTGCTTGTGTAAAGACCCTGAGGTAATTAGATCTAGCTATAAAAACGATTGAAATATTCACTATCTTCACTTGATTTCCTACTTCAATACAGCACTGGTGAGTTATTTTTGCTTTAACCTTTATTTATTTTATTCCATCATGCAGTTTAATGCTGTGTTATTACTACAGATATGAATTTAGTTAACCTAAAAGCATCGACGTGTTTTAAGCCCTTTAAAAAGAAATTAAGTACTATTGCAATTGGTGTTGAATACAAAATACTCAATCTTAGACTCGTACCAACAAATATGGAGAAAAGGTTACTGTTGAACTGGTAGAGTTTAAATGTATGCTACTTAACCTTTTCTACAAGTATTTCAAGGCGGAGGATCAACGCATATACCAATTTAATGAGTAGCTCAAGATTAAAAGACGTTTGATTCAGTTCTTTTAGGATCAGCAGGGAAAACAACAAATTTAATATTTAAGTAGAAAAAAGTATTATAAAATAAGTTTGTTATGTGTTATTGTCTTAATAAAATTCTTATTTCGTTGTACATGACATTAACGATTTGTTAATTAATTAATTTGTTTCCGTGTGGGTGAGAAAGAGTCAAAAGAGAGAGTAAGAGCTAGGCGTGCATAATCAACTTTTACAGAAAATACTCGCTAGTTTAAAATACACCACTAGATGGTATCACAAATTCAAAATTAAGGTACATCTCAGGAAGGGGTCAAGCCAAGTCTTATAAAATTAAGTTAGGGCAATTGCATTAGGGGTGTCATTATAGGGGCAATGTTTTTATATCTGTTTTATAAAATTAGGTTAGGGTTCACATACAATTATAGCAAGGGGCAAAGGACCAAGAACAAATCGAAAATGTTCTATACATATACAAGATAGCAATTAAAAGAACATACACATTTGCTTAACCTCCAGGGGCTGTACTGATCTTAATACAACCAAAAGGACCTTAATTAGGGACCGCCAAAATAGCTCTAACCAAAAGCAAGACCAACCCCAAATCCAGTCCAACTCCTAGTCCGAGCTCAATTCATAAATACACCCCCAACGAAAAGGACCTTAATTAAGGCTGAAGATAATTACCAGAAAACAACCCTAGCTCTAGATACAGCCCCAGACCCCACCCCTAAATACAGCCCTAAACTCCAACCCTAGCTCTACATACAGCCCCAGCCCCCAGTTTAGCCCCCACCCCTAAATACAGCCCTACGCCAAGCCAAGACCAGCCTCCACCCCCTAAACACAGTCCTCACGTTAGCAACCACAAAAAAAAAGTCCTAGCTGTCAAAAGGTCCTTAATACAACCATAAGGTTTGAAAAATAACGCCCAAAAGAAATCATAAAATAAGGGTAATAATACGGTCCTTCACGTATGCCATTAGAAATCAAAACTTTAATTAGGGTTGAAAAGGGCCTTCGAGAAGAAAGGGTTGAAAATATGGTCTTACACGTGGATGTGTAAAAATAGGGGTGAAAAAATATGCCCTACACGTAAGCGAGTAAAAATAAGGGTGGAAAATGCGGTCCCCCACGTAACAGCCCCTTGGAAATTCCAAGGTCAAATGACGTCAAAAAGTGAAAGGTGAGGTGTCCCCTTACTACTCATAGGCGTTTTCCTGGCTGCTAAGTTAGCTATTAGTGAGTCTATAATCTCTAGGAACACGTGAATTATGAAAGCATTTCTTTCATCTAGACCACCCTCAATGCCACAGGTTTCATCTGCAAAGATTTTTCTCTTTCTTACCCCTGTGTAAGTAGGAGATTCACATCCCGCAATGGGCAACGCTGACTGTTCATAGGAATCAAAGTCATCCCTTTTTACCTGCAAATAACCCTCCAACGTTATTGATTGTTTCACTTTGCAAGTAGCTTGAACATTTGTCAACTCTTTCCAAAATATGGTTCCAAAGAACCAAAAGAAAAGTGTTTTCAAAGTCATGGAACTTTTATTCAAGGCTGAATGCTTCCAATCTACAAGCAGGTTTTACACTGAGGTCTTCGGCTAAATATTGTAAAGATGCCTTAATATCTTTATGACATTTTGCCAACGCTTTAATTGCATCTCCTCTTGCAGACCATCTGGTCCCTGGCAGTGACTTTACCACAGGTGTGTGGTTTTTAGCCAAGTGGTTTTTTAAAATATTCCATCTGTAAGTACTGGATAAGAAGTAGTTACACAACTCTTGTACAAATCCGAAAAATACTACAGCACAAGGTTTGGTGCTTATTAAATTAACTGATTTAAAAAAAGACCCGATTTTGGGAACCTTTTGCAAAGCTTCTAGTTCATCATTTCGTTTTTTCTCAGCTCGTTTTCACTTCTACTTAACTTTTTACTCATGATTAAAAAATTTATATTTTATATGGAAAATAATATACTGAAAAAAAGGAAACTAAAATTTCAAACGTTATTTGCAAAAAAAAAAAAAATTCTAAACACTTTTACCTGGAATAAAATCACTAATCACTAATGATTTTTTTTGTAGAAACAAATAAAGTAAGATACCTAAATAAACACTCACTACACTACACTTCAAGTAGTTACACACTAATAAAACTTTCAACACTAATTAAATAAACTTATAATTTAAACCGCACAACAACTTCACTCTTACAAAATCTTTGTAACACTGACTTGCTAATAAATAAAGATAAAACACAAGCTTCGTAAAAGAGGGTGGGTGTTGCATTCCAATGATAGGGGAAGAATTGCATACAACGCAGCTGCCCGCCAGATGTCCGTGGGAGGGAATCTCATGTTTGTGTCAGCTAACATAAAACACAGCTCAGCTTCCCAATGCAATGTTTCAAACACGCTTAGATAATGAAAGTCTTGTCTTTCCATAGGTATAGATATTAAATAATTATTAAAATATTGTGCAAACATATAAAATTATCGTGGTAGGTAAGAAGTTATTGATGATAATAATTATATAAACAGATAAATAATCTTTAATGTTAGAAAATGTTAATGTTAGAGAAAATGAAAACTATGGATTACACTAGTAAGCCAATATAAAGTTGCGTCCAACAAAAAATTGCAATCGCTGGAAACAAATCTGAAAGTATTGTGTGTAATATTTTACAAAAAAAATCATTCAGCGCCATAGAAAATGATCTTGGATCGGTCAATTTTGTAACAATCTATTCGGATTGTTCAAATCACGGGAGCGTAAAAATGTGCGCATAGTCATAAGATATTTTATGAAAGACAAGGACATTCAAGTAAAACTTTTGGAAGTTTCAGGTGAAACTTCAGATATGTTATCAGAACATATCATTCTGTCGCCTATCAAGAAACTAAACACAGGTCGCTAACGTACAAATAATTAAAATAATTTTAACAAAATGTACAATTTAACGTTTTCTTACATTAACATATCTTTTTCTTAACACACCCTGTACATTTCACTTTTACGTAAAAACATTCTAAATTGAAAATAAAAATCGACGGGCCTGAGCGTTTTGTTTCGAAATTTCCATTTCAATTTTAATTGAATTTATCCGCTAGGTACTTTACGAGCGCACTGTATATTGTTAGAATATTAAGTTGTTACAAATTTTAAATTTTTACATTTTTGCTCATTTTTAGTTTGATAATCAAATTGAAACTACGTATATATGCATTTTTCACGATATTTATTGATGTTGAAATTGTCTTGAAATTTGATATATAATAGTTTTTCAGTGCCTTTTACGCGTGTAACAAATTTCAAATGTATAGCTCCACTTTTACGACTAGTTACTTCGAACAAATTTGAAAACCGATAGTCCAATATGGTTCCACAGAACTGAAACGGATCTACGATTTTTCCACAATAGCGGTATGTCAAATTTCACCACTTCAGCGCAAACGGTTTGACCGTTATCGTGTTTACTTACACACACACACACACACGCACGCACACGTACACGTATGCACGCACGCGCCCGCTCCCACACACGCAAAAGCACGAGCACGAGCACACGCACACTTTACTTTTGCTTCTCGTGATTCCAATTGAACTGCTGTGTCTTCATTAGTCGCCGCTGGTATTTGTATATGCTTCGCTTTCACTTTCTCTTTTGTCGCTTTTTTTTGTTGTTGATTTTTCCATTTTTCTTGAGATAATTTCTTTAAACTTGTTTTCCAAGTATCCGGTAGCCTATTTATATCGTCCTATTTATTTAGGTTTCCTGGGCGTTTTTCAATTTCACTGGATTGCCTTATTATTCGATATGTTTTGTGTTGTATGTTGGCTATTATTCTTGCGTTTTCGAAATCAATTAAATGTGATGTACTGTTTACGTGTTGTGCAAGTGGTGACGTGGTTGGTTCTTTTGAACCGCGTTGTGATGCGTCTATCTTCTCACGTTGATACGTCTATTTGTTTGTCCTATGTAGGTTTGTGTACAATCTCTGTATGGTGTCTCACACACCTTTTGTTGTTCTAATTCTATTCTTGTTTTCGAATATTGTAAATTATTTCCGGTTCTTCTGATGGTGGTGAAAATCGTTGCAATGTAGTTTTTCTTTAATATCTTGCTTATCCTGTCGGTGGTGCCTTTTACATATAATAAACATGCCTTCGATATCGGTTCTTCCTTGTTATTGTCTTCTGGTTGTCTTGTTCTTTTGGCTCTTTTGAAATCATTCTGTAGCAGAGTTGTTCTACGGTTCCTCATCTCTTGGTGCGTGTTGGTCGCGTCTGCTAGATGTCTGGATCTTGTTATCGACGTTTTTACCACCGATTGTAGTTGCGCTGGGTGGTGATGAGATTCGGCATTCAGGTATGTGTTTGTATGTTTTCTATATACTGTATGTCCCAGGTTTCCATTGATCTGCTTGTACACAAACACGTCTAGAAATGGTAGTTTCCTTTCTTTTTCCGTTTCCATGGTGAATTGCATCTTTTCGTGCATGTTGCTAAAGTGTTTGTCTAGTTTATCTGTTTCGTGTGTCTTATAATAAAAAAAAGCATAATGGTATGTATTAATTTTAGGTTTTGGTACATCTAGGTTTTCTATTGTATTGTTTCATATACCTTGAAGTAACTGATTTATTAATTAAATGTGTTGTTAGTACTATACTACAGTACTATAGCGCTACAATAATTTGAACACATAAATCATATTATACGTACACACTGTCTTTTCAATGTACAATAACAATTACAGTTACTAACCAAAAACTCTTTTTAGTTGGCATTCTAACTTTCGATTTGTTAATGCTTCGATCAATTTCACATTCAAATTTTTCACAGCTTTACACTTATATTATAATTTGATTAAATTTTGTTAAATTTGTTCTTTGATAAAGACATTTCTCATTGTTAGCCTTGTGTGTTAGAAGGTTTTCTGCTTTGTGATCTTCATAAATTATTAATATTTAATTTAATGAAAGAGCTACATATTCTTTACTTCAATAAAATTAAATTCCATAGTTGACTTTATACGTTTATCAAAATGTGATATTAATTTATATTTGCGTTTTCATAATTCATGCATTTATTTTAAGATATCAATTAATTCTGAAAGCTATTACCATTTACTGAGGACGGTAACTGTAATTGTTATCCAAACGTTTAAATTTATATAACACATGAAGGGGAAATACATGATTTAATAGCCAAAAGATAAGTATTTTAATTATGTGTGATAATCATGAAAGTTTATAGCTTCTTTTGCTTCTCTTATTTGATTTATTGATTATTCGCTTTAGAAGAGATGTAAGTACGGTCGGTTAACAAAAAGCTACTTTTATTAATATAGGCCATATTTACATACATATCTACCTTTTTCGAAATATATTTTAAATAGAAGGACTTAATATGTTTTTAATTTACGTATTAAATAGATTCGTAAGATGAACAGATAAAACCTTAAACATTTGAGGCATACTATATATACAATAATTATTTTTTTGAAACATGGTATACATTGCAATCGATACCATAACCTAACAAAATATATGCTATATGCGTATGGAAATTAAAATTAATTTATATAAGAGATCAAAATAAATATTCGCAAATAATGCGATTAACTCAAATATTACGTTCTAGAATTGGGGAATGGACAAAAAAATATGCAAATTTACCAGATCGTTATATTAAACGTACAATGGAGCAAGTGTATTGGCGAAATCCTAAAGGGATACAGTACCGAGCAAATGCTGTAATTAAACGTAAAAAATTTCATTTTACTTTAGATAGGCCGTGGAGTGCACAGTTTTATGATACGAACGCACCGGGAACTCTACACCCAAAAGTATTTGTTGAACCTATAAAAAAATGGAGCTTTTTTAAAGGAGACCGTGTTGAAGTTCTTGTTGGTAAGGATAAAGGCAAACAAGGAATAATTAGTTATATTGTACAGGAAAGAAATTGGGTTTTGGTTGAAGGACTTAATTGTAAGCTTAATAAGATTGAGCGTGAAGGAGTTAGTCTTTATATACAAGAAGAACAACCCCTTTTAGTAACTGATCAAGTTGCATTAGTTGATCCTTCAGATTTAAAATCAACAAATTTCGAATGGAGGTATACTGAATCTGGTGAGCAAGTACGTGTATCGGCACGGACAGGACGTATTATTCCTGTACCTGCTGCAGCTTATGAAACAAGGGATTATAAAACTAGAGGAACATATAAAGAACAACCTAAAGATACTACAGAAAAAAATTTAGCAGAAATTACATTTGAACCAACACTTAAAACATTTGAGATGGATATTATGGACAAAATGGGTGTAAAAGAAGAACGAATACCAAAAAAAAGTTATTGGTATTAAATTATAATTTGAAAATAAAGTTTATGAGAAGTATTTGTTTGTTTGATTTGTAGAATTATACAGTACATAGCTGTTTCTTATTTTTTATAAAATTGTAAAACCTGCTTGTTGTCAATTACAGCTAAAAAATATTTGAATTATGTTAATAAATTTGGTACAATAATTTAATCGTATATGCTTGATCGAAATATAAAACTAGAGGATAACAATATATTTCGCTGTATGCAAAGCGGAAACAATCTGTTGTAATTATGGTTAATAAATTGTTAATTCATATCATAGATAACATAAGCTTGATTTATACCCAAAGTAAGCTTACAGATGTAAGTTAGATAGCAACTGGTTGAATATTTGGCTCTTGCAACCAATTCAAGGCCTGAATAGTGTTACACATCCATTTTGGTGACTATTGGACTGCTGCGGTGAACGTGTTGTAGCTGTAACTAGTTAATCTGAGTGTTTATTATGAGTGAACTGCATTGATTGTAGTTGTAAACAAGATTAAAAGTACATAACTAAATTCCTAATTTCAGCTGTTTGGTTTTTGCTACGTATGATGGACATCTAAGTTTCATTTATTTGGCTAGTGAAAGTTATTTATTTGGATCATTTATACTTAGCATGGTAAAAAAAACTATATTCTATGTCTTTTGGACTTTACGGAAATTTGGCTGTAAGATGTTAGAGATAGATGGTCATGTAGTTCGTCTCTACCTGAATTTATCTCTGATTTTTACAGTCACTTAAAATTTGTATTAAAAATGTAGGCTGTGCTTATAGGTGTATACTTTACTTTTAATAAATAATACCTATGTACATTCAATCCTTGCGATGTTAACAGGAGACAGTAAAAATGTTACTTTGATCCATCACTAAAGGTTTAGGTTATTTTTAAGGTCAAACTACAAGTATATTACATTTTAGCTATACCATTAAATGCAAATTTTGTGGTAAACATATATTATTATCAAATGATAAAATTGCATTCTATAAGAATAACATCTTGCTTATGTAACGAATAACTACTATTATTAAAAAATAATTTTTTTCATTTTCTTATGCTGTTGCTATTGCGGCAGACGTTTTAACCAATAAATAGCAAAAGTAGTTTTCAAAATATATTATGGTTAAAAAGAAAAATGAACGAAATGTTTGACTCTTTATTTTTTCCACCTTTATTTACTTTTTTATGGCCTACTGATTTGAAATTCAATCAGGATTAGTATCTTCTGACTAGGAACAATTACCACTAATTTTAGTACTTCAACCACCCGTTAAGAGGGTTCGAATATAATAAGCAACCCTCATTTCTTAGTTTTTTTTTTAAATATCTCAAGAATTGGCCTAATTGATTGGGAATTTGGTTAGGATTAGTGTTTTGAGACAAACGATTCCGTCTATTTTGAGGGTGTCCCACCCTGCTTTAGGAGGTTCTTATATAAGCCAATGTGGACCAATTGAGTTGAAACTTGGTCAGGAGTAGTGTTATTCTCACAAAATATGGGCCAATTTCCTCATAAAGGAGCCTTCTATACAAATTAATCATAATGCTTGTTTTGTATTCATTCCCTCATAGCATTATAATATTCTAAGTATGTACAGCAAGTATATTTCATGGATATAGGGTAGCTGCTCCAGAAATGTACACTGTCCCAGTAATAAACACCTTTTCGCTAAAAAAATCGATAAAGTTTAGTAGAAGTGGTAAAATGATACCATTTACAAATTAAAGTTGCATATACATCAAGTAGTGGTAGTTCTGGAAGATTGGTGCACCTAACTTCATTGTGCTGTCAACCGCATGGAGAAATGTCATGTGTGTTCAGAATTAACGGCTGATAAAGTGCGTAGGCAAGTCAGACGCAAATTTCGGGAATAGACAGTAATGCTCAGTGCACAAAGTTGTTGTTGCTACCTGGTGATCACCTAGCAGTAAAGTAAGTGAATTAATTAATTAATTTATGAGAAAATAGCAATCCTAACCTCGTGTTGGGCTTTGATCGGTGTGTTCATTACTGAAACGCTAAATTGGTGAAACGTTAGTAATGGACATGGGTAGTGTCCATTACTAAACACGTCATTTTCAGTAATGGACTTCCATTGAAAAGTATTTAAATACATGTTTTATGATGTTACTTGATGGTTCTTTTTTATTTTTTTAGAAATGTCAAAAGAAAAAAACAAAAAAGCAAGGGACGATACGTACTTGCAGAATGCAATTAAAGCTGTTAGGGACAAAAGTATGTCCAAACAAAAAGCTGCACAACAATTTGGAGTTCCTCGAGCTACCCTCATACACAAACTATCTGAACAAGTTCCTTTTCAACGCAAAATGGGACCCTAGATTTATCAGTTGAAGAAGAAGTATTGGTCAAATGGATACTTGCAACCAATGGCTCGGAAAGGTTTTTCTGTGCACGAAGGATGGACTACCTGGTCGCTCTTGGTTTGAAAGCTTCCTTAAATGGCATCCTTCTATCAATCAGAAGAACACTGAATCTGTCAGAAAAGCTAGGGCAGCTGTGACTCAAGACAGGTTGGAGAATTGCCTCGTCGAAATAAGTGATTCTCTAGAAGAAGTTGTAATGAAGGATGTATTTAATAGCGATGAAGCAGGTTTTAAGCTTTGTCCGAAAAGTGGGAAAGTATTAGGTTCTGCCACTAACAATGAGGATTTCTATGAAAGAGCCAGCTCAGAAAAAGAACAACTTACAGCAATAGCGATTTTCTCAGCTGACGCCAATGATAATTTTTCCATACAAAAAGATGCCGAAAGTCATTGTTGAGTCAGTTCCAAGTAACTGGGGATTGGGCAGATCTGCTTCTGGCTGGTTGAACTCGGAAGTATTTTTTGAATGTATTTCAAATCACTTCATACCTTATTTGAAAAACGAGAATATCATCCGACCTGTCATTTTTTTTGTCCATCGTCATAAGTATCATATGACCAAACAAGTAAGCGAATTATGTGATGAACATGGGATAATTCTCATTGCGTTATTTCCAAAGACAACCCATATAATTCAACCAGCTGATGTAACTGTATTTAAACCTTTAAAATCTGACTGCACATCAGCTGTCCGAACTTGGAAATTCGAAAAATTCCCTAAAGAAGTAACGAGATTTACGTTTGGCAAGATTTTGTGTAGTGTGTTTCAAATTTATGCAACAACAAAAACTACTCAAAATGGGTTCAGGAAGTGTGGGTTGTGTCCATTTGATAATAGAAATGTCGATTACAGTAAATGCATTCCAAATAGAAATGTTGCGTCAACCCAGAAAAGTGAGGAGCATAATTTGAACTATAAGTTTCTTTTAAAGTTTGAGGAAGTAATCGACAAAGACGAAATTACTGAATTCCGCGAAATACTCTTTCGCAAGAGAGTGTGGACTGGAAACACGTACAAATATATATCATTTGGGTTCAATTAAAGAAAAAGTGTAATGAAGTACTTTTGAAACCCGTTAGTTCAATAGCAAACAGTGAATGAAAATGAAGAACCATTCAAACAAGCTACAGACAACAACAATATACACAATACTCCTATTTTATTACAGCAAGAGGCAGAGAAGGAAATCTCAGAAGTTAATGAAGAGAATCGTCCGTCTTGCTATAATACCTGTAATACCTGAGAAAAAAACTCCAAAACGTAAAAGGACGATATTTCCAGCGGTGGTTTCAAATGGCAAAAGTAGGTAAGATTGGAGACTTTTGGACCACACCACAATTCCAAGGTCCCAAATCATCAAGGTCACCACATTCTCAAGGTCCCACCAGCACAAGGTAACGCAATATGTAGGCCACTTGTGCATATGCTACTTCCCAAGGTCCCACTTTACCAAGGTCACCACAGCTGCAAGGTGTAAAAAATACGGTCACTAACACTTAACACATTCTCAAGGCTAGTCGATTGAACATAAAGGAACCAATAATAAATTCTTCAACAACTCCCTACCCAGGTGTGTATGCTGAATTTATGTTGAAAGCGACTTTATTGAATTACATTAGGATTCCCATCTGCCTAATTGGCGAAATTATGGAAATTTAAGATGCCAACTCTAGTAAAATAGGCTTCGGCCGTAAACAGAATTCGAGCAAAAATCTGAGGATCTTCAATAAAATTGTTCATCAACCATTGACAATATTCTCGTCTAAGTAGCAGATTTGTCAGTAAAACCTCTTGAACGTTTTCGATGTGGTACGGTTTGAACAATTGTTCAGTAAGTGTTTGGTTAACAGCATTTTTAGAAATATTTAATTGAGCAGCGACGCTTCTATTGCTTGTAGTTGGATTATCCTCACTCATTTCCTATATGTACTCTTCTACCTGAACAGTTTTAATGTGTCCCTGACGTCCAGAATTTGGCTTCTCTTACCAAAAACTACTTGCTTCAGAACGACGACGGTTAATGGAAGCAAATGTGGTATGTTGCGGTTGATGTATATTTGGAAATCTTTCTAAACATCACCTTGCTGCAGCTTGTGAATTACTTACGTCCACATTCGCCAAATACAAAATGCTTATCAGTAAATTCTGAACACGAGTAACCTTCCATCATAAATAACAATAAAATAATAAACAGGAACACGTTTTACTTAAGTAGGTAGGTAAGAACTTTTAACAATTAACTAATTTTGTTTTGTCTTGAAGACGCAGCCTACTACTAAGAAAAATTTACGAGACAAAATTCCATTACTTTAAAAAGTATTACCACAATAAAGCAGACAAAATTTTAATTTATTTAGCAAAAATAATTTTTTTAAGGGTTGAAGGTTGACGTCACTGCTGAACGGGTAGTTGTAGTGTTGCGATTTTTTTGAAAGTTCTATCAAATTTTGACTTATATGAGATAGGTAGACTGTATAAAAATCAATACACAATTTTCATAATTTACGGAGATAAACATTTTAAATTGAAAATTATTATTAATTTTATTAAATACATAAATAAAAAGTTTACCTCGAGTAGGATTTGAACCTACGACCTGTACTTTGCTAGAGTACCGCGCTAACCAACTGCGCCACCAAGGTTCAAGCCCCAAGCGATGCAAATTTTGTTTTTATGTATGTAGAATTGATGTAAATTCTAAATATAAATTGAAGTTTTAGAGCGTATAACTTTTTAGGGGTGCATTTGGGGATAAAATTTAAATAGCGAAAAATGTTCTAATTTGGTCCTGGAAACTCACTGTAGAAGTTTGGCGGTGATTTTCCGGGACACCTGGTTATAATAATAACAAGAAACGAGGCATACTAAACATGTATAATATTTATTTAGTTTTCAATAACATAACAACGTAAACGAGTACTTTTAAAAAAGATATTATGATTTAACAATTACTAAAAAGGGTATAAACTGAAGTCAAATTTATTAAAACTAAGTAATGTCAAAACAGAAAATCTTTAAATCGTATTTTCTTCACAAGCAGAGCAATCGCTGTAATATGTTCTAGACACAGAAAACATTTTGTTTCAGGTTGAGGATTCTCATCAATCTCGTCGTAATGATGCATGGTTGATAGCATAAGAACATTTTTTTTTGGAATACAAGGCACAATCACACAATCTTCTGTAAATTCGAATTTGCTAGAATATATTGGTCTTCCTACAGGACGTGAAAACTCAACTGATAATTTCTATTTATTTCTTCTTAGCGTTCTTACAGTGGTAATTTAGTAGTCACTTAATAGGGTTTTAGCCAAAGGAACACAAGTGAACCAATTATCCATGGTTAAGTTACGGTTGGAACCAGAAATATGTTCACAGTTTCTAAGGACTATATCATTTGGCTTATTTGAAACCTGGTAAAGCCTTTCGGGTTGTGCTCTAGCACCCACTTCAAGTTTTGATGTGTAAAACATTTTTGCATCGCACAAAGTAAATATTTTGATTCTGTACTTCTTTGGTTTTGAGGGTATATATTGCCTAAAGCTACGACGACCCTGAGAGGCAGGTAGGATTTCATATATTTTTGTATACTTGGGTAGTTGATATTTTTGACATTTTAAGACAAACATATCAAAGAAAGCGTACATCGGAGCCGTCGCTGCATTCTTCACGATTGTCTTTATCGTCGAACCTGCGACAACGTCGTAAAATCCTAAATCTACGCAATCACATTCCCAGATGTAGCAATTCTATTCCAAAGCCATTCCTATCCCATAAATCAGTAGCATTTATCCTGTTCGAACCTGTGAGACCTGCTAAATATAGTAACCCAGAAAAGCCTGTACTTCCATTGAATGTGTAGAATTCGCGTCCCCTATATTTGTTAAAGTATGACCTGACAGTTTCTATGAACGCATTTGTAAACTCAACAATTATAGCAATCATTTGATCGTTTGTAAAGTAATTAAATATACGTTCAGCTTTTTCTAAAGATTTGGTAGCCTGAGTTGGACCGGGAAGTTTTTTTTATAATATTCTCCTTCCTCGTTCAGACGTTCTTCTGACAGATCGGCTTGCTCTTCCAAATCATGTCATTTTTTCTAGAATACGAAAATACCGTAATAGCTATGACTAAGGATGTAAAATTCGCATACTAGCTATGATAAACAATTATACCTTTATATTGTAAACAAGGTGTCCCATCAATTTCTGTTGTCTGTCTCATTACACAACATTTCTTCGTGATCAGATACGTTAGCGACTGAGTCATCGTCATAAGACACGGGAGCATTGTCGTTTAACACTTCATCCGTTAACACATTTTGACAGAATTTGAGCTATATCACCCATGCACAATAAAGAACGGCCGCGTCACGGGTTCAACAGGTCAAATATATCCTAGCAACACTAAAATGTATTCGAGTGATGCGAAACACCGACTTAAGCAACGCTTTTCCACAGATGTTATTGCTTTGTGCTTTGGTTGGTCTTATTAACTCTACAAAGCACGATGTTAATAATACTAAAATTCTCTGCAGAACAAAATTTAAATAAAACACTGTTCTTACAAACACTACACAACAATAATTTTAAACTCAATATCAATAATAAAAATGAGTTTTTAACAAAGATACAAAAATATTATTTTAACCTAGTCCACTTTTAGATATTTCTACCATCATACATCTACTGGTAGGAGTAGGGTTGCCTATACTATGGATACATTAATCTTGTCCTATTGATAGCTTTTTATTAATTTGCGTGTCAACCAGAATTGCTTACAATTTTTTTATCGTTGATAACTCTCGTATGTATCAATTCGACCTTTACATTATTAGCTATTATTAGATAATTTTCCTTCGTTATCAAATTAGTGGCAATCGGATTAGGTCTTTTAATTTTGAATTACTCCTTTAAATCAGAGAGTAAAGTCCCAAATTTCAAATCAACTTTCGCATTTTAACACAGATTAAAATATTGAAATGAATTCAATAACTCTGTCACACTGAGTGCAGATTTTCGTATAAATTTCTAACTATATTTTAATTTTTATTATTTATTATATGTGTTTGTGTGTGTGTGTGTTTGTGTTTGTGTTTGTGTTTGCGGTTGCGTTTGCGTTTGCGTTTGCGTTTGCGTTTGCGTTTGCGTTTGCGTTTGCGTTTGCGCTTGCGCTTGCGCTTGTGCTTGTGCTTGTGCTTGTGCTTGTGCTTGTGCTTGTGCTTGTGCTTGTGCTTGTGCTTGTGCTTGAGTTTGAGTTTGAGTTTGAGTTTGCGTTTGTTTGTGTTTGTTTGTGTTTGTGTTTGTGTTTGTGTTTGTGTTTGTGGTTGTGGTTGTGGTTGTGGTTGTGTTCGTGTTCGTGTTCGTGTTCGGGTTCGTGTTCGTGTTCGTGTTCGTGTTCGTGTTCGTGTTCGTGTTCGTGTTCGTGTTCGTGTTCGTGTTCGTGTTCGTGTTCGTGTTCGTGTTCGTGTTCGTGTTCGTGTTCGTGTTCGTGTTCGTGTTCGTGTTCGTGTTCGTGTTCGTGTTCGTGTTCGTGTTCGTGCTCGTGTTAGTGTTCGTGTTCGTGTTCGTGTTCGCGTTCGCGTTCGCGTTCGCGTTCGCGTTCGCGTTCGCGTTCGCGGTTGCGTTTGCGTTTGCGTTTGAGTTTACGCTTGCGCTTGTGCTTGTGCTTGTGCTTGTGCTTGTGCTTGTGCTTGTGCTTGTGCTTGTGCTTGTGCTTGTGCTTGTGCTTGTGCTTGTGCTTGTGCTTGTGCTTGTGCTTGTGCTTGTGCTTGTGCTTGTGCTTGTGCTTGTGCTTGTGCTTGTGCTTGTGCTTGTGCTTGTGCTTGTGCTTGTGCTTGTGCTTGTGCTTGTGCTTACGCTTGTGCTTACGCTTGTGCTTGTGCTTGAGCTGGAGTTTGCGTTTGTTTGTGTTTGTGTTTGTGTTTGTGTTTGTGTTTGTGTTTGTGTTTGTGTTTGTGTTCGTTAGCGTTCGCGTTCGCGTTCGCGTTCGCGGTTGCGTTTGCGTTTGCGTTTGAGTTTACGCTTGCGCTTGAGCTTGCGCTTGTGCTTGTGCTTGTGCTTGTGCTTGTGCTTGTGCTTGTGCTTGTGCTTGTGCTTGTGCTTGTGCTTGTGCTTGTGCTTGTGCTTGTGCTTGTGCTTGTGCTTGTGCTTGTGCTTGTGCTTGTGCTTGTGCTTGTGCTTGTGCTTGTGCTTGTGCTTGTGCTTGTGCTTGTGCTTGTGCTTGCGCTTGTGCTTGAGCTGGAGTTTGCGTTTGCTTGTGTTTGTGTTTGTGTTTGTGTTTGTGTTTGTGTTTGTGTTTGTTTGTGTTTGTGTTTGTGTTTGTGTTTGTGTTTGTGTTTGTGTTTGTGTTTGTGTTTGTGTTTGTGTTTGTGTTTGTGTTTGTGTTTGTGTTTGTGTTTGTGTTGTGTTTGTGTTTGTGTTTGTGTTTGTGTTTGTGTTTGTGTTTGTGTTTGTGTTTTGTTTGTGTTTGTGTTTGTGTTTGTGTTTGTGTTTGTGTTTGTGTTGTGTTTGTGTTTGTGTTTGTGTTTGTGTTTGTGTTTGTGTTTGTGTTTGTGTTTGTGTTTGTGTTTGTGTTTGTGTTTGTGTTTGTGTTTGTGTTGTGTTCGTGTTCGTGTTCGTGTTCGTGTTCGTGTTCGTGTTCGTGTTCGTGTTCGTGTTTCGTGTTCGTGTTCGTGTTCGTGTTCGTGTTCGTGTTCGTGTTCGTGTTCGTGTTCGTGTTCGTGTTTGTGTTTGTGTTTGTGTTTGTGTTGTGTTTGTGTTTGTGTTTGTGTTTGTGCTTGTGTTTGTGTTTGTGTTTGTGTTTGCTTAGCGTTTGCGTTTGCGTTTGCGTATGCGTTTGCGTTTTCGTTTGCGTTTGCGTTTGCGTTTGCGTTTGCTGTTGCGTTTGCGTTTGCGTTTGCGTTTGCGTTTGCGTTTGCGTTTGCGTTTGAGTTTACGTTGGCGCTTGCGCTTGCGCTTGCGCTTGCGCTTGTGCTTGTGCTTGTGCTTGTGCTTGTGCTTGTGCTTGTGCTTGTGCTTGTGCTTGTGCTTGTGCTTGTGCTTGTGCTTGTGCTTGTGCTTGTGCTTGTGCTTGTGCTTGTGCTTGTGCTTGTGCTTGTGCTTGTGCTTGTGCTTGTGCTTGTGCTTGTGCTTGTGCTTATGCTTGTGCTTGTGATTGAGTTTGCCTTTGCGTTTGCGTTTGCGTTTGCGTTTGCGTTTGTTTGTATTTGGGTTGGTGTTTGTGTTTGTGTTTGTGTTTGTGTTTGTGTTTGTGTTTGTGTTGGTATTTCTGTTTGTGTTTGTGTTTGTGTTTGTGTTTGTGTTTGTGTTTGTGTTTGTGTTTGTGTTTGTGTTTGTGTTTGTGTTTGTGTTTGTGTTTGTGTTTGTGTTTGTGTTTGTGTTTGTGTTTGTGTTTGTGTTTGTGTTTGTGTTTGTGTTTGTGTTTGTTTGTGTTTGTGTTTGTGTTTGTGGTCGTGTTCGTGATCGTGTTCGTGATCGTGATCGTGTTCGTGTTCGTGTTCATGATCGTGATCGTGTTTGTGTTCGTGGTCGTGTTCGTGGTCGTGTTCGTGTTCGTGTTCGTGTTTGTGATTGTGTTTGTGTGTGAGTGTGAGTGAGTGTGTGTGCGCGTGTGAGGGTGCGTGTGCGTGCGCGTGCGTGAGGTTGTTGTGTGTGTGCGTGTATGTGAGTGTGTGTGTATGTGTATGTGTATGTGCGTGTGTGCGCGTGCGTGCGTGCGTGTGTGTGCGTGCGTGTGTGTGAGTTCGTGTATGTGCGTGTGCGTGCTTGTGCGCGTGTCCGTGTTGTGCGCGTGCGCGTGAAAGTGCCAGTGCGATTGTGAGTGAATATGACTGTGAGTGTGGTGGGCGTGTAGGTGCGGGTGTGATTGTAAATGTGAGTCTGTTTGTGTGGGTGTGAGTGGGAATGTCACAGTGAGAGTGTCCGTGTGCGTGTCCCTGTGCGTGTGCATGAGCGTGCGAGTGCTCGAGCGTGTGATTGTGAGTGTGCGTGTGCTTGTGAGTTCGCCATCCATATTACCATCTGCAGGGAACATTCTACCCACATGTACCTACTCATCCACTTCTGGCACAATTTCATCATGTTCTACTCTCCTTTTCACCTTCCCGACTAAACACTACAATCTTTGTTTTGTTAACCTTTAGGTCCATGCTTTCACATAATATATCAAACTTCCTCAGAGCTGTTTGTAGCTCATCTGCATTGCCACTTAATAAGATTGTGACCTCTGCATACACCAGAAATCGTACATTTACGTTTCCTACCTTTTTACCATTTGTATTGGAACATACCTGCCTAACGCATTTCTCCACATTGAACAATCACGATGACATCACACAGCCTTGTCACAATCTTTGCTTAATACAAAAGTATTCACCCACACCCACGATTTACTGCTTGTTGGTGGTAAAAGCATTCACTAAAGACTTACACATATTACTCAAAAATCTGGTATAATAATAACAAATTCATTAAAAAAGTAAAAACATTTTTTCACAAGACCATAATAACCTAAAAGCATGTGTTAAAACATTTCAATATTTTGATGACAAAACATATTTTGATTGGGAAAGAATTTACTTTCAGACTTAGGAAAAACAGCAAATGCAAACGAACATATTACCAAAATGTAGGTTGAGACTTCAGGTATGTTCAGCTATTGCGGGTCTTTCTGGTTGACTTAATCAATAATGTATATATATATATATATATATATATATATATATATATATATATATATATATAAATTACGTCTAGCTATATTTAGTAGTTCCAATGCATACTATTCACAAGATCAAGGGAACTTATAAACCTTGGATAGCTTTCAAAAAGTCCTAAAGCTATTACCAGTTACAGTTGTTTTAATTCTATCTGTAACGATAGTTGTAAAATGACGAAAAGCAGTACAAAAATTAAGCAGAATTTTTTTATGGGCGTATCTGACAGGTGCAATAGCGTATCTATTGTTCTGGTGCTCTAAACTCAATAGTTACGGCGCAGCACCTGAATATTAGTATATGTCTTGAATACAGATTGATACATGTTGGGAATTATGATAATACAGTTAAATGGAAACTATCCAAGAATCCGGATGAGGCGAATAAATATGTGTATCCACTACAAATTAATAAGTTTGCTAAATTTTCTTGTTAATTACTTTTCCATTTTCCAATTTTGCTTAAGAGTTTGAAACCTAATAAAAATAAAATGCAAATAATCTTCTCTAGTTATTTGTTTTGTTATTAAGTATTGTAACTTTTAGTATTTGTTTCTCTTTTCTCATTAAAGTTATTTGAAAAAGTAAGTGTATAATAAGTTACTATTTAAGATATAACAAAATCTAATACGTATTAGATATAATAATTTTTTTATCACAACGTTCAAGCTTATATAAATACTTATCACAGAACTAAGTTAGGCTAGTCTCCGCTTCCCATTTTTGTACCTACGTATTAATGTAGGGCGTATGTGCGCGCGCGCGCACGCGTGTGTGTGTGTGTGTATGTTTGCCCACCTTATATAACATATGGGCTGTTTTCATTGTCTTTAGGTATGGTATACTATATGTCAATGAAAATATAGCAAATATCTCAAAGACGCCTGAATCAAAATATCAAGTGTGCACATCATTTTAATTATAATGTTATTTCGAAAAGGAATATGACAATATATATATATATATATATATATATATATATATATATATATATATATTGAATATTGTATAGAAGGTTACGCAATCGACCTTTCTCCACTATCGCTAAATCGACTTACTAACTCCTTTTACAACTTTCAAGTTTCAAGATCATGATGTCTGTATGTGTGTGTGTGTGTGTGTGTGTGTGTGTGTGTGTGTGTGTGTGTGTGTGTGTTGTTGTGTGACGTGTGCGTAGCGTTGGTGTGCGTGTTTTTGTGTGCTTGCATCGTGTGCTGTTTGTGCGTGTGTGTGCTGTGTGTGTGTGTGTGTTTGTGTGTGTGTGTGTTGTGTGTGTGCGTGTGTTGGTGTGTGTGCGTTTGTTTGTGTGTTTGTGTTTGAGTTTGTGTGTTTGTGTGTTTGTGTGTGTGTGTTTGTGTGTTTGTGTGTTTGTGTGTTTGTGTGTTTGTGTGTTTGTGTGTTTGTGTGTTTGTGTTTGTGTGTTTGTGTGTTTGTGTTTTGTGTTTTGTGTTTGTTTGTGTTTGTGTGTTTGTGTGTTTGTGTGTTTGTGTGTTTGTGTGTTTGTGTGTTTGTGTGTTTGTGTGTTTGTGTGTTTAGTGTTTGTGTGTTTGTGTGTTTGTGTGTGTTTGTGTTTGTGTTTGTGTGTTTGTGTGTTTTGTGTTTGTGTTTGTGTGTTTGTGTGTTTGTGTGTTTGTGTGTTTGTGTGTTTATGTGTTTGTGTGTTTGTGTGTTTGTGTGTTTGTGTGTTTGTGTGTTTGTGTTTGTGTTTTTTTGTATTTGTGTGTTTGTGTGTTTGTGTGTTTGTGTGTTTTGTGTTTGTGTGTTTTGTGTTTGTGTGTTTATGTTTGTGTTTTGTGTTTGTGTTTGTGTTGTGTATGTGTGTTTGTGTTTTGTGTGTTTGTGTGTGTGTCCGTGTGCGTGTTCATAATGCTGTATGCGTATGCTGTGCTTGTGTGTGTATGGATGTATGTTAGCATCCAGATAACTCCAGAACGAATATACCTACGTATTAAAATTTTGTGTTTAACCTTGTTTTTATTTGGCTTAAGCTGATTAGATTATAGAAATCCTGGTGATTTATTAGGCTCAGTTTTTGGTTTTTATCAAATATTTATAAAACTTACTTACTTACTTAACTTCACGCCATTCCCTTGCGGGTGGCAAAACAATCCCTGCCTCTTATTTATTTTCATTCACAATCTTTCGCCATGCTTTCCTATCTCTACATACCTCCCTAGCTTCCGCAAGATTCATACATAGTCTCTGACATGCCCTTTTGTTTTAGAACTCCTTATCTTTCTTTCCTTTATCATAGATTCTACTACATTCAGCCAAGTTTTACGCGGCCTACCAGGCCGCCTTTCCCTAACCTCACCCACATATATTTGTTTCGTTAATCTTAGTTATTCATTCTCTCAATGTGACCAAACCAACGTAATGTACAACTTTTATATCTATCCATCATCGTCTTTTCCTCACCACACTCCCTCATTATGCATTCATTTTTATCTTGTCCCTTCTCGTTTTACCACATGCGCTTCTCAGAAATCTCATACCCACAGCATTTATTTTTCTTTCGTGCTTTTTGACATACCCATGTCTCACTTCCATACAGTACTGATGGGACGAATACGCCATTATAGATTGCTCGTTTCGAGCTAGGCTCATGCTTTCATTTCTCATTATCGTCCACATACTTCCAATCACTTTCCTTCCAGCATTGACCCTTCGTCCAATCTCGCTCTCAATTGTACCATCTGCAGTAAACATTCTACCGAGATATACCAGCTCGTCCACTTGCTCCACATTTCATCTTGCAGAGTAAATACTCTACTCTCCTTTACCTTCCCGATTGAACACCACAATCTTAGTTTTGTTCCGTTTACCTTTAGGTCCATGCTCTCACAGACTGTATCAAACTTCCTCAGAGCGGTTTGCAGCTCATCCGCACTGTCACTTAATAAGACTGTGTCATCTGCATACACCAGAGTCGTACATTTACGTCACCAACCATTACACCATTTGTATCGTTACATGCTTGTCTAAGACATTTATCCATGTATACATTGAACAACCACGGTGACATCACACAGCCTTGTCGCACTCCTTGCTCAATATTAAAGTATTCACTCACACCTCCTCTCACCCTAACACATGCCCGACTACCGTTGTATACTGCCCTTATTCCATTTATTAGACCTTTATTTACGCCATATTCATTTAATATTTCCCACAGCTTCTCTCTATTCACTCTGTCATATGCTTTCTCCAGATCTACAAACGCACAGTACAACTTCCTTTTTACCTTTAAACACTTTTCGATCACCTGCTGGAGAGCAACCATCTGATCGACACATCCTCTCCCTGGCATGAAGCCACCTTGCACATCCCACATCTTAGATTGTGTAGTTTCTCGTACTCTATCAATCAGTATTCTTCCAAATACTTTACCAGGCACGCTGAGCAAGCTTATTCCTCTGTAGTTCTTACAATCACTCTTGTTCCCCTTACCTTTATACAATGGTACAATGATCGCGCTTTTCCAATCACTCGGCACTTTTCCACACGTAAGGCATACATTGAATAATTCACGCAATCTTCGTATAAGCTTTGTCCCACCATACTTGAGCATTTCATCTATGCCTGCTCCCTTGCCGTTTTTCAACCTTCCTACCGTTTTCTCTACCTCAATTATTCCAATATCCTTCTCAGTTTCATTCATCATTTCTTCTATATCTCCTTATTTAACCCTTCAGTCTTACTTTCCTCACTACTGTACAGTTTTCCGAAATATTCTTGCCAGCATTTCCTCACTTCACAATCGTCCCATACTATTTCGTTTCTATCATTCATCACTCCTGCAGCGTTCTGTTTTGGGCCACGTTTTGTATTTTTGACCCATTTCAGAAGAGTTTTTGTTTCCTCAAAATCATTCTGCATTTTCTCCTTCCACAGCCATCACTTCCTCTTTACTTATTCTCACTGCCTCCTTCGCTTCTTTGTTTCTTAATCTGTACACCTCATACAATCGTTTCTTCTCAGTCTCATTTTTTGCAGCAATCATTGCCATATACGCATCTTTTTTCTTACTTACTGCCTTTTTTACCACCATACAATCACTCTTCCACATATTCGCACGACACAATTGACAACAGAGTTTTTCAAGCTTATCCATGCACTTTCAACGTCAGTGTCTTTTATTGGTTCGTTCCACACTGCTTCATTCACATTCAACTCTTTACTCACAGCATCTGCGTATTTCATTCTCGCACCATTATCCACTAGTTTGTCAACCCTAATTGTGGACATTCGCACTACGTTTGCTTTCCTTCTCCACACCCACTTTTTCCCTAGACACATTCTCGATACAACCAAAAAGTGGTCCGATCCACACTCCGCTCCGCGCATTACTTTTGTGTCTTTCACCAGGTTTCTAAGCCGTTTATCATACACTATCAAGTCTATCATACTTTTAGATTCACCTCTTTGCCATGTATACATATTCACATTTTTATGTTTAAACCACGTATTGGATACAAACAGGCTTCTCTCCACACAGATGTTCAGCAGGTGTTCACCATTCTCATTGATTCTTTGGTCTCCGAACTTTCCTAGAACGCGTTCACTATGTTCTCTCTGTACACCCACCCATCCGTTCATATCCCCAATATAATCACTCTTTCGTTTGGCTTACATACGTTCAACACGTTCTCCACTTCATTCCAGAAGTTCTCACGCTCCTGGTCTCTTTCTCCATTCACCGGTGCATAGCATGCAATAAGAAAAATTCTTCGAAACTCCACTTTCATTCTAACCCATATTACCCGGGAGAGACCAATTCGTACTGTTTAACACATCTTTTCGCTCGTTCACTTATGATCACCCCAACTCCTTTTGCGCCATGCACTTCCGTCTCAACTCCTGACCATAGTGCCAGGCTGCCATCCTCCATCTCCACAGCATCCTTTCCTTTGCGCTTTGTCTCCGATACACACAGAATATCAAGGTGTCTTTCATACATTACATTCGAAATTTCAAATTCTTTACCATGCATACCTCTAACATTCCACGTACCGACTCGCCATTCATTCCTTGCACAGTCGTCAGCAACGGGGCCTGTCTGTTTCGACCTTGACCGCCCCTTGTAGCCAGGTCGATCCGAGGCAATTGTATTGTTCTCTTGAGTAATACCCTAGCGAGCAGACCGGTTACTGGCCAAATCGTGCCCCGGACGATGTAGCATTCCTACTAACGGTATCGTCCTACTACCGGACAGTTATGTCTACTGTCACGACATAATAAATAGATAAAATAATAGATCGTATACTTACTGTATGAATCTCACAAAGTACATATACATGTACATTTTTTTCCATCTTACCTACCTTTCAATCACACCACGCGTTTCAACCATACTGCTCTATACGCGATTCCTGGTTTCGCGCCCTCGCCGGACTTGCTGGTATTTATTAGCGACCAACGATTCAATTATTATTTATTTATTTTTATTTTATTTTATTTATTTTATTTTTATTTCTTTTTTCTGCTTTTCGAGTTATAGTTATTCATGTCATTTACTTTTATTTATCAAATCAGTTTTATTATTGTCGCGAGCACGTGATACTTAAATAAATATTTATTAGTTCTCTATGAATTCACGTTATTGCAACAATGTATACCTGTTCGGTCCACTCCTTAAACAAAAGGTTTACGTTTGGTTTATAATTTTTTTTTAGTTAAAGTTTTAACATCATGAGTTTAATAGAGCCGTATTTTCGTAAATACTGTAGCAATCCTAAACGTTATTTCGCGCCTATTTCAATTAAAGAGCCTTTTACTGGTTTGATTATTATCATTATCTGTATTTATTATTAATATTCAACCACTGGGTATAAAAACCTGTTCAGACGCTTACCCTTATTTAATTGATTTAGAAGTTTTCATTTAACATTATTAACATGTATTTAACTGAAAGCACCGAATAAAGCTATACTTATTTAACTTAAAAGTACGATATCTTTTATGTTTAAATTTTATTACAAAAAAAAACATTTACAATTTACCGCTTTCTTGTTCTATTGTTTTGCAAAACAAGGTATTTGAGTTCAATCGAAAAAGTAAACTTTTAGAGTAAAACTTCTTTAAATTTCGTATTTATTAAATGAATATTGCAAAGGAGGTCAGTATGTTACTTATTTAACTTGACACTGCAACTCTATTTCATTTACTCGATTCGTATAATATTACTATTTTAAATTTTAATTATTAAAATTTTAATTTACAATTGCTGATGACGCGCCTACCTGCTTTCCCTTTGCCTTTACCTGGTTTCTTGTTTTATTATTTGAGAATAGAATACGGTATTGTACTTCAATCGATAATGTGGACTTTAGTAAAACTAAATTTTCCTTAAATGGATACATTTCATTTATAAAATGAATATTGTAAAGAGGTGAGGATACTAATTATTTAAATTAAAACTATGAGGCACTATTCAATTTAGTATGTTTGATTTACTATTAACAACTGAATTGCTTTATTTATTGACTTACTTCATTTACTGTCGGTTTTAAAATTTTACAATAGACGCGATTCTCCTAACAACTTGACCTTTCTTTCATTTAACTACTAAAATACGTTTTATTTATTTGAGAGAACAAAACCGTATTTCATTCAGAATTTCGTACAAATAGATAGTTATTGTTTATTTGTTTATTTATTTGCTTTGGAATGCTGTTCGATCCAGTTACAATTGTTAATTTATTAGTTTTCTATGATTGATTGTCATTGCAAAAATGATTACCTGTTGAGTTCAAGACAAAGGGCGGTATTTGCGTTTAACAATCACATCTGTTATGGATTTAAAGAACCGTAATTTTTTCGTAGAACTTCAACCCTACAGCAATCCTAAACGTTATTTACGCGCCTTTTGTACACGTTATAAAAATTTTAATGGTTAGCTTTGTCTTTGTCCATTATTAATATCAAACCGCTGAGTCTACAATATGTTCAAAAACTCACCGGTACCATACAGTAACTCTATTGAATTAGAAATTATCATTTAATCCGGACTTGCAAACCAATCCAAGGTAGAAGCTGGAGCCATCACAAACACGTCCTATCGCTTTGACACCCACGAGTACTATTATAAAACAGCTACATATTTCAAAAATATAAAAATACCCAGACAAAGACCTTGAACACACTGATTAATTATATTCTATGCAATTTTTTAATACGACGTATAATTTAGCGGTAAAAAAATTTCCAAGGTACAAGTGAAGTGTTAGTTCAATTTTTTTCAATATCTGAATGGCGATTCATTTTATTAGAAAAAGTGCAGACATATCTTTTAAAGAAAATTTAATTTTACCCTCCAATACGTGGTTTAAACATAAAAATGTGCATCTGTATACATGGCAAAGAGATGAATCTAAAAGTATGATAGACTTAGAAACCTGATGAAAGACACAAAAGTAATGCGCCGACCGGAATGTGGATCGGACCACTTTTTGGTTGTATCGAGTGTGTGTTTAGGGCCTGGAGAAGGAAAGCAAACGTAGTGCGAACGTCCAGAATTAGGGTTGACAAACTAGTGGATAATGGTGCCAGAATGAAATACGCATAAAGAGTTGAATGTGAATGAAACAGCGTGGAACGAACAAATAAAAGACACTGACGCTGAAAGTGCATGGATAAGCTTGAAAAACTCTGTTGTCAATTGTGCCGTGGAAGAGTGACTGTAGGTAGACAGAAAAAATGTGCTTGGTGGAATGAGTCGGTAAAAAAATCAGTATGTAAGAAAAAAGATGCGTACATGGCAATGATTGCTGGAAAAAGTGAGACTGAGAAGAAGCGATTGTATGAGGTGTACAGATTAAGAAACAAATAAGCGAAGGAGGCAGTGAGAATAAGTAAAGAGGAAGTGATGGCTGTGGAAGGAGAGGAAATGCAGAATGATTTTGAGGGACACAGAAAACTCTTCTGGAAATGGGTCAAAAATACAAAACGTGGCCCAATACAGAACGCTGCAGGAGTGATAAATAGTAGCAACGAAGTAGTATGGGACGATTGTGAAGTGAGGAAATGCTGGCAAGAATATTTCGGAAAACTGTACAGTAGTGAGGAAAGTAAGACTGAATGGTTAAATAAGGAGGATATAGAAGAAATGATGAATGAAACTGAGAAGGATATTGGAAAAAATGAGGTAGAAAACGGTAGGAAGGTTGAAAACGCAAACAGGCGTAGATAAATCACTGGTGAATGCTCAAGTATGGTGGTGCATTGTACCATTCTATAAGGTAAACAAGAGTGATTTAAGAATAAAGAGCTTCAGCGTGCCTGGTAAAGTTTGGAAGAATACTGATTGATAGAGTGAGAAATACACAAACTAAGATTTGAATGTGTATTTCATGCCAGGGAGAGGATGTGTCGATCAGATGGTTGCTCTCCAGCAGGTGATCGAAAAGTGTTTAAGGGTAAAAAGAAGTATTTTAATATTGAACAAGGCTATGTGATGTCACCGTGGTTGTTCAATGTATACATGGATAAATGTTTTAGATACAAATGGTGTAATGGTTGGTGACGTAAATTTACGACTTCTGGTGTATGCAGACAGTCTTATTAAGAGACAGTGCGGATGAGGAAGTTTGATACAGTCTGTGAGAGCATGGACCTAAAGGTAAACGTGAACAAAAATAAGATTGTGGTGTTCAATCAGGAAGGTGGAAAGGAGAGTAAAGTATTTACTCTGCAAGATGAAATTGTGGAGCAAGTGGACGAGCTGGTATATCTGAGTAGAATGTTTACTGCAGATGGTACAATTGAGAGCGAGATTGGATGATGGGTCAATGCTGGAAGGAAAGTGATTGGAAGTATGTGGACGATAATGAGAAATGAAATAACTAGCTGCAAACGAGCAATCTATAATGGCGTATTCGTCCGTCAGTACTGCATGGAAGTGAGACATGGGTATTATAACATTATAACTGGGCCAACTATAACATTAAACAAAAGCGATGATGTAATAACCAAAACGCAAATGTAATAAACAATTTGCAATTGATCAAATAATTTTAATTAATAAATAATATACCAAATAACAATCGCTACTGCCCTTGGCTCTGTCGGTAGATTAAGATAGGGAGAGTTCTAATATACTGAGTTGTTAACCTACCTGAAATGCTGCTTGCTTCCCATATGCTTAGTTATTTTCACTTAATTAATAAAAATGCAATATAAAAATTATGAAAATATAATGAAATGAAATCTCGAGCGCCATGTTGTCTTTTATTATAGGAACAACAAAACCTAGTTAATGAATAATAATAAACAATTTACCAAAATGAAAATAAAATAACATGATATGCTTAAGTTTATTCAATATCTAATTGAAAAGGTTAAAAAATCAGAAGTCTTATTACTATTCTAAAAGTATATAAAAAATCATTACCTTTGAACGGTTCGGTACATAAACTGTATTACTGCTGGTAAGTATGAAGCAGAATGGTGAACTTGGTGAGGTCAATGTCTTACTAATTTATCGTTAATATATTGTGTCCATAAATTTATTGAATTTCTTTGAAGTTTAAGTATGTAGAACTTGCTTGTAAAATGTATATCAAAAAAATTTCCATTTAAATTAGAAAAATAATAGAATGTAAATTGGAATTATAAGTGCCATTAAAATAATTATTAAAAAATATAAAAGTATGCATTTAAAAGTGCAAAAATAAAAGTGTGCATTAAAAAAATGCCTAAAAAACAAATGTTTTTAATTTAAATATAATGAATTAGAAAATAACTTACCATCAAAATCTGATGGCTAAATATAAAAAATTAGGTAAAACCATGCTTTCTGTGTAACATTCAGCAGCCATGAAAAATAGGGCTTTCAGAAAGCTCAAATGTTTTCAAGAAGTTTCACGGTTGCGCGGAACAATGATCAGAATCAATTTTTTAAGAAAGGAACTATAACTATTTAAAATATTACACCCAAAAGATGTGTTCTAAAATGCAAATTTTGCCTTTCCAATTCTACATTTTAATAATTAAAACTTTCTAATATTACCCAAAAAAGAACGATCTCAAACCAATGTATTTTTAATACAACCACAAAAAAATTTTACACCCCTCCTAAAATTTGGACTCAGATCACCAAAGCGGAGATTCCAAACACTAAGCTAATTGAAATGATTAAAATTTAAGAAAATACAAAATGTTAATAATTAAAATATAAGCAATATTTAAAAAAAAAAAGGAACACGAATAAGTACAGAAAATGTTGATGTCGGTCAGAAAGATCCCACCATAAAAGCTAATGACCGCTACCAGAACGCCACTAGTCGGAATCAAGGACCCGAAACCTTAAATAAAGTAAAAACTTTAACTGGTGGGGTTAGTAAAAACCACCATCAGGAGAGCAAAATGAGTAAAAAATTTGAATCTAAGGTAAAAACGAACGGAAACCTACCGACCTGAAGGACAGTGGGGAACCCAACGGTTATCGTGCAACTTTAAAAAATCAAGGCAAACCCCCACTCGAGATATAAAAAATCCTTGGACTAACAAGTAATCGAGATTTGAGTCCAAAGAGCGGTTCCATTATATGGTCTCAAACCAAGCCTCCTAGGTACATAAACAATACCACTGTCACGTTCGATAAGTGAGTCAAAATCGGTAAATAAGAGACTATTTCCATGGCAAATTAGCTCAGGATGCTTCGTCGTGGAGAACAAAGAGGATCTACCCTTCACGAATTCAGGTTTTATGTTGTTCCACAGTCGTCGTCCAGAAAAAATTCCCAACTAACACCACGCTTTTAAAAAATCGAATCTAGGTGAGATAGCAAAAGAAAGATGGATTTAAACACAACAATCCTAAAACTACCAAAACGTCATAATCAAAGTGAAATAATCGAGGTTGACACGAGGCGAACCGAAGTCCTCAAGCATCCAAGAATAGTACTACACTCAGGAAAAAACAAAATAACTAAATCAATCAAAAATAAAAATGTATAAACATTATAGTTTTTTATCAATGGATATGAGTTTACGTCAAATTAACGATCAGAGGTAAACTCAAAATAGTTATCTTCAATTTTACTTTGTAACAATAGCAAATTGTAAATCCAATAAAGGAAGATAATCTGCCTGAGAACTAATGTCCCACAAACTCGGCAATTCAATCGGACAATGGGATCTAAATATCAACCATCTGCTAACAAATGTAGCAAATAAAATAAGTGGTTTGCAAAGCCAAATATAAATAAAATAATGTGCAAAATAAGCATAAAATGTGTTTGAAAAGTGTCAAAATGTGCAAAATGATAGAAGCCAGAATGAAAAATGACTAAATGCAAATGCTTAAGCGTGCGTGAAACGTGCGTGCGTGCGTGGGGTGTGCGTGTGACTGAAATGCGTGCGTGCGTGCGTGTCGTGCGCTGCGTGCGTGCGTGGCGTGCGTGCGTGTACGTTTGTTGTTGTGTGCGGCTGCGTGCGTGTAGTTTGCGTCGTAAGGTGGGTCGTGTGCAGCGAATGCCACGTTGCGCGTGCGCGTGCGCGTGCGCGTGCGTGTTGTGATTGCGTGCGTGTGCGTGCGGTGTGTTGACTGTGAATGGTGCGTGCTGTGCGTCTGCGTGTGTGTGTGTGCGTGCTGCCGTGCGCGCGTGTGCGTGGTGGTGCATCGTGCAGTACTATGAACTGTGTGTAACGTGTGATGTCGTGCATTGATGTGTTGCGTTGTGCGTTGTGCGTGTGTGTGTGTGTGTGATGTGCGTTGTGTGGGAATGTGTCGTAGTGTGTGTGTGTTTGTTTTGTTTTGTGTTAGTTAAGTGTTATTTTTGTGTTTGTGTGTTGTGTGTTTGTGTTTGTGTGTTTATAGTTTATGTTGTTGTTTATGTTATTATGTGTTTGTGTGTTTGTGAGTTGTGTGTTTAGTGTTTGTGTTTGATGTCTGTGTGTTTGTGTGTTTGTGTGTTTGTGTGTATTGTGTCTGTGTGGTTGTCGATTCTTTGTGTACTGTGTGTCTGTGTGTTGTGTGTTTGCTGTGTTTGTGTTTTGATGTTTAGTGTGTTTGTGTGTTTGTGTTTTGTGTGTTTATGTGTTTGTGTGTATAGTGAAAATGTTTGATTTTGTGTTTGTGTATGTGTATTTCAAACTGTATAGTAGTGAGGAAAGAAAGACTGAAGGGTTAAATAAGGAGGATGTAAAGAAATGATGAATGAAACTGAGAAGGATATTGGAATAAATGAGGTAGAAAACGGTAGGAAGGTTGAAAAACGGCAAGGAAGCAGGCGTAGATGAAATCACTGGTGAATGCTCAAGTATGGTGGTGCAAAGCTTATAGGAAGATTGTGTAATTATAAATATGCCTTATGTGGAAAAGTGTCGAGATTGGAAGAGCGTGATCATTGTACCATTGTATAAGGGTAAGGGGAACAAGAGTGATTTAAGAACTAAGAGGAATAAGCTTGCTCAGCGTGCCTGGTAAAGTATTTGGAAGAATACTGATTGATAGAGTACGAGAAACTACACAAACTAAGATTTGGATGTGCAGGTGGCTTCATGCCAGGGAGAGGATGTGTCGATCAGATGATTGCTCTCCAGCAGGTAATCGAAAAGTGTTTAAAGGGTAAAAAGGAAGTTGTACTGTGCGTTTGTAGATCTGGATAAAGCATATAACAGAGTGAATAAGGGAAAAGCTGTGGGAAATATTAAATGAATATGGCGTAATAAAAGGTCTAATAAATGGAATAAGGGCAGTATACAACGGTAGTCGGGCATGTGTTAGGGTGAGAGGAGGTGTAGTGAATATTTAATATAGAGCAATAGTACAAAGGCTGTGTGATGTCACCGTGGTTGTTCAATGTTACATGGATAAATGTCTTAGATACAAATGGTGTAATGGTTGGTGACGTAAATTTACGACTTCTGGTGTATGCAGATGACAGTCTTATTAAGAATAGTGCGGATGAGCTCAAACCGCTCTGAGAGTTTGATACAGTCTGTGAGAGCATGGACCTAAAGGTAAACGTGAACAAAACTAAGATTGTGGTGTTCAATCAGGAAGGTGGAAAGGAGAGTAGAGTATTTACTCTGCAAGATGAAATTGTGGAGCAAGTGGACGAGCTGGTATATCTCGGTAGAATGTTTACTGCAGATGGTACAATTGAGAGCGAGATTGGACGATGGGTCAATGCTGGAAGGAAAGTGATTGGAAGTATGTGGACGATAAGAAATGAAAGATGAGCCTAGCTGCGAAACGAGCAATCTATAATGGCGTATTCGACCATCAGTACTGTATGGAAGTGAGACATGGGTATGTCAAAAATAAAATAAATAAATAAAAATAAAATAAATGCCTGGTATGAGATTTCTGAGAAGCGCATGTGGTAAAACGAGAAGGGACAAGATAAAAATGAATGCATAATGACGGAGTGGTGAGGAAAAGACGATGATGGATAGATATAAAAGTGTACTTACGTTGGTTTGGTTACATTGAGAGAATGCACAACGCAAGATTAACGAAACAAATATATTTGGGTGAGGTTAGGGGAAAGGCCGGGCCGGAGTTTTAAAAATAAAAGGGCATGTCAGAGATTATGTATGAATCTTGCGGAAGCAAGAGAGGTATGCGGAGAGAGGAAAGCATGGAGAAAGATTGTGAATGAAAAATAACTAAGAGGCAGGGATTGTTTTGCCTACCCCGCAAGGGAATGGCTTGAAGGTTAAGTTAAGTTAATTTTGCATAACTTTTCTTTATAAAGTTTCTTAATATAATGCAAGGTAAGTTTAACAAATAATTAAATATGAACGAAAATGGTTAAAACGTATCATTACAGAAACGTGTGGCTTTGGAATTTTTTTTTAAATTACCACGTATTGTGTCTATCTGGAATGAAGTTTTAAACGTCATTCTGACATAGATTACTGTTTGTGTTTTTACAATGTTCCCAGTTTTCGTTCTGACGTGTGAAAGAGGTTACATAATTATGTTAAAATAAATTATAATCAAAATTATTTCATTTCTTTAATTTTTAAGTTAGCATCTAGATGTCTACTAATCTCTGTCTGTCCAGAAGTTTTAAACATCTGTGACATAGATTATTGTTTTTGCTTTTAAAATGTTGCATATTTACGTGATGAGCTTATTATAAAAGTATATAAAGATATAATTATTCTAAAAAATTTCTTTTAATTTCCATTTTGTAGGTTGGAAGGTCGTGTGGTGTTCCACACCAGATATTTACTTATGTATTTGATAAAATTAATAATAATTTATTTATACATATTGTTTTCACCGTATATGCTTTTGGGGAGATGTGTTAGTAAACAAAACAACGTATACTAGTGTACACAAAGCCTTTTGGGGTGTTTTTGTAAACAAAGTAGTGTCATGACATATTCTTTATAGCACTGCAAATCGTATGACTTGAACTACCACGTAGTATTAGCGGTTTCAATGACCTCAGAATGTTAATAAAAAGCCCACGTCCCCACAGCTTACCCAAGACGGGTATGTATGTATGTGCTTGCATGCATGCGTGCAAAGTGTACGCGTGCGCGAGTAGGTGCGTATGCATCAGGCGGTGATGTTGCTTGTTGCGTCTGTGCGTGTATGCTATGGCGTGTGCTGCGTGTGCGTCTTGTGTTTAAGTATGCCTGTTTGTGTATCTGTCTGTGTGTCTGTCTGCGTGTTCCTAACGTTACTAACATCATTTGTAGTATTTATGAACTTTTAAACCGTGACACATTTTAATAGATGTTAATGTTTTATATTATTGTCATGGCTGAAAAATGTAATAAAGTAACTTCGTTCTGCAGCATTATGTCTGCTAAACAGCTGTTTAGAAGAATTTTGTTGCCACGTTTATACTTCACGGTTTCTATCAGATAATTATACTGCTCCTTTGTTAATTTGATGAATGATGATTCTAGGGTTAATACCATCGGGGTACAAAATAAATTAAGCATAATACAATATTTAGGTAATAAACACACCTACTATAAAGGATGAACCTAAAACTTTTATTTGTTTTATTCGAATTAACTAATAAATTTAACTAAGGAAGGACGGTTTTATTTCTCAACTTAGTTTTTTAATTACTAAAAAACAGTTCTAATTTGGGGAAATCCATTGTATTTATAAAACCATGTATCTTATTGATATTTCTAGTTATCTCTGCTTGGAGGTCAAAGCTTGGCTGAATGTACGTTTGAATGATACCGAGCAGCATAGTCATATCATCCGTTTAAAATAAGCAAAATATACTACAATGTTAGTGCTCCTTTAATTCACGCATTGACATATTAATTGGGCGAAAATGAATTTTTACACCCCATTTTTTTTTGCATAATGAAATAAAACAATTAAAAATATTGTACTAAAATGATTTAATGTCCACAGGATATGATATATGTACGCCTATGCCAAAATAATCATTAATACCCTACTCCAATTTTCTTATTAGTGATTTAAATGTACATAGCCAATTTTTTTGCATATATATTATGTTAACAGCATCTAGGTACCGTTAAATTATCATCATGTGGAATGTACTTTTCTTGTATACATTGTGCTTCACTTTAATTAGTGTGTTTGAAGCATCTGAAAATAAAAAAATTAGGTAATTACATTGCTAAAATAAATTTTTTAAATACTTAGCGTTTGGGTTTTTTAAACGTTTTTTCTTTATTAAATGTTTACGTTTTCATCTTTTTCATATTTCATAAATTTATTCTAACATTTCAAGTAATTCTTACAAATATTACCATTTACTGAGGACAATTGTTATCGAAACGTATAAATTTATATAAAATATAAATAGAAAAATGCACCATTTAAAAAACTCAAAAGAAAATATTTTAATTATGTATAATAATAGTGAAAATTTACATTTTGATAATTTAATTTTTGTTTTGCTGTATGTAATGATGTGGGGTATTCCCCTTGTCATTAGTAACAGATCTGTTCTTATTGTAAGAATTAAACAAGAGGTTTGAATAGTTTAATTGCAAAATAATAATAATTTTTATATCTTCAACAATATAGAATTCCACTTCTGAGGCATAAGCCCCTTCCCGATGAAGTTCAAATTTATCGAAATTTGATAAGGTTTGACACCGATGAGGATTTGCTGAATAAGTCTGACGCGCATGATTTAACAAATGATAGCATCGCTTTGCTAAGATATGCCGAAGTAAGTTAAAGTATCCTATGATATAAATTCTTATGTTAAAACGGTTATTTCGGATTTTCCTTTGACTTGAAAATTTTGTTTGTTTCATAATCAGTTTAGCATAACTGTATTAGCCATATCACAAAATCAGAAGGCACTGTCAAGTGAGATGTATTGTGACATAAATTAAAGCTTTTACAGCCGTAGAAGTGGAGAATTAAGTAAAAATTTCTCAAAAACGTATACTTGATAGTGCTTAATGCAAGTAAATACAAAAGTGGCATTGGGCTGAAGTAATAAACTCACTATTCACGTGACACAGCCTTCTTATTTTTGGATTGGTCTACCAATTTATACAATTTGTATCGTTTGTTAAACATTTAATTTTGAGCATGTACTCAAAGTTGATATTAGTTCATATTAGTTAAATAAAATCGAATTCTAGTGCAGTTTGTCTCACCTGTCAAAACAGTTTATAGTTTACATGGATTCCATTGTTTCGGTTAAGAGTTTACATATGTTATTGTTTGTTGCATTTTCGTTAATTTTTGACGTCTATTGAGAACCCTAAAACGCTTATACCATGTTAACTATTAAAAATTTAATTTATATTTTAGGATGAATTTTATGCATATATACAAATTGGAGAACCACCACAAGACATTAAAGTGCTCTTCGACACTTCCTGGCATACATCGTGGGTGATATCATACTATTGTTCCTATTTTACTTGGGGTTGCTGTATGTACAATTTTTTCAACTACAAAAAAAAACATTTTTAATTCTAGTTCTTCATAACAAGTATAACCATGGAAAATCGAAGACATATACGCCCAATGGCCTAAACTACTATGCAGATCTAGGACATTATAATTATTTGTCAGGATATTATTCAAACGACACATTCTTGGTTAAAATAAAAAATGTTTAGTTCAGTTTTACTAAATGAAATAATTCTAGATTGGCAATACTCGAGTTGATCATCAGCTTTTTGTAGAAATGACGTACGTTCCAAAAAGTTATTATTACTATAAATCAGATGGAGTAATGGGTCTAGGATTTAAAGCGGACCAGTTTAAACCTTTTCTTTACAATATGTTTGAAAATAAGAGTATTGATAAACTACTATTTTCTATATATATTAGTCGGTAAGTAAAAATGATTACATATTCAAATGGCGTAAATATATTGAATGAAATTCGTACGCTGTTAAACCTGCTTCAAACACACTGTATTTTTTCTTCAAAACCATTTGCCATAGTTAATCAAGTAACTGCGTCTTGATCAGAATAATTATACTAAATAATAACTTTAGTGACCAGGCTTCAGAGTCAGCAGGAGATATATCATTGGGATTTATAAATGAAGAACACATTCGTCGTGAAGTTGTACCAGACTCAAACAGTACATTTCCAGAACCTATTACATATTTACATGTAAATCCTCTACGAGGATATTGGGAATTTCAAATGGATAAGTAATTATTCTATTAAATAACATTTTAACCTCTAACATATTAATTAGGATTATAGTGAACGTAGCAAATCAAAACGTTAGTTCCCAATTTTGCATGAATGGTTGCGTTGCAATAATAGGTTCAACCTCCAATACTATAGTTGGTCCTGAATCTGAAATAAAAGCCATTAATAAATTAATAGGCGCAAAAAAGATTTCCAATGGTCGTAACTATGTTGAGTGTGATAAACTAGATACGTTACCTGCAATAAATTTTGTGTTGGCGGATAAAAATTTTACCCTTTATGCTTCTAACTATATTTTTAAGGTAAGTACCGATAATAAAGCTTACGCAATCGTTCTTATGTAAATAATTAGTTAATGTTTCTCATAGAGTTAGTTCTGTTAGGCATTAGTACATTATTGGTTTAAATAAATTATGGTAACAACTTACTGCAATATATATATATATATATATATATATATATATATATATATATATATATATATATATATATATATATGTACAGGACGTCCCATCGTTTCGAAAAAGCTACATAACTTGTTTATTGTTAGAGATATTGAATCTTTCTTTTTTTTTAGATTATCGCTGCGTTTCTGCTGCATATCTTAAAAATATTGCAGTTTATACACAGGGTGTCTCAATATTAAAAAAACACTAAAATTATGTTTTTTTAAACGGAAATACCCAGTTTGATTTTATTTTGAATTCTATGATAAATTACGAATCACTTTTATATAGAACGTTTTTACCTATCTGTCACCAATTTTGATTTGTGGCACTTTTTTTTCAGATTTTCGAAACTCAGTCTGTTCGTACCTTCCAAATTCTTGAAGATAGGTAAAAGTACTTAAATCCGTTTGATTTCTGAATATTTGCCGCATCATGTTTACTCAATAACGCACAGTCGCATGTGGTTACTGCTATTTTTTAAACATGACAAATTAAAAATAACTAAATTTCGAAAAACTTTCCTGCTTAAAACAATAAAAATCGAGTGGGCTTCTGTCAATGTTAGAATCTGTCAATTTTTTTGTAAAGATTATGTCTCAAAGAATTTCATTCAAAAATACCCAGATGCAAGAATGCCGCAAACTTATGCGTTTGAAAAATTGAGGCATAGCTACAGGGAGCGTTACGTACAAGAAAAAAGAAGTATTAGCACGAAAAACAGACGAAAATCTGGAGTTCACAAGAAAATCCAACGTTGAGTTGCAGAGAAATTGGGGTAGGAACTAACATACCGCGTACCAGTATTAATTGAAATACGTTAAAACGCAAGTACTATCTCTACAACCTTGAGGTACTTCAAGAACTTTTTGTAGATGATTTTTGTGAAAACCATGGACAATTTGATTTATGACGACTGAAACTTTATGCATACAATCTTATTTAGTGATGAAGCAATATTTAAGAGTAAACGGTCTGTTAATCGACTCAACCTGCATTAGTATACGACTGTAAACCCTCATTGGATGCACACAATTGATAACTGAATGGTCATTGAATGCCTGGGGAGGAATTCTTGGGGACCAAGTAATCGGTTCGTTCTTTTTTGATGATATTTTAAATGGCGTGAGATATCGATAATTTCTGATGGAAAATGTGGATTTGCATACGCGAAGGATCATGTGGCGGCAGAAGGAAGGAGCCCCTGGGCATTATCTTCGAGTAGTTCGACAATATTTAAGTGAAACCTTTCCAAATCGTTGGATAGGCAAAGGAGGAGCAATCAGTTGGCCTGCTCGTTGCCCGAATCCGATTGATTTCTTCTTTTGGGAATTTCTTAAAGAAAACGTGTATAAACTTATACCAACAACTGCGGAGCACATGAAACAAAGAATGCGCGATAAATTCCGTTTAATAAATGCAAATATGCTAAGTCGTGTTAGACTATCATTTAGACGAAGACTGCTTGTTTGTATTGAAGAAAATGATAATATCTTTGAGCATCTGTTACAAAGATAAGTGTAAAGTAGCTTTAATTTTTTTTTTGGTTTTTTGTTTTTATCTGTTAATGTTCTATTGTTCTACTTAATTTGGTTAACACTGCTTTGCGGTTTGTTAGTTTTTGCATGAATTCCTCTGTAACTCAATTGTGCATTTCGAAATTTAGTTATTTTAGGATAACAAGCTGGATTTTTACATTGTACTATACAAATCTTATATTGATAGAAAGTTTGAGTTTTTGATATTTTTAATTTGTCATGTTTAAAAAATCTCAGTAGGCATGCGACTGAGCAGGTTGTTGACTAAACACTTGAAAGATGCGGCAAACATTCAGAAATCAAACGGCGTTAATTACTTTGACATATCTGCAATGATTTGCAAGGTATGAATTTTTTAACAGACCCCTGCGTTTCGAAATTATGGCAAAACAGCCGGCAAATCAAAATTGACGACGACAGGTACTTCCTGTATAAAAGTGATTCGTAATTTAGCATAGAATCCAAAAATAAAATCAAACTGGGTAGATTCCATTTAAAAATCATAACTACAGTGTTTTTTTAATATTAGGACATCCTGCGTGTAAACAGCAATATTTTTCAAATGTGCAGCAGAAATGCAGCTATAATGTTAAAAAAAAAAAGACAATATCTTTAATAATAAACAAGTTATAGAGCTTTTTTGGAACGTTGGGACATCCTGTATACATATATATATATATATATATATATATATATATATATATATATATATATATGTATAATTACATGTAACATTGTATTTTTTAGACCTCTTCATGGTTTTCCACACGTTGCGTTAGTGCTTTTGTAGCATCAAATGCCCCAACCGAAGAAACTATGTGGATTTTAGGTGGTGCATTTTTATCCGAGTTTTATAGCATTTACGATATGGAAAACTTTAAAATTGGATTTGTTACAGCTGCGTAACAGTTTTATTTTATTTTTCATTATGTTCACTTTATATTGTAATTTTTATAATTGTTTCTTGTGTTATAAACTATTCATAAAATATTTACACGTTTCTTTAAGTAGTTCATTTGTTATTTCATCATCACAGTTACAAGTGCAATTTTATCAGTTGTTTTTAACAAAGGTAGCGATGCGAATGGGATGGTTCACGAATTCTCCTATAACGCGTGGCGTTTTAGGTAAAGAAGACTAAAGAACATAACTAAAGGAAAGGGTTACAACGTTTTAATCAAAGTTGTTTTCTACACATTAACTGTCTCCCTCATACATAACTTGTTTCACGTCAACCATATAAATCTAATCTGCTAATGACAGCCTTTAAATTGTAAAAAAGAAATGAAAGGTAAAATGGCATAACTCAAAGTTTATCCTGAAATAAAACATTGACTTTTATGACAATTTCATATTTTCCTAATTTATGCATATCATGAGTTAATACTTCTTATAACGTTAAGGCCAAATAAAATAATTAAGCAGTGTAGATTTTTATTTCGCATCCAATTGCCTAATGTAAGCATTTTTACATTCCCGTATACTATACCAAGTATAGGCAAGGTATTGCGATCGAGATTTTGTCGGATTGCAAGGTGTCTAACCAACCACGTCACAAAAAATGGGGAGAAATTAGTTAGCTCGACTGGTAACTCAGCCAAACGGTCCTGAGATCGCAAAGCACTCGGATGGCTTGGGTGTTTTAAAGTGTTGATAAAGAGTAAATAGATGGTTAGGTTAGTTATAAAGCGAGAACGAAATTGTAGACAGAAAGATAAGGAGAACAGACAAGAAATAGGCGCCGCAAGCTTTAAAGAAAGCAAAGATACATTATTAGTTCCTGGAAGAGAGTGCCTGTAAAGCTTGAACCAGAGATGAAACAGGAAGAGCAGATAAACGACAATTCCTCAACAAGCGTAAATTTATTTATGAATTTACCAACCATGAATAATCTTTATAAATTTTAATATCTATGCCTATATAATAATAACAGTGCATTCCTAGCCAACATGCAATTTGTGCCCACAAACCCAAAGATAAGTGTAGCCTTATCTAGTGTTTCACAATGTGAAACACTAAAGTTTCGTAATTAACATATATTTTCAAAATTATTAATGACGAGAGCAAGTTGCGAGATTTTACGGGTCATAAACTCACCTTTAATCAATTTAGCTAATTTAATAAAAGACCGCAATCCCCCTCTCTGCTACGCTGAAGGATCTTTCATAAAACGTAACCCTGAAAAGGAAAATTTATATATATACATATTTTACCGCAATACTTTACGGTAGAAAGAGTAACACTCCAACTTACCTTTCATTTAGACAATATCCAAACACAAACCCCCTTAAGAATGACAAATTCAAATATACAGGGTGTCTCTAAAGAGCATAGTCAAAAGTATAAGGAAAATTACTTACCTAAAAATAAGCCGATTTAAGCAAACTTACCTTAGTCCAAAAGTGGATGATAACGAAGCTACAGGGAGTTAAAGTTGAAAAAATAAATCACATTTTCTTACATATCTTTCCACTGCCTTGAGCTAATTGTATAAAATTTCTTGTATGAGGGTTTCTTGGGATGAGAAAATCAAATTTATTATCGATTTCGGTGTATTTCCTAGAGGGCGCTACAAGCGACTATTAGAACATATTTAAACCGCTACAACTTTTTTGTGCTACACTGTAGGCCCTTTTAGTATGGAATAATTGTTTTCCCTACCTTTTCTGCTAAAAAAGGTATACCTTCTTGGTATCGCTAAGAGCACCAGTTTCCTAGAAAAACGCATGTAAAGCTCATGATGCATGCAAATTATCCAAAAGTGTCAAAATAGCTTATTTTACTATCCTATTTTTTTTCAATTAATTTTGAATCTTTCTTCTCTCGTGAAAAATTTGGATAAGACGAACGGTTTAGCCAGGAAAAAATATTTTCTAATGCATTGCACATTTCCGCAAGCGCTTTTACTTAGGTAAAAAGCTTTAGTCGCCTTTGCTCTTTAGTTACCATATCGACAGTTGAATTTATTTATCACACGTTAGTTTTTTTCTGTGGCTTTTCCGGCGACAAAGATCTATAATTATGGCTACTAATTCTGAAATGGTGGATATACTTTTATTCTATGAACTTTGCAATTGTATGGTCGAAGAAGTGTACGAATTTATAGGGAAAATATCATTTCCGTAGAACTCCAAATCGGCACACTTTTGCTACCATCATCTCAACGAAACTGGCAAGTTTCAACCAAGCCGTGTAAATTCTGGACGCAAACGAACCATAAGGACGGTGGAAATAGAAGAAGAGATTTTGGACGCTGTTGAAATAAATCCAAAAACCAGCACACGAGGTGTAGTATTGCAATTGGGAATTTCGAAATCACCAGTTCATAGAGTTTTTCAAGAACAATTATTGTACCCCTTTCAAATTCAAAAAGTTTAAGATATATTGCCCATGGATCCTGATCAACGTTTAGCTTTCTGTCGATTTAATATTCATAGAAGAATCGAAAATCCAAATTTTAGTAAAAAAATTTTGTTCACGGACGAAGCTACTTTTACTAGATGTGGTATTTTCAATGTTCACAATAAACATGTGTATGCTGTTAAAAACCCTCACGAAACGAGAGTATCTCATTATCAGTATCAATTTCAAGTAAATATCTGGGCTGGAATCGTAGACACCTTTATTATTGGTCCCTTTGTTCTGTAAAATCCGTTTGAACTTTTTAATACAAAATTTACCTATTTTCTTGGAAGATTTGCCACTACTCATTCGTCGTGACCTTTGGTTTATGCATGATGGCGCACCTCCTCATTTTATGCTGGATTGGAGAAGGATGTGACGCACCTGTGAACTGGCCGGTTCGATCACCGGACTTGACAACCTGCGATTTTTTTTTGTGGGGTGCCTTGAAATTAAAAGTTTATGCATTCCCAGTTAATACACTAGAAGAATAATTCATGAAGCCAATCTATTGAAAAATAGTTCTGAAGTATTGTCCAGTACAATGTTATTTTTTAAAAAGAATTAACTTGTGCATGCAGGAAAATTGTGGAAATTTTGAACATTTGTTGAACTAGCAAATTAAATACCTTCCAGAAAAGTCCATTAATTGTATTTGTTAAAACAAAATTTACATAACATAATTTTATTTTTTTAATTTTTATCTAGCTTTTAGTTGATAATAATGCAATTTAATTGTTTAATTTCGTTCTTCATATTGTTAATTATTGTTTTTGTTTTTTCTTTAATCTTGAAAAACTTCCTTTTTCTTTATTTTTTTCAGTGAATTATTTTTATTATTATTAATGAGATGCGTTTTTCTCGGCAACCGGTGCTCTTAGCGATATCAAGAAATACCTTTTTTACGCAGAAAACGTAGGGAAAACTATTATTCCATACTAAAAGGGCCTACAGTGTAGCACAAAAAAGTTCTAGCGGTTTAAACATGTCCTAATGGTCGCTTGTAGCGCCCTCTAGGAAATACACCGAAATCGATGACAAATTTGAACATCTCATCCCAAGAAATCCCCATATAAGAAATCTTATAAAATTAGCTCAAAGCAGTCGGAAGATATGAAAGAAAATGTTATTTATTTTTTCAACTTTGACACCCTGCAGCTTCGTTATTATTAACTTTTGGACTAAGGCAAGTTTAGTTAAATTGTCTTATTTTCACGTAAGTAATCTTCATTATCCTTTTGGCTATGCAATTTAGAGACACTCTGTATACATAATCGGAGAAGCTTGTTCAGTTCATATCCATGCATTTACGGGTAACTAATAAATTTCTAATTCGAGGCCACTCTTATCCCTAATAAAAGAAACTTTGTGCTTAAAAGCTAACAAATATAGTATATAATAGTAATTTAGTATTAATAGTACGACATAGACAACAATTTATGCTTTGGGTTACTGCTACTGCGCATGATAGCGTAAACAGTAGTTAATTGATAATAACATAATATCAAAGATGGAAGCTAAAGACTAAAACATCACTAGGTATTTTATGTAAAAGTTCAGTAATAATTACTCTAAATTTGGGTTAAAATATGTACACCAAATATTAACTAATAGTTTGATCAAATTATAGTAGTTCTACCTTAGTGAGATCTTTACGAAAGTTAAATGTATTCGGATATCAATATGATACCGAGGTTATAACAAAGGTAAGCAACTTATTAAAATTCTTTGCAATATAGTTAATTTAAATGCACTTAATCTTTTGTAGAGGTTGAAGTGATCCCTGTTGAAAGCAGTATATAATTTGTAATGGGTTAGGAAGTAAAATCGACAATACAATGTTTATTTTTGTGCGATCGTTCATTTTTGTCAACTTACTGTCACTGTTTTGACAACAGTAGGTGGCATTTTCTGTTTAATGAGTCTAACTGAACGGTAAGTAATTTACTTACCGTTCAGCGAACAGTAAGTGAAATTCATAGTTTACTGAAACACCTGCCAGAGTTTTATTAATATTAAAATTAAATGTACAATTGTTACAATTGGAAATGGTAATACCGCTCGTTTCAAGAAGATTTGTATTCACAGAATGTATTGCTTGTTGAGACCATCATGCAGCATTTTGTCGCCTTGATTAGCAGAATTACAATTATTTTACAACTGTCACATTAACATTCAGGTTACTAAGGAAACAATAGATACGCTTGTGGCTCGGCTTGTGGTCATTTTTTAAGCAATTTTGAGATAAAATAAAATGTGTTTTGCCTACATTTTGCCATCAAGTGTATTGTTGATCGCACAAAGAATAGCATAAGCATTTCGATCAGTAAGGAGTTTACCGATCTCCTCCAATATTGGCGACTGAGCGTCGATCGGTAAACTGTCCTTACTGTTCTTAATACTTAATATACTATAATATAGGCGATAAAGGAAAAATCTGACCTTTAGGTTGTGGAACGAATACTTGAGCTTTAGTTAGTATAGTTTACATTCCACCCTCGTAATTGCAGCACAGCTACCAGTTGTCATTTACGAGTAGTCCCAGTTAAGAGCACATCGTAGCAAAACCAAAAGCGAGACGAAAGGTACACTAACGGGTATTCAACGACTATGTAAAGTAAACGAAGAGAATAACAGACGAGAAGAAAAAGCAGCTCTATAGGTTGAAGACTAGCTATATGTGATAATTTACCACGAACTGGTTAAATATATTCCTTTTAATTTAAATATAGTATTGTAAGCCATGTGTGTGTAAGTAACATTTTTTTACATCCGCAATAATAGCGACTATATTACTTCACCAAATGAAGAAATATTGTTTTGAAAAATTCTTATTTATAAATGGTGATTTGCACCGAGAAGACAGCGACCAGCGAAATTTTCTAAAATAAATTTTTTTAACCACACAAAATGGCCGTAAAGTAACCATATCTTAGGAATTCAACAAAATTTCTTACCAAATTTTTGGTTGTAATCAAAATGTATTTGAATAAAGCATGTTTAGTAATATGTAATTGTTCAATGGTATCACCATCTAGTGGGGATTTAGCGAACTAACAGATATCTATAAAATATATGAATTTAAAGCTAACCAGAACCCACGTATAGATGGCACTAGCAAGTTTATTTTAAAAAATTTTATAAAACAAGAAATATAAATACGATAAAGAAATAATTCAACCCATATAATATAAGAAATGTAAATACGATAAGGAAATAATTCAATCCATTATCAATTAAAATGTACATTGTAACAGCAGTAAATACAAAAAATTCAGATCATTAGGGTAGAGAAATAAGTAACGAATAATCCTTAAATAACAATACTAAACATCAAGTCACAGATACCTATTTAGTCTTGTTCTTTTCCAAACAGTAATAAGAGAAAATTATAAAATCGATCCGAAAAGATGTGATATCGATTTTTGCACGTTACAGGATCTTCAGGTTTTGAAGGTTCCTGAATCCATTTTGACTATTTTTGGCACGCCGTCTGTGTGTATGTGTGTGTGCGTGCGCTTGAATGTGTGTGTGTGTGTAAGAAAGGGTGTGTGTGAGTTTGCGTGTGTGCGTGGGTGTGCACGTGTTGGTGTGCGTGTGTTGGTGTACGTGTCCGTGTGCATGTTGCGTGTACGTGTCCGTGCGCACGAGCATGCGCACGTTGGTGCGTACGTACATGGGTGGGTGAGTGTGTGTGTGTGTGTGTGTGTGTGTGCGTGCGTGCGTGCGTGCGTGCGTGCGTGCGTGCCTGCGTGCGTGCGTGCGTGCGTGCGTACGTGAGTGCGTGCGTGCGTGCGGGCGTGCGTGCGTGCGTGCGTGCGTGATTATTTGATTATTTTCAGTGTTACGTTTAGGGATTTGGTTGTCACCATAAGGCATCAAATATATAATCACAGGTACCATTGTGAATTAAATAGAATATTTTCTTTTTTTATGTTCAATTAACCCCAAAACTCAAGATATTTTTTCAAGTGCCACACGATTGATAATGATGTGCCGTGTGTATCACTTGTGATACCAAAAACACACGTGTTTATCAGATGGGAGGTATGTGCAACCCATACTAGCAGAAGAAGTACCAATACGCTTACCATAGGTTCCTTAATATTGGGTCTCCGATTTTCTGAGCTCTGTAAGGGCTGGCGGTTACCCTTTACTTATTCTTAATTCATTTATATCATATTCTTCCTATTGTCTTCACTGTCTTCCTAATGGAATAAAAGACCAAAACTAAAAATTAAAAAAAAAGATGGCTGTGGTTTCCAGGATAAAAATACCGTACGTACAATTCTGCTCTGTTCGGGAGCTCAGTACCCAAGCGACCTAGGTCACCAAAAGTACTCATTTTTGATCTATTACTGTAACATCCCTGGTACCAGGTCTAATATTAATGTTGTTTACCAACATTTTAACATTTTGTTTCTATCCGAAACACAAATCTCCTCTTGAAAGTACCGATTCACCCGACTTACAATTTTCTCAATACAATCCTTGCTCTAATCTAAGGAGGAGAGTGTGCCTACCTCAATGACACCTCTTGCAAGAGGATTTCTTCTTTACAGAATAAAACATTCGACGTAATTTGGTTTAAACAGTCTGGTCCTAAATTTCCAGAATTCTACTGCTGTACCAATAGCTCTCCCAATGACAGTGACCTCTAAGACTTCTTCGATTACCTTAGTTTGAAAGTTGGGTATCTTCTGCCTCTGGTTCCAACTTGCGATATCTCAATTCTGGGAGACTTGAATGATTATGGCTCTAATTGGTTTCAACTTTGGTCTTCTACTAATCTTGTTAGTCATAGTACAGAAGCATTTGTTACTTCATGTGATTACACACAAATGATTTCTCACAAGTATCCCTGATAACCCTAGCCATACTGTACACCTTCTAGACCTATTTCTTACATCAAACCCACTTGTTTATAAAACTTCAGTTCTTTCCCCTAGAAACAACTTCTGCTGTCCCTAATTCCGCTGTTTTTCACAACACTCATAGAACCTTGTGGTGTTTTAAGTTAGCTAAATGGAGTGATTTACGGGATACCTTTGCAACCTTTCTATGGCGTGAATATCGTTTTAAGTATCTGAAGTTATCCTCATGGGTATGGAGATAAACATGCTCGAATAACAAAATGGTACGTCATTCAGCTTTGGCCCATCTTCATTTCCCCCCACAACATCTTTTGGCGGCTCTGTAGTTGCTGATCTTGTAGACGTAGCCATTCCCTTTGTGGATTTATTTGAATCAAACTCGTGTCTTAATGCTTCTAAAAAAATGAAACCAACTCATTTCTGATACAAGCTTCTAGAATCGATCATCTTTAGAATTGATCCCAATAAGGCGACTCGCCCAGATGATATCTCAGCTATTGTTTTAAGGAAATGAATTTCTTTTATCATGGAAGTTAGCAAATGTTCAATCTATTCCCAAAAAGGCGACAAGACCGATCTCTCTAATTACCGACCAATTGCCAAGCTCCGATTTTTTTTTAAAGTCATGGAAAAAGCTGTCAATCTGCAACTACTCTCTTTCCTTGAATCTCACGAACACCTTAGTGATCACCAATATGGTTTCAGGCATAGTCATTCAACAAGTGATCTCCTTTCATATGTGACCCAAGTGTGAAACGATACATTAGAACAATCCGGTGAAACAATTGTAGTCGCTCTAAATATCTCAAAAGTATTTTTATGTTTTACTTGCCAAGCTCACCTCGTTTGGGTTATTTGATACACTCATCAACTGGGTTTCTACTTTTCTTGACAATAGACGAACACATGTCGTAGTTTATGGCTTCTTTTCAAAAGAAGTTGGCATTAACGCGAGAGACCACAGGGATCAGTGATAGCTCCTGCACTTTTTCTGCTATACTTAAATGATCTTATTTCTTCAACGACTAACCCAATGCGATCCATTGCTTTGCAGACGACAGCACTTAAATCTACTTAATCACATCTACTCCACTTTCTGTTTCAAATGAATACATTAAAACTGAAATGCCTATTTCAATCACTAAAGACATTGAACGTATCCTTGAATGGGGAAGCAATAATTTAGATAAATTTACAGCTAACAAAACTCGGTGTTGCTTTGTGTCCACTAAAAAGATCGATTATTTCCTGTTCGAAGTATGAGAGGCTTAGATTCTATTACTATGTGGGAAATGACCATAGTTTCAAATCAGTAGAAGGGCTCACTTGAGTCCCTGACGTCATTAATGGTGGGGGAGGTTACGCCCACGTGGCCGTGGCCATTTTCCACCCTGTGGCTTCTTCTCGGGAGCTTTTTTCAACCCTAGATGGAATATTCAACTCCTTGATGGTGTTTTCTACCTTGAAGACATTTTTACCCCTAATTAGTGACCTTTTGGCTGGGGGTGGGCTTCTTTTCAGGGGACGTTTTTCAACCCCTTGATGGAATTTTTAGCCCTTGACGGTATTTTAACCTTAATTAAGGTTTTTTGGACGTATTAGGAGCCTTTTTGCCAGCCTACCCCCAGTGTTTATGGGTGTAGCCCCTGGTTTCTGGTTGGTCCTTATCCCCACTACTCAGCATCTGTGCTCTGATTGGAGGACTAAGACTCTGCATTCTGTTTGGATCAGAAGTATTTCCGGATTTGAGTGATATTATTATTATTATTATGGCTGTCTAATGATAATGATAGGCGTTGTGTAAAATAAAACACAGACTCCTAAAGCTGTCTTACCAAACGAAATCGGTCTCAGCTTCAATTCAAACATTGTATTATGAAAATTGAAAAGGAAAGTCAGCTTGTTTATTTATCCCCACAGCAATTGTCCATTTTCAAAAATGAAATAGTGCATTCAGCTAGGTTTATAAATATAGAGACCGTTTTGTTAGAGGAAGACTTTCCTTGTATGTATAATAATGTAGTGGCCTGATTTCGGGTTATATATTTGTTGTTGTATAGGCCTTTTAAACTAATTTAAATGTAAAACATATTTTTAGCACTGTACGTAAAACCTTGCAATAGTGTTACAAACTAATTTGACGCTTATGTATTGACTGTGATGTCGACAGCTATCTCATGTATTTTTGAAAATGTGACTGATCTTGGCAAATTGTAAATTAAGCCAACCCAGTATTTTTGAATTGTAAGCTGATTTTTACACGTTATGATTTGATTGATTGAGATTGAATTGATAGAGATTAATTTACGTGTGATCAACTGTTTTCCTACATCGGTGCCCTCGCGTTTTGGGGGGAGTGTTGGTTAGCCTTATCTACAAAGTAAGCGGTCGCTCATATGGGCTAGGTCTATACAATGGAAGAATAGTTACTTGAAGATTATGAAGAATTGTTAGCTCAGCTTCTTGTTTGATTTTATTGAGGTTGATTGATTTGACTGGTTGGGTTAATTGCTTTGATTCATTATGTTTGGTCTGATTGTTTGATTTTTCCATTTCCAATAACGCCAGCCTCTATTACAGAAAACATTCATGAGTCTTACACTAACAAATTCAAATTTTGAGCTCCAAGGCCATGACAAGGGGGCGAAGGCCCGAGAGCAAGTTGTGAATCCCTATGACTGTCTTATAGAATAGTCGTCGGTTCAAATCCTACTCGAGGTATACTTTACTTATGTAGTGTTAAAAGTTAGCATTAGAACAGGGGATGAAGCCCCTAGAGCAAGTTGAGAAGCTCTATATCTGTCTTATAAGCTAGCATTAGGCCCCTTATTAGAATACATGTTCAAATTTCACGCCAAGGGTATCACGACAATACACGGAAATAAAAGGCCCCCGAACAAGCTCCGATCACGACAAGGGGGCGAAGACCCAAGAACAAGTTGCGAAGACCTACATCTGTCTTACAACTGAACATTAGGCCCCCTTATTAGAGTACAAATTTAAATTCCCCGCCGTAACCAATCAGAATGCAGAGAGTTAGTCCACCAATCAGAGCAGATGCTGAGTAGTGGGGCTAAGGACCAATCAGAAACCCTGACAAAATGGCCGCTAGATCACACCCTAGGGACATCTAATACCCCTAACTAGGGGGTTAGACCGCGATAACGGCTCTTAATATTTCCAAAAGGGCCATAATCAGGGGCTAAACCCCGCCTGGGCGTTGAAAAGGCCCCCGAAAAGAAGCCGACTCCAGCCCTAGCCCTAGTCAGATCCCCACACATTGGCCCATCCTCCAGAGGCTGAGGCCTTAATTAGGGGTTAAAATGTCACGTGCTCCTACCTACACTCAAACACTGGGGGTAGACTTGCAAAAAGACTTTCAATACGGCCAAAACGGCCTTAATTTGAAAATTGAAAATACCGGCAAGAGCTAAAAATTTCATCAAGGGGATGAAAAACGACCCCCGAAAAGAAGCCAACCCCCAGCCAAAAGGTCATTAATTAGGGGTAAAATGTCTTTAAGGCTAAAATACCATCAAGGGGTTGAAAATTCCATCTAGGGGTTGAAAAAAGTCTCCAAAGCGAAGCCATAGGGTGGGAAATGGCCACGGCCACTGATGACGTCAGGGACTCAAGTGAGCCCATTCCACTCAAATCTGTCATGGATTGTCTGTCTGTTAGTTACTAAAGCAGCTGCTCGTAAAATAGGCTTTTGTGCAGATCTAAGCTGCATTTTTTGGTTCCTATAAAATATTTCTGAAACAGCTGCATTTTTCAAAAATGTGAAAACACCATTTTATGGAATCTATAATTATAAATTATGTTCTATGCAATATTTAATGCGACGCTGTGTGTAATATTTACTGGATATCGCATACTTACTGCAACTACTTGGGTGTGTGTTTTTAAATTTAGTGGACTAACCAAACAGCTATTTAAAAAAAATGGCGACTCCTCCTTTCGCTCTACTAGTGTGTGAAATATCGAATCGAACACTAATAATTTCTGAGTTTCTATTCAACGGTGTTTCTGAAATGCGTTTCTTACAAGCTGATCGCTATTGGATCTTCTTTGCTTATGAGCAGTTAAAGTTAGTCCGTTCATTTAATATAGCCATTGATATTCCATTGTAGAAATTTGAATATATGTTAAAATTGTATAAATAGATAATAAATAAATATAAATACTCTATGAGGACGGACAAACAACATGTATGTTATTAATTTTATTAAATACATAAATAAAAAGTTTACCTCGAGTAGGATTCGAACCTACGACCTGTACTTTGCTAGAGTACCGCGCTAACCAACTGCGCCACCAAGGTTCAAGCCCCAATCGATGTAAATTTTGTCTTAATTACATATTTACCTTTGAAGTTATTCGTTCATAACAAAAACTTATAATAACATGTATGTTGTATAAATAAAATTCATACTATGTGAGGGGCTAATTTACATGTATATTGGTAGACAGACACAAATACGTCACAGATCGATTTAACAAATAAAAGTATCACAGTTTGAATATCACATTTGTTTGGACTAGCGCTATCTTTTCTAGTTTTGCATCTAGGTCGGCTGACTTTTTCCTTTCTTTGCGGGTGGCTGGGTTTATAAACACCAAAATGGAGCTCGTATCTTCGCCACACACCGAGGGTAGAGAGCTATTAGGGTTAGGCTTCCTTTTTTCGCCACGAGATTCTGCATCCGTACCTTCCACATCTGTCAAGATAGACAATGTGGATGAGGCATTGCGTAGTATACTTAACTCTACTTTGATTATTTTTTAGTTTCTATAGCTATTTCAGAATTTTGAAGGTAGTGTGGAAATTTTGAGTAAGGTTATTCCTTCTTTAATTATTTTTCTAATCTTAGGAATTATATTATTCACCAAAACATCACTATTGGAGGTAGCTGTTACTTGAGCGAAGGTTACTTGAGTGGTAACTGCTGATCTCCCCATCTGATTAGCCTGCGGGACAGTTGCTTTGTTTGAAACCATTATTTCCTTGATCTTACATTCTTTTTTAAATTCAGGACACCCTTTCCAAATAGCTAAATGGTCACCCTCGCAATTTGGGAATTGCTTTGGGTTTTCACACACAGTGTCCTCGTGTTTACCACACACGCATATCTTTTGATTTTTGCATACCGGTGCGGCGTGTTGTCAATTATTGCACCTGAGAAGTGTTGGTATGTACGGCCTGACCTGTAGGGGTACATAGTCCCCTTAATGGTCTTGGGTAGAGTGTCTTTCCTGAATGTGAGAATGTGGTTGTCTGTATCCACCCGCACTCCTTTTCTTTTAACCCTTATTCTTCTGACGTCAGTTACTGATTCGTGACTAACACCTTTTATTTCTTCTAGAGTAGAATGTAATAAGTCAGGACAGTAAATAACTCCCTTACACTGATTTAGAGTGGAATGAGGCGATACCTCTACATTAATTTCTCCTAATCTTTTAACAGTTAGTAATTGATGTGACTGCAGTCTGGATTTAGATTCTACGAACAACTTTCCTTTTACTATTTTAATACCATTAACGTCGCCAATCAAACCAAACAGTAATTTCGATATTAGAAAAGGCTGACTTTTACAAAATCTTCTTCTGTTCTTTCTAGGAGAAGAAACCGAAACTTCTTCTCCTGTCTACCTTTTGCGGCACTTTGGTCACGCTGTCCACCTTCAAGGCCCATTTATGTGTTTACTTTTGTTAAGGAGACCAAATGGTACATCCATACTCTAATTTATCTCTCACTAGAGAAGTGTATAAAATTTTTACTGATTTAAAACTATTAAAATTTGATGACTTTCTCCTAATGAAACCCATCAATATAACATTTATTTATTATAAAATCGACATGAGTATTAAATGTGAAATTTAAATCAAAAATTATTCCAAGATCCTTTTTAGTATTAACTATAGAAATTTTAGTACCAGCTATTGTACATTTTTTTAAAGATTCATTAATTGTTTTCCTTGTAATAACAAGAACATTACATTTTTTGACATTCAGTAGTAGGTAATTTGTTTTGATTGCATCAATGATTGACTCTTTATACAGGTATGGAAAAATATTATCGCCGGTCTGACTTATAATAAGTAAAACAAAGACAGTATAATCAGTTCACGTGCTAAGTGACATAGAATACACAACAAACTAAAAGCACTGATGCCATACATTGAGTATGCTAGTATCAATAACACATTTAATTGCTAATGTCAACGAGAACTGAAAATTGAAAGTCCGACACAATACTCACGTATTCCACTGAAGAGAAAATACAGATTATTAAGTGGTATTGTTTAGGAAGCACTGTACAAGAAATAATGGGCAAATTTGCTTTTTCCTTTGAAAACAGGCCAATTCCATCAGAAAGTACGATTATGCGTACTGTTTGTAAATTTGAAAGATGTGGATGTGGATGGATAATTGTAGAAAATGCAGTAGCATTGATGGTAATGATGATGAGTATCCTGGTCGTAACTTAAACGAAGAGTGCGAACTCCAAGAAATTGCAGTGTGTAGTTTTCAGAAAATAATTTCCCGTGCAATAGTACAAAAATTGCTGAAGAAATGAATATTGAACCAATAACAGTTCACAATATCTTGAAAAGGAATAAATATCGTTGCTATAGGTTGTAAACTACACAAGAAATATTTCCAGAAGATCATCAAAAGCGTATGGAATTTTGAGAAGATATGATGAATTGAGCTAATGAAAACGAAAAATTTATTGAAAATATTTTGTTTACCGACGAGTGTTCTTTTAACTTACATGGCCATCACAATCCGTCTGTTGCTGTTGGTTACTCCCGGGAAAACAAACACATTAGTATTCCTTACCGGACACAATACCCCAAAAAGTTAATGTGTGGGCAGGAATTTTAGGCAATTCCATAATTGGTCCATTTTTTATCAACGGAAACTTGAATGCGGGCAAATACTTAGAACTGTTTGGAAACCAGATAGTTCCAGCTGTACAACACCTCAATATAGGTTTTGATGACATTTGGTATCAAGAAGATGGCTGTCCTGCTCATACTCCAATAAAAGTTCAACAGTTGTTGGAAATTATGTTTCCTAACCATATTATTAGTGGAAAAGATACTGTTAAATACTCTCCTCGCACACCTGACATCGCGCCGAACGACTTTTATTGTTTGGGCATACGTATCCTAACTAATTTATGGGCACAGGAATGAACGTGCTAATAATTTCGACGAACTTCGTGTCAAAATTACAGACTCTTTAAACAGCATCACCCAAGAAATATTAGAGAACACCCGAACTGAATTTTATCACAGATTGGGTTACTACCTTGCGCAAGGTGGAGGTCTTTTCGAAAATTAAATAAAATGGAGTTTTGAAAAAAGTGTATTCTGTTCATTTTTAAAAATAGTTGGTTTTTCAAAAAGAATTATAATGCTAAAGTTAAACCTTAAACTTAAGTTTTACTATCAGTGTAAGCCTTAAATCTGATCAAACGAAGTGGCCGTCTAGTGTTAGGTACGTTATACTATCTAAATTAGATAGTCTGGATGAGGTACGTGTTGCATCATGAGGAGCAGGTAAAAAAATTACACTACTCAAATTAAAATCAACTAACTTTACGCAGTTGTGGTTCAAGCAATTTAGTTACACAGAAACACAATAATAAAAAAACACATGTAGTCACACTCGCAATTAGGTCATAAATAATCAAAATAAAAATCATAATAAAAACACCAAACATATGACCTTTTTAAAACCAAACATGCCGGTCTTTAAGTAAATAAGCCCATAAAATAATAAAGCAAATCACGGTACAAATAAAATACAACAGTAAAATTGCACAGGTAATAAAGTAAATGCGAAGACGAAAGAAAACAGACAAGGAATTTGACAGTACCCAATTGTTTAGTGACAAATAAAGCACAAAATACCTAAGTCACATTGTAATAAAACACATACAAAAGAGAAATCAGCACGTAGGCAAATAATTCAACTTCAACAAACTGAAATAAAACTCATTAAAACAAAGTCTTACAAGGGTACGTTATAAATAGATCACTAACATCGTGACCGATATAAGTTTGAGTGCGTTAGAAAAATACCGTGCTCCTCTTTCTCTGGTTACACATTCACCTACACAACCAATAAAAACAATAAAAATAAAATTCGAGGTGTTTAATGATCTGGCTTGGGAGTGTGTACCAACTGGCAATTGCCTTTTACAATTAATAACCAGCGGCATCCTGTACCCATTTACCAGCCAACTCTACACAATTATTAATATAACCATCAACCAACAATGATAATTTGCACAAATACCAGTGTGAGAGGGCCCTGTACTGTCCTTTTATTTTAGCAGATTTCTACTTAATGAGCCTGCGTACGAATATGATACCTTTGCAAGACAATGTTTCGTATCTAATATGTTATCTAGGCTGGTAAAATGATTTGCTGCGAGCTTGAATTTATATAAAAATACATACTTACACTAGAATAAATATTCCCTTAATTGATCACAGACACAGATCGTTAACATACGCGGTTTAACTCCGAAAGAAAAGACAACAAACGTTGGCGAATACAAAAGAAAAATGTACACGCAAGAATGATTTTAAAGACAAACTGTTTACAATGAAGGTATTTAATTAACCTAAAAATCGATCATGCTCGATTGCCAAGCTAACTGCCCTGTTTTCCTCCCCCGACCCAAACATAACTATATCTACTCCCCAAAAATCAACCCCCGTCTTTCAAAAGTAATAAAAAAAACAGGAAATATTAATTTATGTTGGAACAGTTTCAGAATAATTATTGCACGACATCTTAATTTTAAAAATATGCATTCGTCTGTAACAACCTTATATTTACGTGTCCCGAGTTTCCCAGTAACAAAGATAAGTGTGCACCAGCCACTCACCCCCTAACATGTGTTTACAGACATATTAGTTACAAACAATCCTACATTCCTTAGATAAAAATATATAAATAAAAATATTTTGAAAACATTAGCAAATTACAAAAAAATCCACTAATTATCTTTTCTATCGTGGTCACAATGGCGATTTTACAAACGTTTATTACAATAATACAATTTTCAACGTCCGCTACCTACAATATATATATATATATATATATATATATATATATATATATATATATATATATATATATATATATATGTAATGTATATGTTACGCGAAGTGCGAAAACAGTTCTTCTCGGGACTAAACTGAAAACGGAAGCAGAGTCCACTTCCGATACGTCGCGCTAAACAAGCAAAAACCATGGAATAGGCCGACCAACTCAACTAATATGAGACCACAGTTACAAAACACTTATAATACAGAATACGTAAGCGATGTCTACTGTCGGCGTAAGAGCTTTGTGGACTCGATTTTGAAGTTTAATAAAAAATAACCATTTAACGGATTGATATCATATTAAAGCCTGTTTAATTTAGTTCTTCCAGTTCGTGCTTAAATGTCCTTTACGACACTCAAACATGTGTTTTAATGTTTGACTTTATGAAACCGAAAACTTATTCTTTTTATTTTGCTATGTAAACTGGGTTCTCTGTTGATACAAACATAAATGTAACATAACCTCTTCTTATTTGAAATGTATATATAATTAAAAGTAACAATTAATTTTTCATGAATTTCCAATGTGAATGTTTAATAAACTAACAGAAATAAGTTGGCATTGAATTTTGGAATCGGTTCGAGTATCAGATAATTTGGTTGGGAAGGATGATATGCTACTCAAATTTAGTTTTAAAGTAAGCTTTGTACCCGAACGATTAACTGTGCCAAATAATATGTTAATGATTTATTACATTTACAGTAACCATCTGAGTTTTCATCAGCTGATTGTAAATAAAATCAACCGGAGAAACCATATAAATTGAAGGACTTGTTTCAAACATGGAAAGACTATCTTGTTGACGTGTAAAACCTAGCCATACAGCTGTATGTGGAAATAACTATAATATATCTTTATATTGCATCCTTCCTGATTAACGCAGTGTAATGGTCACGATACTCAAAAGGAATATGGACGATTTCTCCTTTTTATTATAGGTTTCAAGATAAGGTATTAATATGCTTTCAGATTATGCCGTTCACATTATTTCGAGTCACTTCATTAACATCCTTTTCTGTACATTTGTTAACTTGAATGTAAATGATTGAGGCTGTATATACATATATATATATATATATATATATATATATATATATATACATATATATATATATATATATATATATATATATATATATATATAGTTATCTTATTCTAACTATAGCAGACCACAACTTATTTCATTTTTTATTTATTTAATATGTATAATGTAGATTTGTGAGATTATTTTGACGTACTGGGTATATGCAGCCTTGTGTTGTGCGTAGAACGTAAGTTCGATGGTATGTAAACGTAAGTTTCCACGAGAAATTTTTTTTGTATGCACATAATGTAAATTAGGGTATATGTTACGCAACTGGAATTTTAGTATAGCGTTCAGTATTATTTAAAGGCATGTTTAAACGTTGTATAAAATTTTTAAGTCGAAAATATTAAATTTAAGACGATAATGTTTAATTGTATTTGGCTACTGAATTTTAAGGAATGTAACTTTAAAATTGCTGTAAATCGATAACGTGGAATATGATGATATTGTATTAAAATGTAAAAGAAGAATATGTGTGTACATTGTAGTTTGTATACGTGTTATAATGTTGTAAAATAGAAAAAATTGACGCATGTTCAAGGACAAATGGTGTTGAATTTATTAAATTTTACGAAAAGAAAGTTTGCGCACATATGAGATATTCATAGAAACTTACATCTAGATCTGGACAGTATGTGGAATGAATTTGAATGTGAAATTGGGTTGTTTCGAATTAGCAAGATTTTTGTAAAAATTTCAAGACGGCAGCGATTTTGTAGTTTCGGCTGCATTGGGGTCGTTTACAACTTGCCTAACCAGCAACCATGCGGATTAGAAAGTCCTCTGGGGTAGGCTGTTTTGGTTTCAGCGGGATAAGCATGGTGACGTTTGGCAAAATAGATGACCGCTGGTATACAAGGGAAATCGTCACAGGGTAGAGGACGAAAAACTCAGGCTCAGAGTCATACTTAAGAGGGTGGTCGCGAGCGAATATTTTGTGAGATTGTAACGATCTACGGGGATAAGCATAATGACGTTTGGCAAAATAATAGATGACCGCTGGTATACAAGGGAAAGCGTTACAGGGCAGAGGACGAAAAACTCGTGCTCAGAGTCATACTTAAGAGGGCGGTCGCGAGCGAATATTTTGTGAGATTGTAACGATCTACGATGATGCTGTTTATTCGTAAATAATTAGTGTCACTGCATATTTGTAATAAACAGCAATCGTTGAGTAGAAAAGTAGTGTATTATATATATATATATATATATATATATATATACATATATATATATATATATATATATATATATATATATATATATATATATATATATATATATATATATATATATATATATATATATAAACGGAGATGTATTTTAATAAAATTTTCGGAAAACGTATATTTTATTCCTATTAGTTAACCATGATAATTTTAGCAAGATATAAATATTAACACTAATAATGCGTCGACCCTTCTCTGTTTCTGACACATTCAGCTAGCCGATTAGGCATAGTTGAAATGAGTGACTCTGTGCTAACCTACAGGAAACCTGCCCACACGGGGAGGTACCTACACCACAACTCCAATTACTACAAAAACGTGAAGTTAGGCGTGGCAAAATGCTTGTAAAAACAATATGCTTCAAACAAGAGGACCTAAGCAAAGAAAAAGGAAATATCGCTAGAACACTCAAAGAAAATGGCTACCCCGATCTTACACCTAACCTAAACAGGGAAAGGGTAACCGAAAAAAAGAACCTAAGTATATAGCGATTATACCATATATACAAGGTACTTCAGACAAAATACGAAGGATAGGCAGCAAATACAAGATACGCACTGCCTTCAAATCAACCAGAACGCTCAGGGGAATACTAACCAAAACCAAACCATACAATGAAGATCAGAATTCCAAGGATTGTGTATACAGCCTACCATGCGAATGCGGCAGAGCATACATAGGAGAGAGCAGTATATCACCCAAAGTGAGAAAGCAGGACCATAAGAACAACGTCCGCAAGGGCGAAATAGAAAGATCAAGAAACGCCGAAAATTTCTGGAATGAAGACCACCGCATCTAATGGGATAACATTCAGACAGTGGAAAAGGACGTCGGAAACTCAAAGAAGCCACATTCATCGCACTAGCAGGAAATCCAATAGGCCAAGCTAGTGTAGGAATGAAACCCGTATGGATCCAATAATGCGCGAAGAGCTTTAGCGCAATACACCTAGTCCTAGATTCATCTAGGCGAACTAAACCTAACCTCTCTAACCTAGAAAGGAGAGCGGCCATTTCCTTTAAGAATGACCTAACGATCAAAATTCTCCCGACAGACAAAGGAAACGCGACTGTGGTAATGGATATGGACACTTACAACAGTAAGATCCAAGAACTATTAGATTAGTAAGTGAAAGGTGACGAGTTCGAATCTGAGAGTACTTAAGTGCTTGGGAAAAAATTATATATAGCATATGAATTCGACTTAAGTGCGAAACAGTCTTTCTCAGGACAAAGCCTGATGACGGAAGCAGAATCCGCTTCCGAAACGTCGCGCTCAAAAAGCAAAAACTTTGGAAATAGGCCGATAAACTCTACTAATAGAAAACCACAGTTACAAAACACTTATAATACAGAATTAGTAACTCGGTACGGTCCCGAAGTCAAACAACTTTTCAGAAAGCTTGAAACATCAATGAATAAGCTAGCACTAGAGGAGAACCACCTAACCTTCCTCTGCAATGCCCGTGATAACAACGTAATACCCACCGGGCTCAACATCAAAACTCCCATACACAGCCAGAAAATATCACTAATCGCAAAGAGAGCTAGCGAAGCGTTTGTCAAAGAACGAATCAGACATCACCGTTTCAGAAAGTACCAGCTCGGACACCAATCCAACGAGATTAGAAAACCATTCAAAATCGAGTGAACGAACAAGACCTTGATAGGACAAATACGGCTACCAGAAGTAAATATTCGAAGACCAAGGCAATGCACAAGAAAATTCAGCAGAAGAAACTGCTAATGATGGAGAAGAAAGAACCAACCAACATTAATCGAGAAAACACTGTCATAAACATCTCTAAACGACAGTTGAACGAAAACGAAATGCAGGTTCTGGACAAAGGCTTGAACTATGCGATAACACCGAGGTATATTCCGAAAGTAGATTTAATAACCGCAGTTGAAGAAACAGCTATAAAATTAGATCCTGAAGAAGCCGAAGAATACAGAAGTAAGGTTAGATCAGTCCTAGATTCATCTAGGCGAACTAAAACTAACCTCTCTAACCTAGAAAGGAGAGCGGTCTTTTCCCTTAAGAATGACCCAACGATCAAAATTCTCCCGATAGACAAAGGAAACGCGACTGTGGTAATGGATATGGACACTTAGAACAGTAAGATCCAAGAATTACTAGACTAATAAGTGAAAGGTACTGAGTTCGAATCTGAGAGTAAAGTGCTTGGGAAAAAATTATATATAACATATGAATTCGACTCAAGTGCGAAAACAGTCCTTGTCACCGAAACGTCGCGCTCAAAAAGCAAAAACTCACATTTTGACAGTAAATGTTTAAACTAATAAATCTTGAATTGAATATCACTGAGTTCCAACATGCTTCATTATATTATCCAAATCCACCTGTTTGGTTGGAGAAATAATTTTACTATTACTAGTCTTCCTTAAAAATATCTTTCCACTTTTTATCCATCAATATTCCCAGTTGCTACCTTTTTTAAATTTACGGGCATTCGCATGCACTTTCTTTTTTACGGGAGTAGTAATATAAGGCCGGAGCTACTCCACTTCAAGGTCACCCATGTAAATCTTATGGGATTTATTTCAAGGTCAATTGAGTTTTCTCATTATGCCAGAACGCGCTCCACGCCTCAAGGACGTTTGAAGGATGCTTTTGTCGGGGAATTTAAATTATCGGTGCAGGTCAAGGTCAAAGTAAAAATAGAAATTGCAATATCATCTTCATCATCATATTACAATTCTTAGAAAGTCTAAAAGTGTAGTGGTCAAGGTCAAAGATTATTAATCTGTAGGGATATCGTATAACATTTCTTAGAAGTGTAAAAATAGAATAAGTTCATGGAAAGAAGAAAAAGAAGAAGAAGCCTAGGTTAGCGGTTTTGAAGGATGTAGATTTATAATAAAAGGCTTCCTTGGGTGTGTGTGATTTAGTATTAGCAGAAATGATGAAAATGGTAGTATGCAAGATAGGAAACGCAAGAAAAGAACAAGTATTAACTATTGTGGAGCGAAAGAAACGGTTGGAGGTGTTGATACGAAAAATTAAAGATTTAAAGGTAGATTTAGAGGTGTATGAAATAAATAGAAGAATGAGACAGCTTCGAGTATGGAAATAAAAAAGAACAAGTATGAATTATTGTTGAGTGAAAGAAGAGGTTGGAGGTGTTGATATGAAAAATTAAAGATTTAGAAGGTAGATTTAGGGGTGTACGCATTTTCACATATAAATTTCTAATGCTTGTTTTTAAGAAAAGTCTGTAAATTTTTTAAATCATGTAAAATTTGGGATTTTGTTCTTCCAAATATTAAGTTACCCAATTAGATGTTTCATTACGGAAATTTGTATCCTATAAAAAGAATCTTTTAAAAACTATTTATGTATAATATTTTAACTAAATAAATAGATAATCATGTAACAAAAACAAATTTCATCTTATTAAAACTGTGTTGTAGTTGATGTGAATATTTTACCTTAAGGAAAAAAGAATTAAAACATTTATTTTCACAACCTCTACACATTATAGGTGATCTGAATATTTCACTATAAGAAATAAAGTAAAATAGAAAAAATAAACATTTATTTACAAATAACACTAGTCTAACAATTATATTATATAGTGATGAGAACGTTGGAAATGTACGAGGTGAAGCTGAAGATGAAGAGTTTAAAAATAAGAAGGGTGCAAAATAAATAAATAATGTGATATGAAGTTTGATTTTTAACTATATTATAAAATCATAAGTTCGCATTTTCGCATATAAATTTCTAATGCTTGTTTTAAGAAAAGTATGTACATTTTTAAAAATCATGTAAAATTTGAGATTTTGTTCTAAATATTATTATTATTATTATGTTACCGAATTAGATGTTTTATTACGGAAATTTGTATCCTATAACAACAATCTTTTAAAAACTGTATTTAAGTATAATATTTAACGAAATAAATGGATAATCTTGTAACGAAAAACAAATTTCATCTTACTAAAACTTTAGTGACATCAAAGAGATTTTGAACTTGGAAAAATTGTGCAAAGTCGTTATGCAACTACTTATGATTTTTTACTGTTTATGTTTAATTCCACATGTAAAATTGCAATACTTTTTTGATGTATAATTTTCTACACTTTATAGTTATAGGTGATGTGAATATTTCACCTTAAGGAAAAAAGTAAAAAGAATTAAAACGTTTATTTTCAAAACCTCTACACATTATAGGTGATCTGAATACTTCACTATAAGAAAAAAAAGCCGAAAAAAGAATTAAACATTTATTTTACAAATAACCGCAACAACAATTAAAACTACTGTAACGTACAAAAATTCCTCTGCGTAAATTCTGTTTAATTACTAAAAAAATTATCTACTTTAACTCCTTCTCTATATGTACTAAACGCACTACTCGTACAATTCGTGTTTAAAACATTACAGTAATTTTACATGTCTTCTATTGTGTAATTTAACAAACATCCGGTTAATGTGAATAATTCTATCAAAAGTAAATAGGTGTGACATCTGTCGGCGTGTAGCCAAACTCTGTATTACTTAATGGTTGTAAACACCAATACTTTAAGTTAGTTTACGAAATTCTCGTAAGAGGGCGAGGTTAAGGTATCGAATAACCAATAGGAAATTTATTGAACATAAATCTAATAGATCAAAATTCAGTTTAGATAACAAAAATTTTCACTTTCTTCTCCGCCATTTTGGAGGCACTACGAAAATTCTGTGATTTCTTTTACACTTGCTAATATACGAAATTGTTTCGGATTCTGGTAAAAGATGTCAAACCAATAGGAATTTCTACCAAATTTTCTAGTCCTATTGATCGCATAGTTTGCGGATTATAAACAAAATTTAATAGTGTCCAATAAGGGGGAACGGAACCCATACAATCTACAAGTATAAAACATTAGATTCGTTTTTACATTTATTGCACGCATTACAACGTAGTGGTAAGCTCGTAAACTTCTTTTATCTTCGTGCTCACCTACCCTTACTTTTTTTTAGCAATTAGATTTGATGAGATTAGATTAGCTTAGATCAGACTATCTATCGATGTGGTTAGCGAAAATAGAAACCGAAACATAAAAGTAACAGGAAACCTTATTAATCGTCACATATTTTGAAACTGGCTTCTCGGATATTACTGTAAATTGGGTTATATGTAACTACATCTACTTCATGCGTGCTGTTTAACTATTTTCCTGATAGTGGTTATATTTTCCATTTATGGAACTGGTGTGAGGTAACCAGCGTTAACAGGTCAGATTAGTGCATGTTTTATTTCGTATATATCTATGACTTCCTCATTATCCTATAACTCATTTGGAGGGATACGAAGGTACTAAAACAACAATTGATTAGTTATTGATTAGAAGTACACACTGTAAATATACATACCTACCGATAACTAGTTGCAAATGCAAATCTCAACGTACTATTAATATTCAACACATACACAAAATATTTTAGTGCTTCATATAACGTTACTGGCAACATTACTCTTGCGGCTTTCAATATTCTTTTTGGAATGCAAACCTCATCATTGATGTGGGTCGAATTGGCGGCCATTTGCATAGCTACTACTGTTCAGAGGCAGACTCCTCACGTCATAAAGATATAAATATTTAACACCGTTATGCAGCTGTTATTGTAGAACTGCTATCAACTTGCTATTTTTTTCATTTTGAATAGAATTTAACTGCTATTTCATACTTTAGGATAAAACTCACTATTTTTTTACTTCTCATTGTAAATATATTTGGAATTTTGTATTCAATATAAGTTATTAGGGTCACAATTTAACTGCTATTTCATACTTTAAGATAAAACTCGCTATTTGCTATCTCAACGCACTGTAAATTGGTATGACTATAGGTATATCATTCCCGTATAAAGGTTACTTAACGATTATTTTGATTTTGGGTGTAAATTTGAACTTTAGCGTTTAAAAATGTATTTGTTATAATTTTGGTGTACAACGGCAGCAAGTTTCTGTTTTGGTAACTGTAAATAATTTTCTTACGCGCTGTTAGCGTAAATTTTTTAAGCCTCTCTTTCAGGGGTAATTGAGTGGAAGGCCTTCCATCGTGAAAAGAGAAACATATTATAAATATTGTAAGTATTTTTATCTCTATTTTATTTTTTTGGTAAAGCGGTTATGTGCTGGATTAAATCCGCTCTGAGTACTTGCGAAAGTTAATTAAATTAATATTTTCTTTGGGGTGTACACATATAGTATATAGTATATCTATTATTTGGAAATGTTCTGGGTTATAATTTTGGGAAACATTAACGGGTTAATGATTGTGTAATTATATTTATAAACTTTCCTAAGGCGTTGTTTATACTACGCAGATAGCCGAGTTATTATTATTATTATTATTTTTGTTGTTCACTGCTACCATTAAACCAAATAATTATCTTTTTACTTCAAAATATAACGATACGTTCGAGAGATTCATTATCTTATTCTTCCCGTCCTTTGTGAATGTTACCCTTTCCTTCCTGTACTTACCAGCACCTACATTACTATCCAGGAGTTGGGGTAGTACTGCGTTCGACTTCCGGGGAACAACTCCTGGCGCCTGTTAAATAAATACTTCTGACCCCGCCCGCCTCCTATGAGTTAGACGGTGTATTTCTAACAGCAGATAAGTGTAGGACTTACCGTCTGTTGTATTTGCTAACTTCTTTTTGTTTCTTTGTCTACGTTCTTTTATCTTACGTCATACTACTTTAGAAAAAATAATAAAAAAAAACTAAACTACACTAAACTACACTTAACACTCTAAGGATCTATATTGTCCAAGGCACGAAACACTAGTTCTGCATTCCGACCAGTTTTTTCGGCCGATGCCAACTCGTCCGTGGCCTCAGCTAACTCCTTAGTTAGCCGGGCCACACGATTGCTAAGTTCAGCCACACGATCTTGGTTCGAAATGCAGAAATCACGCAGCCACTCCAAATTTGTTTCCGCAGATGATGCAGCCTTACCGCGGGCTCGGGGGTTGACACGTCTCAGGAGTTGGTGCCCTTGCGAAGGCATGTCGAGCAGCAGGAGGTTTTACCCCACGCATCCACGCCGGCGATGCTACCGCGGTAGTAGCAGGAGAGATACTGTAAGCGGAATATAAATCACATTAATAATGCAATCATCATACATAAATTAAGAAATAAGTAACTTACTTTTCGAAGTAGCGTGCAAAGTCTTCTTCGACATCACTGTCCCGGATACTTATTACAGGAATATCTGCAGGTGATGATAATGGTGGTAGTGGCTGCGGTAGTGATACAGCAGTACTGCTAGCTGGCTGCACCAGCAAGTGCTGCAGTATTTGTGGTTTTTCGTTTTTCTTTTTTAAACTCAATTTGGTTTTTTTGGATAAAGACGCCATTGTAATGTATATAAGTATACGTGTGTTATTTCAATGTAGATGTACATATAATAACTGAATAAGAAGTGCAATGTTAAACGTATATATAGGTGTAGGTTTTGTTAACGTCGGCAAAACAAGCGGAAATGATAAGGGTAATGAACGAACATATGTGAGAGTAGTTCGTTAACTTAAATAAGATTAAGGGACTAACCCAAGATATGAATATAAATTTCTAATGCTTGTTTTAAGAAAAGTATGTACATTTTTAGAAATCATGTATAATTTGAGATTTTGTTCTAAATATTATTATTATTATGTTACCGAGTTAGATGTTTTATTACGGAAATTTGTATCCTATAACAAGAATCTTTTAAAAACTGTATTTAAGTATAATATTTAACGAAATCATGTAACGAAAAACAAATTTCATCTTACTAAAACTGTAGTGACATCAAAAAGATTTTGAACTTGGAAAAATTGTGTAAAATCGTTATGCAACTACTTATGATTTTTTACTGTTTATGTTTAATTCCACATGTAAAATTGCAATACTTTTTTGATGTATAATCTCTACACTTTATAGTTATAGGTGATGTGAATATTTCACCTTAAGGAAAAAAGTAAAAGAATTAAAACGTTTATTTTCAAAACCTCTACACATTATAGGTGATCTGAATATTTCACTATAAGAAAAAAGCCGAAAAAGAATTAAACATTTATTTTACTAATAACAACAATTAAAACACTTTAGAAAAAATAATAAAAACTAAACTACACTAGTTCGTTAACTTAAATGAGGTTAAGGGACTAACCCAAGGTAATTATGTGATCTATAAAATTAGTAGCAAAATTTTTGACAACAGGTAGTATAATCAATTGGATGTCAAACTTTAATTGTTGGCAATTTTCTATAATTTTGGAGGTATCATATTACATTATATTAAGGTAATTTTGAGGTGTGTCAAATTACGTTTCATGACAATTTCGGGGGTTGTCAAATTTACATTTTTACACAATTTTGTGGGGGTCTCAAATTACATTTTTTGGTAATTTTGGGGTGTCAAATTACATTTTTTGGTAATTTTGGGGTGTCAAATTACATTTTTGGTAATTTTCGGTGTCAAATTACATTTTTGGTAATTTTGGGGTGTCAAATTACATTTTTGGTAATTTTCGGGTGTCAAATTACATTTTTGGTAATTTTCGGTGTCAAATTACATTTTTGGTAATTTTCGGTGTCAAATTACATTTTTGGTAATTTTGGGTGTCAAATTACATTTTTTGGTAATTTTCGGGTGTCAAATTAAATTTTTTGGCAATTTTTGGCAATTTTTGGGGGTCATTCACCCCACGGGAAATGCCCAAAAAATGTCAAAAAAAGGTAACTTTAAGAGTTTTGGTTGTCAATCTTTTACGATATTGAAAGGCGGTCTTGGTTCATTACATATATATGTATTGTCTTATGCGCTTTACTATTTTATAACCTTGCTCTATTTCTTATCTTTTGAAGGACATCAATGTTCCATAAACTCGTTGACCATCGGGTTATTGTACCCTCTATCGTTAACTTGAGAAGGTATATAAACCGATGATGTACGGTAAGATGGCAGATATCGCAGCTTAAAGTTAAAGAGCGATTACCTTCCGACAATTGTCTTTGTAATAGTTCTAAAGTGTTTTTGTAGTCTGAAAATAGTTAACAAAACGGTCACTCCCCAGTTACGCTGATTTTTTTAAATTGTTCGTGTGTGTTTGTGTGAATTTAAATAATATTTGTTTACATTTAATATTATAGCTTCTAAGGTAAATAAGCAGTTAAAATAATTAGATATGAATATAAATTCGGTTTCTGTTACAAGTAGTGAATTAATTAAGGTAATTCGCAAAGCTATTAAACTATTGAAAACTAAGGATGAAATAACCAGACATATTCATATGTTAAGAAATAATATCAGGACTTTGAAAAATTTATTAAAATTCAAATGTATACTGTAAATGAAAATCCACTTAGACTTGAAAGTAATTTATCAATTCTCAAATGTTATCTGGCGAAATTAAATCAATTAAGACAGACTTTAGATAAAAGAGGCGCTGGTGTAGCAATTAGTTCAAGTAACTTACAGTGGCACGATGTACAATCTTGCTTCAATGACAGATTACTTACAGGTATTATAGTCAATTTAAATATTAAAGATCCGCTAGTATTCTTGAAATGTGCTTATAAAAGTTTTTCGAGAAAAATTAATGTAATGTTACGACAATCAATGCTTAAAGTAAATGTCGTTTTAGCCTGTCATTTCATTCAACCTCAAAACCTTGAGCTTGACTTAAAAACGTTTGCTTCCAAAAATTAAATTATAGATGTTGGTACCGATCTTAAACAATGGTACAAAACGCGTGTATTCGATAAACTTCAGGCAAAATTAGAAGAGTTTGCGGAAAGGGATTCGGGATGGGCATTGCAAGAAATTTTACACTTAAAGGTTAATATTAACAATTACATTCCTATAAGGGGAGGTGTTTCGACGTATGTTAAAGTACCTAATTTCATAGCAATGAAGCGGGCAGTTGTTAATGTAAAAAATAATGATGAATACTGTTTCTTGTGGGCCATAGTATCTGCTTTATTTCCAGTACAAAATCATAACGATAGAGTTTTTAGTTATCCTCATTTTAGCGATATTTTAAAATATGAATCTATTCAGTTTCCTATTAAATTAAACGACATCGGCAAATTTGAAAAGTTAAACAACCTTTCAATTAACTTATATTGTGTAAAGGGTAAAAAAGTGTTTCCATTTTTATTAAGTAAGAACCACATGAATAACAGAGAGTCAATTAATTTACTGATTTTACCTTGCGATTCAAATAACAAATGTGGTGCAGAAGAAGGTATACCAAGTTACATTAATAGTAATAATAATACATTTTATCACTTTACTTGGATAAAAAGTATGTCAGCTCTGTTTGCCAAGCAACTATCCAATAGGGATCATAAAAAAATTTTTTGTAATCGATGTCTGAATCATTTCTCTACAAACATACTTTTAGAAAAGCATATAGCTCGTTGTCACGAATTTAATACGTGTTCCTCTAGATTACCGATGAGTGACGATGAAAAATTTTTGGAATTTAAACATTTCACATATCAAGAAAAAGTACCGTTCGTCATTTATGCAGACCTTGAAAGCATACTTGAAAAATCCTCTCAGGTAGACGATGAAGGAAGTAATACTCGTGTATGTGAAAAACATGTTCCCTTTAGTATAGCTTATTATTTGAAATGTTCTTATAACGACTCATTATCTAAATTTCAGTTGTACAGGGCGAGGATTGTATTACGTGGTTTGTTAATGAATTATTAAATTTGGCGTATTGGGTTAACAATATACTTAATATGGTTGTACCAATGGATAACCTAACACAAGATCAGATTAAAGATTATGAGAATGCGGTAGTATGTCATATTTGTAGGAAACCATTTACGGGGATAATATTAAAGTTAGAGACCACGATCATTTGACAGGAAGTATAGATCCGCGGCACACAGAGGTTGTAATTTAAATTTTAAGGTGTTCCATGTTATACCTGTAGTATTTCACAATCTTAGTGGTTACGATTCACACTTTATTATTCGCGAATTAGCAAACGGTTTTCCGGGCCAGGTCAAACTTTACCGTTAAATAAAGAAAATACATTTCATTCACCAAATTAGTCAACAATACAAAGATACACTATAGGTTTATTGACTCCTTTAGGTTCATGAGTAGCAGTATTGAGAAATTGTCATCATATTTGGAGAATGATAAAAAAATATTACCCGATCAAATTGTAATAGTGATAATGAATTTAATTTATTAGTTTGTAAGGAGTCTTTCCATATGAATATGTTGATTCTTGGGATAAACTTAATGAAACTACTTTACCTCCAAAACTGCATTTTTAGTAAGCTTCAAAACAAAGATATTACGGATAAAGATTATATGCATGCCGTTAATGTTTGGAATACGTTTAGACTTGAAACGTTAGGTCAATACTCAGATTTATATCTAAAACAGATGTTTTACTTTTGGCGGATGTTTTGAAAATTTTCGTCGAACCTGCTTAAGCGCATATCAACTGGACCCTCTTTATTATTATACAGCGCCAGGTTTGGCATTTGATGCAATGTTAAAAATTTCTCAAGTTAGATTAGAACTTTTTACCGATATCGACATGGTTATGTTCATTCTAGTATCCCAACGAGCTTTTTAATTTATTATGATATTAACAACCTTTATGGAAGAACAATGGAAGAATTTTTACCATATGGGGAATTTTCTTTCATCGATGAGCCTAATATTGAATGCATATTAAATAATCCTAACGATTCAGACATTGGGTTCATCATAGATTGTGACTTGGATTACCCCACACAGTTACATGAGTCCCATAGCGATCTACCTTTGGCACCTGAGCACATGATACCCCCAGCCCCGTATTCCAAATCCAAATTAAAGAAATTATTGCTCACATTGTACCCAAAACGTAACTACGTTCTTCACTATAGGAATTTAAAATGTATTTAGAGCAGGGATTAAGACTAGTTAAAGTAAATCGGGTTTTACGTTTCAAACAGTCGGCGTGGTTAAAAACATATATAGCTTTGAACACAATGTTAAGGCAGGAATCAAAAAACAAATTTGATAAGAACTTTTTTAAATTAATGATTAATAGCGTTTTTGGTAAACTTATGGAAAATGTTCGCAAATATAAGGATGTGCGTTTAGTCACAAAATGGGAAGGTCGCTTTGGGGCTCGCGCACTTATATCCAAACCCAATCTTCACAATTGTACTATATTTGACAACATGATTATAATAGAAATGAACAAATTGGAAGTCTTTTTGAATAAACCTATATATGCAGGATTTTCGGTATTAGATGTTTCAAAAACCTTTTTATATGATTTTCATTATAATTATATTTTAAAGAAATTTAAAAATAATGCCAAACTCTTGTATACGGATACAGACAGTCTTGTGTATGCCTTCTCTGTACCCGACATATATCAGAGTATGAAAGAGGATATTAATAGATTTGATACCTCAGACTATGATCCCGATAACGTTTATAACATTCCATTAGTTAACAAAAAAGTGCCAGGCTTAATGAAAGATGAAAATCACGGTAAAATTATGTTAGAGTTTGTTGGTTTACGCTCAAAAATGTATGCATATTCTGTTAACCAACACAAAGTTGTAAAGAAGTCCAAAGGTTCTACATCGGCTAGTGTCAGACAAGTTACATTAGATGATTATAAAAGGGCTCTGTTCGACTATAACATTGTAAAGCGTCACCAGCGTCTTATAAGATCAAAAAAATTCGGTGTTTACAATAAAACAAAATAAGGTGGTTCTTAGTCCTTATGATGATAAAAGATTAATACATTTTGGGTTAACTGATACTCGTCCTTGGGGATTTAATGTTACATGATCTTATACTTTTCTTTTGTTGTTGTAGAAATCATAAAATGAGTATTAAAAAATCTCTAAAAAAAATGGATGAGGAATTGCAACATTCCTCGCAAGAAATTTATAAAAATTTTTGAAGCATGCCTTAATGGGGAAGGGTTCTATAGAGGTTTATATTCTAGTTGCTAACATACTTCAGAACATTGTAATACCTGATGAATGCTTTAAGTGGTATGCTGAGAATGCAGATGGAGCGTGTATCGATACGATTAACACATTATTTAACGTAAAGGTTAAGTTAGACCGTTATATTAAAATGTTATTAGAAGTTTGTGTAGAAAAGATTTTATAACTGATATAGAATTAGAAAATGTAATTGGTCAAATTAATGTTTCCTTAAATTTAAAAATTTCTTTTAAAAGATATGTATGTAACTTGCTAAACGATAATGATAATTGCTTTACACCTAAAGTACAATATAGTATCGAAAATATTAAGAAACATTATCATGACATTACTTGGGCTACTAACGAATTTATTTCAACTGCTGCTTATTATGCTAACTGTAAATCACTTAAGCTATATATCGATGTAATTAATGAGCAAAACTTTAAATACACTTTTGAACCGTCAAAAAATTATGAACATTTCACAATATACAACTGGATTCTGGAAAACGTTGAAAAAGGTCGGAAAGGCGAACGGTTAGGCTGGACAAGCGGACCTGACTCTGGGAAATGGCCATCAGTTAAGTTTGAGGACTACAGAGACACTTTAGATCTAATACATAAGATAATTAGATAGATTAAACAAAAATTATGTATATATCAGTATGTTTTTATTAATAAAAAATAAATTACAATTTGTCTTTTATTATTATTTTTCTTACAGAAATTACATCCTATGTTAGTCTGTACCTTAAGTACACTATATTACAATAATTGATTATTCATATTAGTCGATACCTATACAAGCGGGACATTTATATCCGTTATTAAACCAATAGTGATGCTTTCTACAGTAATTTAAGTGTTCCAAACTACTTGTTGTTTTTACCGGCATTATTGAAATACAAATGAGCTTATTATACAATCCTCTATTGCTTATAAATTTGAGTTTTATTTCTAGTTAAGTAGTTAACAATAATATGCTTATAAAACTTTATTGTCATCGTCGATCCACGAGTATTCGTTTAATCCCAACCATTTCACGTACACTTTATTCTTCTTACGTCGAATGACCTTTTCCACCAAGTACACATCCGGATATTTAGCTTTTTGCAGTTCCTGTCCATAAAATCCACCTAGTATAGGTGTATCTTTCATGTCTTCTAGCAAGTACGTGACCGGATTGGTTACGCGTACTTTAACAATCTTGAAAAGTTCACTAGACCAGTTTGGTATATAACCTTTATCAAAGATGCTTTTAAATTTACTAATGCGGACTATGTCACCCACCATAAACCGATGGTTTTATTAAAGATTTTCAGATTCGAATATACATTAAGCTTTGTGTTAGCATTTACTTCGCTAGGTTTCATTCCGATCGTTCGATGTTTACGGTTATTGTACTCTGTCGTCACTTCTTCGAGAAGTGGACCAATCCATACGTATTTTCCATGCACCCCAAATTTTTATACAGGGTATTCTTGATTGTCCTAATCACTCTTTCTGCTATGCTAGCCTTTTTAGTGCTGTAGGTGGAATAGTGATTAATGTTATGTTTTATCATCAGGTTAGCGAAATGCTTATTGTAGAACTCTTTTCCAGCATCTGTTTGAAGATTTTGGGAGTCCGTTCTTTAAAATGGTTTGCATAGCTTTCATAACTTCTACCCCGTCTTCGTCTTCAAACCTCTCGTCCATAGGTATTTAGAGAAACAGTCGATAACTACCAGGATGTATCTGTAGCCCTTATTCTGTTTGGAGTAAGGTATAAATTCAGCTAAATCGGCTTGCCATAGATCATCGAATCCCTTAATAATAGTGCGTCTACGAGGGAAATTTTTGCGTGCCGGTTTATGCAACTCGTTTACCACTTGTTCCATCCTTCCTTATCGTTCCATCCTTTACTTAACGTTTCTTTAGTTGCATTTAAATCTGCTTGTACTACCTCAACATAATTACGAACATCATTTATAAGCGACGTCACTAACTGAAGACAAAACTCGAGGTAAACTTTATTTATGGCATCGGAGTTTTCTTGAGGATCAGCTACCGCTCTTAAGCGGTTCCCATTTAAATGGAACCTCGTCAGTTGATAGTGCTGTAAGGTTAGCGCGTCTTGAGGTTCGATGGGATCGGCTACGTTAGTTAAACGCTTATTTTCGACATTAAACTTATCGTCGGTAATGGAGAATTGTGATTTTAGCAGTTTATGGAATTGAGCGTGAACATGAGAGCGTCCAAACTTGTCCATCATTGCGCGAACTATAGTTGACTAAAAAAGTTTTTGGAGGGTTTCTCAATATATCCATCTTCGTATAGTTCTTCCAAGACTGATATGATATCATTAACGAGACCAGTATTACCGGCCATTTTTTCAGCCCACAGGACCTCCAAATCTTGAATCAATTCATGCACGTTGTTCCAGTATTTGTATTCAACTGGTCGTCCAATTTCTTTGAATATTGTAACTTCACCCCCCTTTTTCTCCTTCACCTCCACCTTCTCCAGTAAGGGTTTAATTATCCCTGTATATTTTTTGGCACGTGTACCTTTCAATTGTTCATCCGGGTTGTTATCACGACGAGCTGCATTAGTTGCAATTAAGATTTGTGTATAGTTCGTCTCGTCTTCGCTAGTTATTAGACGTTTGTCTGGTTCATTCATTATTATTAGATCATACAGACCACTCGTACCATTATACCGAACTCCCTTAATAATCAAATCCTTTCCGTCTATCTTTACCGGTGTCTTGCCAATTGCCCACTTATCGCTTGAAATGTCGTAAAGAACTCCATAAGTGGTATCAATTGCATTCGATGCATCGCTTAGCATGCGTTCTATGTATATTCGTGGTAATGGATGATATTGTTCCAGAAATTCTCTCGATGCAGAGGTATTGAGTGAAATAGAATCGGTGGTATTCGCTACATGTTCTTCTTCTTCCACTTGGGGTGTAATTTCTCCAATCACACTAGTCTCAAGGAACGATGGTGTCTCTTGACGCAGAGGATTTCTTTGAAAATACGGAAGTTGTGCGAATGGACTAACATAATTACTACTACTACTAAAAGAAGATGATTTTCGTTTGTTAATTCCTCGCAAATGATAAGGTATTGACGGTGTGGTACCATACTGCTGAATCGGCGACCTTTTCTTTTTGATAGGGGAGGAATGACGTTTCAGTGACGGTTTTGTGAATACCTCCACCTCCTCCTCCTCCTCCTCAGCATCCTCCGGCTCCGTCTTTACTAGCGGTTCGATTTTCTTTGCAATGTTTGCAAGTGGTTCAATGAGTGGTTTGTAAGTTTTAGTGAAATTTGCCTCTTTAGTAAATCGATCCTCCTTAAGATGATCATATTTTTGCTGTATAGCTTTACGAACTTGAATTATACGTTTTGTCAACGCTAATCTTTCGTTGTCCATCGGTGCGGATCAGCAATAAAACAGGTCTAACAGGTAAATAAACAGCTCTGTTTAAAACAGGTCAGTTTAAAGCAGGTCTGTTATGTACTCTGTTGAAACGGGGGCTGTTTACTTGTAGGCTGTTTTTTCCCAAATGATATTTTAACGATACTGCTATGGTATTATATACTGATCTAAGCCTTTCCTAAAACGGCCGTTTTTTACTTCAGCGTCTTTATTTATTACCAGGAATCCGTATCGATTTCGCCAACTCTCTGAGCACATGTCTCGAAACAATTGCATGCTTACAATTGGGGCGACATGATCTTCATGTATGTGACGCAAATTCAAATCATCCTGTTCGAGGAGCACTATTAAATTGGCGTTATCTCTAATCAGCTGTTTGGGGATTTTAGTATAGGTTTGACCCAAGTAGAAGCAGTCAATGTTATTATGACGTCCCATTGAAAAGTACGCTCTAATATGGTTTTGTTTTCGCAAGCGATATCGTCGAAGATAAACACTGAATTGGGTTTTGCCTCGCTCGGTTCCATAATGTCAGGATTATCACTGAAGCAATAATAACCAATATCTTTCATGGGATCTAGAATTTCACCCAAGAGTCGATATTTTTCTTGATTCAACGATTTTTAATAGACATACACGTGTTTTAAAAGAAGACCGTTCGGTTCAGTTAGGAGACAAATCATGGTGTTTTTTTTCCACAATTGGAAGGACCACAAATTATAGCGCGTACGCTGTTTGGAAGTAACTCTCCATGCCGTTGTATCTCGCTGTTTGCAGCTTGAGTTAAATCATCGAGATTTACAATAGGTAGTTTTTGAGTTTGAACCACTACTCGCATGTTGTTGTTGTTGTTGTTGTTGATCAGTGTCTATCCGAAATAAAACTGCACAACTTGTCAATATGGTTCTTTATTTTATACATCTAATATTACAATAGATTATTATTATTATTATTATAACATATTATAGTTTTTTCACTTCTCCCGTCAAAGGATTGTATTGCACCATGGCATCATGTAATATGAGACAATAGACAACGATACCGGGTTCAAACACCTCCAACGCTTCCATTTCAAGTTTTACATCTACAGTCGAGTGTTTTAGTGATTCATTTTGTTTCGAGCAATCCATTACGAATATTGGACATGTCTTGAATTGCGAATAGTCAAATAATGCATCCTCATGATTGTTGATCGTGTAATATTCTCTTCGAAAATTTCAATAATTTTGGTAGGCTATTATGTACTTGTTGACGTTGAAATCCAGATGCATCGCTTCGTATGGGTAACTTTCCGAGTTGAGGTGTAACTTTAGATTGCGAATATTCACGTTATCGAAATCGGCCGCTCTTTCCGTCGTTGAAAACTTCTTCCCCTTTTGAAAAGCTACAATTGTCCAGCGAGGTTTCTCCAATTGAGTGGAAGTTTTAATTGGCCATATGTCCGACTGTGTCTGTTTTAAAGCTGGTAATTCATATAGTTCCCATTGACGAAACGGAATCATAATGGTTGTATTTTTATTGATTTTTTGGAACAGACTTAGTTTAGCACTGTCGCTTAGCATCACATGCGGAATCTTCCATTGAATTTTATTTAACGTTATTTTAGCGTCGTCTGCGGTACCCTTATAACAATCAGCATCGCTTCTGGAACGTATTAACACCAACTCCTGTCGCATATTCACGATAACTTGCTGATAATCTTCCATACTTCCGAATATGTGTTTTAGAGGTATACAGACGGTAAAATGTTTTTCTTTGTTGCTTTTAGCGTGTTCCACTTGCAACGGTTCCTCATTCCTCGGTGACCATCCCAAATGCTGTAAACCTTTGCTTTCATTCCATGTGTACGATACGTATCCTTTGAGTGCGGATGTTATACCCGGATTTCTACATGTATCCACTTTCTGACCTCCTAACTCGTAACGTATTTCCTCGAAAAGGTATGGTGCAAAGTTGTTTGTTAGATAACGTGTTTTTACACCGGCTCCTTCTATCGTATATTGCGGTTACCAAATCTTGACTCTGTATCAATATACGGATCTCATCGGATAATCCATAATTAGAAGAGCCGTACGGAAGATATGTATGAATATCAGACTTGGTGATGGTCTCATCAAAACGTGCGCTTTGAAAGATGTTTAACGAATCTGCCATTTCTATGTGGTTTTAACCCTATAGATTCCAAAAGTACTTTTCGCCAGACGTTAATTCACCAGCACGCTCCCTGCTTGAGTAAACCATTGTAGGCTCACGTCCTGTATTTATAGTATCATTGAGGAAAGATGGAAGTGGACCTTGGTTAATTCTTAAGCCCATATTCTTTTAGTTCCAGTCGTACCGTAAATGGTTCGCTCTCCCGAAATCGATTAATTCACCCTTCTGGTTCGTTAATTTAATTGAAATATTACCGATAGTATTGGTGTTGACTACCAAATACTGAGGATTGCTAAATTTTGTCTAAACGATAGCCTGGTGGGACAGACACGTCTATTTCATACAGCACCTTCGCTGGATTCCCGTTTCTATACGAACCTTTGACAATATTACACTCTATGTGAATATTTGTATGTTTAATTATTTGTATATCTAATACAGAGATATGTAAAACGTTAGCTTTCAATATCACCGGTTCAAAACCTAGCATACGTCCAATGGAATCCTTTTGAGTAAAATCTATGTCAAATTCACAGCTAAGCTCGCACTTGAGCGTGTTATTATTTGCCCTTAAACTAAAGAGACTTGTAGGAATGTGCGTTTTATATAGATGCTCAGTTCTTCCAACTCGTATGCGCCATGTGGAATTTCAATAGCGTTGAGTTCTGTCGCTTTTATGTAATAAAATTTATCGTTTCCAGCGTGTATATTCCTTATGCTATTACAACCGTAAAATCCGACGACACCGATTACGTAGGTTTTCTCGGAATTAAGTTCGATCGGGGGGTAAAAGTTATTACTCGCTATGTTACCAACACCCTCTACACTGAAGGTGATTGACATGGTGACTGTATGTTCCCAACTACTGAATACGCTATTTATATAGAAACTTTAAACAGAGATGTCCACAATTTGTGGTACCGAATTGTTGCTCTTGAGAGTAATTATGGTATATTTTACAATCGTGAAAATAGTCCAGAACTTCTCTCGGTGGTGGAATATTTCCGAAACTATCATAGTACTATACGCTTCCATCACGTTTTTTGTAACAAACCCAATGAGTACCACGTCCCTTTTGGTTATCTAAATTAATAATACCAGCCTCGTTATTCCATGATAATTTTGGCATATTATCTGTCATAAACACACCCCTAAAGTATGGTACATTCCTTGCGTGCTCTCTTAGCTCTACATCAGTCAACGGTCTTTTCGGTCATTTTTGAAGTTTTTTTTTTTTTATTTATTATTGGTTTCAAGTGCAAAGCCATACCTCCTCCTGACCGATAGGGTTTCAAAAATATCACCCCACCGGTTTTCTTTCCTACAGCGATGGCCTCCATTGTATGATTATGGCGCGAAGTTTCATCTAACATTTTCCTTGCACTACTCGATGCGTTAACTGCTTTTGCAATACCCGCTGCCCCTCCAGCTAAAGCACTGACCGCAGATAATCCGCAAATAACGGTATAAGAAATGGTAAAATCCACCCTCTTTAGGTAGCGGAATTACTCTGGGAACGCTTACTTTCCCTTCCCACCTAATATTTTTACAGTCAGTTTTGCTGCTGTAAGAGCTGATTTTATAGCCTTTATAGTTCTAGGACTGTTTTTCATTTTCTTGCTAATTATTCCATGTAATTTCAATAGACTGCTACGGGATCGTTTTGTTCTGCTAACACCCATCCCTAACTTTCGTTTTGCCTTCATTATACCTGCTACAGCTAAAGCCTCTGTGCGTTCACCTAACTTTGCGTCGGGTGCCTTAACACGGTCCCAAGCTTTTCTTTCCAAAATATATTCAGCTCGATGTCTACTAACCAAGTCTTTACTATCCCTATAACTGATATCGTGAGCTTTGCAGTGAGCGTCTAGAAGGTTGATACCTGGATCACCACGCTGAAGCCTTTTATCTAATTTAGTTCCGGGACCACAATACTGATACCCTGGAATATGGAGCTCAACGGGTAGCTTATTAATGAGAGTATTAACCAGACCACCCACGTGCACTTCTCCGCTTCCAAACTAACATTGTTTGTGTGAAGGAGGAATTGTTATATTTATAGGTAACGATCAAGAACAGGCAGATTTTTATCAATATTTTATTTATTCATATATGTGATACAGCAAATAGCTAGGTCGATAATGCAATAGCTCCATCATACAAACTGTATTGTGAGAATTTATATCATACTTGTAATTTAACACATTTTCAAAGTCATGATAAATGTTATCGCTGTTTGTTTCATCATCACCAAACGTAATCGTAATCTATCCAGCGCCAAATTTTCCCACAGTCCTCTTCTTGCATTACGATAAGCAAAGGACCACACTATCATATTATACACTACATTTTTAGTCTCATCAATAACAACTTTCCTCATTATGATGTATCTACTCTTCATTTAATCAAGAAATAAAAGTCACTATTTGCAATTAAAATATTTATAGTTTTATTTTCAAACAATTATACATGGATATACATTATTATTATTATTATTATTATTATTATTATTATTATTATTTTACAGAAATGTTAAATTCGTTGTCTTTCCTACAGTTCCGGTACTGGTGATGTACACGTCTTTCTCAGCCAGACCTTGTTTAAACGTTTCAATGCGATCTTCTTTTTTGAAGTATTCATAAAATCGTAAAGGAAGTATACACTTAAAGTTTTCAGTTTCAATGACAATATGCTTTCCATACTTCGTGTCGATTGTATCGATATCAATCACTTTATATTTTGCACCCACCTCAAACTCTTTTACATTCGTGAAGGGTTTACAGAAAGTGCTACTGTTCAATGCAGATAGATCCATCTTTACTGATTCGAGCACGCTTTTGAATTATAGTTTCCACCGGAACTGTCTCTCTATATATATATTTTTTCAAGGTAGAGGGAATTGCACCAGTAGGCTAATCTGCATCTGATGATGAATAACTGCTACCATCAGGAGATGCTGCCCATTTTTATGTCGTTGCAAAACTGATGCAATTGTACAGCTTTAAGTTCTTCTACAAAACATTTTCCACATATTTTTTAAATTTAAATACTTTTCACATATCGTTACTCCTTTTCATACTTTTTCACTAACACGTTACACTCCGCTTCACTATAATCACCTCGTCCGTAAACAGCCTCATGTTCAGCATCGAATACTAATGCCGAAAATTCTTGTTTCAAGCGTTCCACCGCTGTTCTCAGGTCGGATGCTTTGATCCATTGCTCTTGAGCGTATGCCATCCACATGTTATACACACAAACAACACTCACTACCCCCTATTTCCTTATATTGTTACTCTAAACTATCCCCACTATGCAGATATGACCTACTTTTATGCATAGCTTACGAAAATGTAACCTCTACTTAGTTTTGAAAGTCATCACGAGTGATCTTGAAGTAGTTCCTTTATGACGTGGAGTACCTATCACAACATGTTTAAACTTGTTTATACCAGTAATTTCTAGTTTTAGCTCTGACCTTGACCTTCAATGAACTCATGACCTACTTTTTATGCATAGCTTACGAAAGTGTAACCTCTATTTAGTCTTGAAAGTCACCACGAGTGACCTTGAAGTGGAGTAGCTCCGGTCCTATATTACTTGACCTGCTCCAAAAATTCTCTCACCCAAAAGCATGCTTCAAACGTCCTTGAGGCGTGGAGCGCGTTCTGGCATAATGAGAAAACTCAATTGACCTTGAAATAAATCCCATAAGATTTACATGGGTGACCTTGAAGTGGAGTAGCTCCGGCCTTATATTACTACTTACGGGTGTTAACAACTCATTAATATAAATAGGAGTTATTTGCTGTTGCCCTAGGTGTCCAGTGTTGAGATCTCTTTTTACTTTTCTACTGCTCATAAAGTTGCCCTTGTCTGATCTTCTTAGGAATCTAACGATCACTGTACCTCACTGGTTATCATTTGTTTTCTGAAGTTGAAAAAACTTATCGACCATATCTTCAGATAAAGTAAAATTAAGGGCAGCAGAAAGCTTAATGCCGACAATTGTTAGTGATTCGCCCTTATTAACAGGTAAACCATGACTGTATACCATATTTGCTCTACATTATTGAAGTGCAGAATCAAGTTCTTCTTTAACCTCATTTAAATCTTTTTTTTTAGATTTTTATTCTCACTAGTTAATTGCTGAATTATATCTGGTTATTTATTTAATAGATTATTTTGCGCCTGAATCAACTGGTTGTCTTCATCTAATCTTTCATGGCAGTTAATTAGTGCCGCGACAAGGTCTCGAAGCGCCCCAGGGCCAGAAAATTTTAGGCGCCCGTCCCTCTATACGGTATACAAACATATTTCTTATGAGTTAAAATAACAGTTATTAAAAAAAAACACTATGTTTCGAAATTAAACTTTTATTCAGAGACAGGACATTAAAATAATAATACACGTTTTTCAAAATAGTAGATAATTATCAAATATATCTTAAGGCTACAAGTATATCTAACAGGCTAACATATATTTTTATTTTTATTATTATGAATCATTGAAATGTACAAAATAATAGCTTTGTGCGCTCTATTTTTGGTGAATTGCTTTATCACTTATTGTGTGTCCAAGTTATTTATTGACTACGTATTTACAAACTTTAAATAACTGATATTAGATAAATTGATTGGCGATAATGGTATTTCGGACCATTCTTTTCAACAGATTGAATTTCGTTCAGATCATATTGCTAAGGAGGAGTTTTGCAACAAAAGCAGATCATTTTCTGAGAAAAACATTGCCTTGTTCAAAAACTATTTAAACGAAGAAACGTGGTTTGATGTATACAATTGCTCAGAAAGTGTTGATGAAAAATTAGTATTTTTCATAATATTTTTAAATACTATTTTAATCTATGTTTTGAAGAGGTTTTGAAACCTAGGAAAGGTAATAATTCAAATAAGAGTTGGATTACAAAGGAGATAAAAGAATTCTCTATACAGTTAAAGCAATTGTATACATTAACCCAGTTAGGTAGGGTGGATATTAAGTGTTACAAACAATACAAAACTAGATATAAAAAAGCAATAAGGGAATCAAAAAAAGTGTACAATGATAAAAAGGTATTGCGGACAGCGTGCAAGCCAAGAATGATTTGGAAAATAATAACTCAAAACGTAGGCGAACAAAAAATAAAAAATACGTCAAGCATAATTGTAAATGGAAACGAAATGATAAACAAACGGTCAATCTGTGAGAAATTCAATGATTTCTTTACAAGTGAAAGTATTAACCTCGTTAATAAAGAAATGAATTGTCAAGCTCGGAAAACCATGTGTACAAAAACCAGTACAACCATTTTCTTAAGACCTGTAAACGAAAATGAAATTTTGAATATTATAAATAACTTAAAAAATACTTACTCGTGCGGCCCCGACGACATCCCGGTAATCGTAATAAAAAAATGTGGACAATTAATTGCTAAACCTCTTGTCCACTTAACAAACGAGTGCTTAACCAGAAATTGTTTTCCACAAGTTTTAAAAGTTTCTAAGGTTATTTGTCTCTATAAAAAAGGTGATCCCAAACTAATCAGTAACTACAGAGCAATTGCACTTCTGTCTATATTTTCAAAAATCTTTGAAAAAGTTATCGCTGACCAAATTATAAATTTTCTTGAACACAATAAAATAATATCTACTAATCAATATGCATATCAGAAGGGAAAATTAACAACATTAGCGCTTTGTAAAATATTAAACTTTTTGTATCAAGAACTTGACAAGGGTAACAATGTAACTACATTGTTTGCGGATCTTAGCAAAGCATTCGATTGCGTGGATCACGAGATCCTGTTAAATAAAATTGAACGCTACGGTCTACGAGGTAATATCATCTAACTATTGAAAAGTTACTTAAGTGAGAGGAAACAATTTGTCAACCACTTAGGTGCCACATCACAAAAACGTGTGACAAAAGTAGGTGTTCCTCAAGGGAGTATATTAGGACCACTATTGTTTATACTATACTGCAATGATTTAGATCAATATAGTGTTGAACCAAAATAAAACATGTACAATGCAGTTTCACCGCTGCAGTAAAAATTATACTGAGAGCCAGTTCATAAAATTAAATAACAAATCTGTAGAACAAGTAAGTTCAATAAAGTTGCTAGGTATAGAATTCGATCTACAATTAAATTGGAAACAATATATAGACAGTTTGTGTAAGACTTGTGCGAAACATTGCTACAAATTAAAGCGTCTAAATCAAATCTCCAGTAAACATGTGCTTAGAACCTTTTACCACTCTAACTTTGAGTCTCAAATACGATATGCCGTGGTGTGCTGGGGAAGTTCATCTGTTGCGAAAAGAATATTCGTTTTGCAGAAAAGAGCTATTAGAATCATGTACGGTCTCAAATTACAAGAATCATGTAGGCAGACTTTTATTGCTGAGGGTATATTGACCTTCCCTAGTATTTACATATTAGAAGTTTTAAAGTTTGTAAAAAGTAACATGGTGCATTTTAGTTTCCTGAATTTTAATCACACTTATTCAACAAGGTTTGGTTATAATCTATCACTAAGCATTCACAGGAAAGGATTTTTTAAATCAAATCCGTACTACATAGGAGCTATTTTATACAATAAGTTGCCGGAAAATTGCAAATCTTTAACAAAATCGACATTTATTAGCATGATTAAGAAAGTTTTAATAGAACATGCCTTTTACTCCGTAGAGGAATTTTTGAGTTTCAAATTCTAGACAGTTTTATTGTGTATTGTAAACGCCTATCAATAATGTGTATTTGTCTTATATTTAAGTGTAATGTGTCGGACATGTCTAATACCATATATTTATGATCCACTAGACCAACTAAATTATTGTTATTATTATTATTATTTATTAAATCTGATCCGCTTGAAATAATACCCAAATTTTCTAGCCGCTCTTATCACATTATTGACCTTAAATAATTTTTAATTGTCTTAAATTTCGAAAAAGACCTTTCAGCTGTAGCTACTGAAACAGGCATTGTTAATAATATTCGCAATGCTATAGTAGTGTTAGGAAATGCATCTTCTAATTTATTTTTAACAATATAATTTAATGTCTCGATTGGGGATGATGTCATCTCTGATTTTAACTCAAAATGTTGCAAACACTGTAATTCATGTACTATATCAACTGCATTAACAATGTAAATCTCCCTTGTATACCTAGATTGAATGCTCAAAAAAGCAATCAACTTTGAAACGTAATTCTCTATTTTCTATTACTTCATCATCATGCTCATACATGAACTGCTTTTTGATTTTTCTTGTTCTTGACCTTAATACTTCTTTAGTCTCAAATCCTGCCTCAACATCGTATGAAGAACCAACTTCTTTAGCATCGACTAATAAATTAGAAAACCCTTTGTCTGATTGGCACTTTTAAAAAATCGGTTAACTTGAACAAGCATGAGAAATTTCAAATTCTTTGGTATTTAATATTTTACTTGATATATTTATCTCGCTTACAGTATTATACCGTAAAGTTAATAAACATATGAATTCAAAATTTTCAATTTTTTTCCTAAAGCAGTTACTACAATTTTTGCATTATTATCCAATACATTATTGATACCTTAAAGGTGTTACGCGCAGAAACGGAAAAAAAGATAAGGGGAGAGAAGGGTCGTTACTCACCTGCTGATAAAAAGAAATCGCAGGCGTAAGTCGGTTCGGGCGGGGTCATGAAAATCCCGGTATATAAGGGAGCCAGGGTCGCTTCTCCAAAAGAAGAAATCACCGTTATCCCAGCTCCTGAATAACGATGTCTGTAAGAGGTCGAAGGAAAGGAGAAACCAATAGGAAAAAAAAAAGAATGTTGTGGTATAAAACAAAACCTATAATTGTTAAATCAAATAAAGAATACCTCTACAAATAAAAAGTGTTTCAAAATAGACAATCTGAATCTTTTTAATATTTTGTTCCAGTTTCATGGTGCAAAATAAAATAAAACATTGTATGTACCACGGGCATAATTGTAGATTATGGCTCTCAGGAATATAAAAGCCCTCCGCTTCGCGTCGGGCTTTTAACATTCCCTCGAGCCATAATCTTCTGATTATGCCCTTAATACATAAATATCTATTATAATAAGTTAAAAATGTAAATAAATATGAACCTGATTAATTGCGAAAGGCCTTCGTAAAGTAATACAGATTTCCTATAAGTAAAAAGTTAATATGCAAAACGATAATATATTCGGAATACTTGCTATGTCCTAACAGAATTTCACTTATTTTAATTTAAAGGAGAAAGTTTAAAAAAAAGTAAAATTTAATCAATTACAGCAATATCAAATGCAAAATTTAAATATATGGGATACATTTAACACTAAACTATAGTGCGCAGCAGTAGAACACGGACACCTTCCGCCACCTTGGATTTTCTGGGGGCTCCGTCCCCTCTACTTTTTTATATTCCCACGTAAGGATGGTATTTTTCATCCCTATGGCTTCTATTCGAAAGCCTTTTTCAACCCCTTGATGGGATTTTCACCCTAGTTAGAGACCTTTTGGTTGCGTTAAGAACCTTCTTTTTATGGCTTCTTTTCGGTGGTCATTTTTAACACCTTGATAGAATTTTCTCCCTAATTTGGTTGTATTAACAGCCTCTTTGGCAGTTTAGCCTCTGGAAGGTAGGAAAATGCGTGCGCATGCATTGTTCTAGTAAGGGTCCTAACGCTAACTTGTGAGACACGTGTAGATCTTCAAAGGTTGTTCTCGGGGCTCTGCCCCTGTCGCGGCCTACTCGTTGGAAATGGTATGGGCCCTAACCTTATAAGACAAGTACAGAAACTAGCTCTTGGGACTTGGCCCCTATCGTGACCCCCTTGGTGCAATTCTGTGTGGGTTCTAACCTATTCTTATAAGACAGGTGTAGGCCTTCGCCCCCCGTCATACAAATTTGTATTCTAATAAGGTGGCCCTAATGTTAACTTGTAAGACAGGTATAAGAACTTGTGTTAAGGTCTGCGCCCTTGTCTTGGCCCCCTTTGAGTTAAAATTGATTTTTATCGCCATGTAGTTGTGTATTTTTAAACTAGGGAGTGTTCTCTGTAATAGAAGTTGATCATGCACACCTTTCTCTTTCTCTCTCTATTTCTCTCTCTCTCTCTCACTCGCTTTCTCTATTTCACACACATACAAACAAATCAATTAATTAATTAATTAAGCAGATGAATCTCAAACAAATCATGCTCGATTAAATCAGTCAGATCAATCTCAATCACACAGTTTGCGGACATCAGTTTACAGTTCAAAAACTGATTAGGTTTAATTAATTACAGTTTTCTTGCTCAAAGTCAGCCACAGTTCAAAATACCAAATTGCTATAACGGAAATAAAAGACAAAAGGTTTTAACGCTTTATTATTATATGCGAATCAATAACTACGAAGTTTAAAACCAAAAAATACGTACCGCATAATGCTGTTAATTAATTAAAAAAAATAGCGTAACACTCTCACTTTATCTAATTAACTACATAAATGGGTAGAATAAGAGCTGATGCAGAGTTGGTTGGCTTTATTACAGCCTCCCCCTATAATAACACATTAAATTCTTTATTGGCATTTTTGTGAACAATATCAAACAAAACATATATTAAAAAATAATACGCATTCCTTCAGATGTGTTTTGCTCTCGATTGTTCTAATAATAACTGCGCTGGAGAACTAAACTACATATTGAAAGTTTTATACAGTTCACTAAACAGTTTTGCGTCTTTACCTATGTATAGTTGATATAAAACTGGCTATTGGTTTTCCTTCATTATGTAAGTAATTTAGAATGTAAATATACAAACCTAATTATCTCTATCACCTTACTGCAACTAGTATTTACCTTTCCCTTTCGCAGACTACTTAGAGCGGCCTTATATGAATTTATATTAAACGATGTTTTGTTATTTACAACATATATTTTAAACTGATTTCACCTGCATGATAAAACTGTTTTTATGGAGTGCAGTTATGAATTGGAAAGTAACAATCAGTCGTCAACATCGTGTTAATCAATGTGTTTTACAAATATTTTTAAAAAATCGTTACTGCAAAATACACATCACATCAAGGATCTGAGATGCTTTTCCTTCATCCGCTTCATCTTGAGCGATTATTGCTTATTAACTAGTAAAACATCTAATATCCTGATGCTGCTTCATAATAATGTTCACCCGTTAGTAATTGTACTTTAAATACACGCAAGGGCTAATGTGTAATATTTCATTTTACCATTAGTATTACACAGATATGGGATTATCCTTAAAAATTAGCTAAGCTACACACGCTACCTAGAAATACTTCATAGGCTTTCAAACTCTTCCTCGCCCCAGAAGCTGTACCGCATACATCTTTCTTTATCCAACTCCGGATCAGTAGCATGTTTTCTAATATACACAAGACAGCATCTTCAATATAGTGGTGTATACGCCGAAAAAATGGTTTGTGTCTTCTTCTTTAAGCTAGATTTGGACTCTGTACAGCATACAAGCTCTATCTTAAGCTGAATTACCTTTGTCAAAAAAAGGGTTATAATCAACTTAAGTATACCGGCCTCTTTTAATGTTTGAATTTTTACCGATTAAGGGCCTGCCATGCTATCACATAAGACGGCTTTACATATAGGTTCTGTCTCGGTTGAACTGTCGAAAAAGGGCTTTTAGATTTATAAACATACTCCTGGGGAAGATATTAGAGTATAATTACGGAAAAATTTTGAGTTATGACCGGCAGATCTTTGCGATATCATATCTCACATAGATAAAATTTTGCGACGCGATGCTTTCGGCGATCCCACTCCAACGCTCCCTGAGCATAACTGAGATTGTAAGACAGGTGTAGGATGTCGCAACTTGTTCTCGGGTCTTTGCCCTTTGTCGTAATCGCAACTTGTTCGTAGGCCTCCCTGTATTGTCGTGGTGCTCTTGCCGGAAAATTGGAATTTGTATTATAATAATGAGGAGCCTAATGATAACTTGTAAGACAGGTGTAGGGTTGCGCAACTTGCTCTCGGAACTTTGTCCCTTGTCGAGGCGCCAATGGTGGAAAATTTGAATTTGTATTTGTATATAGGTCTCTGCAGGGTATGGCTAGAAATATGAATCTGTATTATAATAAGGGGTATAATGCTAACTTGTACGACAGGTGTAAAGCTTAGCAACTTACTTTCAGGCCCTCGCCCCTCTACCAAAAGTTTGAATTTGTTTGTGACGCCATCTATGAGGGAAAATCTGAACTGCGGCTGATTTTGAGCAAGCAAACTGTAATTAATCTAATCAAATCAGTTTTTGAACTGTAAGCTGGTTCCCGCAAACTGTAAGACATGATTTATTGATTTTGGTTGATTGATTGATTGATTGAGATTGACCTGATTGATTCGATCGAACATGATTTGTTTGAGATTCATCTGCTTAATTAATTAATTAATTAATTGATTTGTTTGTGTATGTGAGAAAAGTCGAAAGATATATATATATATATATATATATATATATATATATATATATATATATATATATATATATATATATATATATATATATATATATATATATATAGAGAGAGAGAGAGAGAGAGAGAGAGGTGTGCATGATCAACTTCTATTACAGAAAATACTCGTTAGTTTAACAATACACAACTAGATGGCGCTAAAAATCAATTGGAACTCAATGGGGGCCAAGACAAGGGGCCGAGACCCTAACGCAAGTTCTTATACCTGTTTTACAAGTTAGCATTAACCAGGAGATCGCGACAGGGAGCGAAAGCCCGAAAACAAGTTTTGAAGATCTACACGTGTCTTACAGGTTAGCATCAGGGCCCCTTATTAGAACAATGTATTCGCACGCATTTTCCTACCTTCCACGGGCTAAACTGTCAAAGAGGCTCTTAATACAACCAAAATTGGCGTGAAAATTTCATCAAGGGGTTAAAAATTACCACCGAAAAGAAGCCATAAAAAAAGGTTCTTAACACAACCAAAAGGACTCTAAGTAGGGTGAAAATTCAATCAAGGGGTTGAAAAAAGATTCAGAAAAGAAGCCATAGGGGTGAAAAATACGATACCCACGTGGGCATATACAAAAATTAGAGGGGAAGGTGCCCCCAGAAAATCCAAGATAGCGGAAGGTGTCCGTGTTCTACTCGCAGCTTTTGCTTGCTAATGAATTTTAAAGTTGATTACAAGCGGTAGTTAAAGAGCAATTTACACAAAAAAATTAAAGATCTAATAAAAAAGTAAGTAATTTAGCAATAATGTAATATACTATATTTAACAGTTCAGTTCTAACAAACAAAAACAAAAGGTATAGAAAAAGACAAAGGGAAAGGAGGATGAGAAACGGATTTCAGATAAAGTGAATAATATTTTAGTGAGATCAAGGGGGTATTCTATTTTAGTACTACGGAGTGGAACAGAAAGGAATCGGGGTTATAGATTACATATATAAGACACAGGTGTGAAGAATATGATTAAAATCGTCTGACCCTTTGTCGATTTCTTCGATGATGGTTGATATTCTATGGAAGTTACTCATCTACGACATGAACCAAAGATATATACAGATGGAATTTCTAGGTAAGTACACAGGAACAGATGGTCTATTCTTAAACTTCTTTTAGTTGTAAGATATGGAACGATAACGACAAAAACCAGAACAAAACAACCCCAACAAGCTGAAAATTATAATGAGCCATTAGAAAAGGCCATAGAAGAATAATTTCACATACCTCTAAAGGTGGAAGGCGAGCTTTTCGTGATAACTGTATGTATCGTAACCTACAAAACCGCACTAGGCGAAGAGAACAATGAGTACTCAGTAGAAACTTATTTTCTTAGTTCCTTTTTTAAATATCCTTCTTGCGAAGAGTGAAATTAAATCAGAGAATTTTTCAGCAACCAAACATGCAGTGTTTACAAATGCAAAACTTTCATGAAAGGAAAGAGTGTTATCTATTAATAAACCAGCAAAAATGTGTGTTACAAAAGCAAGAGATTAGAAATTTTGAATAGTTATTTTAAAGTTAGAATTTATTATGTGTATGTATAGGCAACCAAAAGTACTTGAGTATATATTAAGTTGTGTAACAGTAAGGTTAAAAATGCAAAATTTAATCCAAATCAAATAAATAATTGAAGACTTGAGAAATTTTGCTACAGAGGAGTTACAAAATCAATTCTGTTAGACCACCTAGTTTCTGATAGAGGTTTTACTGAATGGTTGAAAAAATTTAACACATGAAATATTACATTTTGCAGCATCGTTTACTACAAGGCTTAATGTGTGGTTGCAACAAGACACATAGAAAGCTCTTGAATTTATGTCTAGTATTTTTTTTGTCCACGTAAATCGTCGATATTTAAACTATATCGTTCCAATGTTGATAACGCGAATGTTGATAGCCCTTTCTCTGACGTATCTGTAGTAGGGCAAAAGGTTAAAAAATGTTCTTCTACGCAGTATTGCCTTAAATCAAAATTTAATCTCAAGAATCGAATGCAAACTGAAATTTGCTCTTGTGGCTAACATCGGGTGTACAGTCAAGGATAATCAAAAATAGTTACACTTTTTAATCCTATTTAAAATTTCCGCTCTTAAGTTGGTGCCTGTTAAATTTATTATTTCGTTTTTAATTTTATCTCTTAAATAATGGAGGCATTTTTTTATGGCCATTCGAATTCTTTTCCACTCTTTTAGTATGTTCAGCCATCAAAATTATTTTTTTCAAATAATTTATTATTTGCCCAGACAAAAATTGTATTGTATAAAATATTCCTTCATTAACAACAGATCAATGTTTTGTTTCTAAATCCAATAAACTTTGACCATTTTTTAAGTTTTTAAAATGTGATTTGCTGTTTTCATGAACGATTAAACGCTCACTTATGTGTTTTTAATCATTGAAACCAGCCGTATCACCATATCTTGTAATTTTTAAAGAACTAGAAAATAATCTACAGCAGAACTAGAATACTGAATTTTTTATTTAGAATATAAAACCCATTGACGTTTAATTTTTTCTAAATTTAGTAGAATTCGACCAAAATAGACCGAGGAAAACCGTCGATATGATTTATCCCTAGGATAATCATCACATTCATTTTGATACCGTCCATTTTCTACCAAATTTTCAAATTGAAAAAGAGTTAAATTGTTTGGTCAAAAACCAGGGTCTTCAGGAATAACAAAGCTTTGACATTACCTATTTTTATGTCTCTGAGGCTGGATCTAAGTATTTTCATTAAAAAGAGTGTCTATGGCACTTGATGTAGATGGCTGTGATTGCGATGTATCCATCTGTGCATCAGCAGTTGCCATGTACATCGACAAGGAGGACGTCGATGTTTCATCTCACTGCGTTTTTCCCAAAAACTATTATTTTCCCATATTTTTTCTCTAAATTTTCTTCGCGTCTGCTTTTATTAATGAGATTTTGATGTCCAGAAAGGTTTATCTTTCGCTTCTCTGAAGACATCTATAGAAAAAATACCGAATAATTAAAAAAATTGTGGGATGAATCGAATAACTAATTTTTTTCAGTTTTAAATCGTTAACTATTTCTTTAAATTGTGTTTTACTACCCTTTAGTTTAACTTTGAATACTAAATACTCATTTTAAAAAAATCCCAAAAAAATATAATTACCTTATATATTTAAAGAGTATGTTACACGTCGCATCTTCTTCGACTGCTATAATTGCTATTAGTTTATACTTGTACTTAATTTTTATTTAATTTTCTAACTTTACTAAATAAACACACAAACGAGACGATTAGGACCCACTGAATATTGGTTGTAACTTAGATTGTAATTTTATTAAGGCACTCTGTTGGTGCCTTTTTGGTCACAGCGCCGGAGAGGGAGGGGGGTGTCCAATAGGATGGCGCGGGGCTGCAGTTATTGATAGATATATTTAAATTTTTTTAAATTCTATTCTAGCTATCTGAACTATAAACTACTTTTTGTGATAATTCAGTTAATAAAGTAATCACCTCAGGTTTTTCAGATTGAGGTTTGACTTTTACCAGCTTGATTTGAATCTATCATGTTGAGATCTGAATCAGAAAATTTTCTGCTTGCACGTCTTTCCTTGAGACATATTGAATAAGTTGTGTGAGTTTAACGAAAAAGATATAGTTTTAGGCATAAAAGGACGTGTTCGAATCAGTTCTGAATCTTACGGTAGCGAAAGTGGTATGCAAAGACGATATGGAGAAAAATTGTTTACGTTAAGTAAATAAAAGCAAAATACGGTTTCTGCCAGCCCCATTGGATTTATTAATGTGACGTTATTTTGAAATAAATATGGGATTGTAAGTGGCTCCTTTAATATAGCTGTGTACCAGAAACAATTAATTAGAGAACCTTTTTGTTAGACATATAAAATATTTAGCTTTTTTGGGTTTTCAATTGTGTATTTTTAAATTAATGTTTTACACAAATTTGAACATTTCGGTAACATAGTTATCACCCTTAGTAGTAATAAAATCTTTTAGAAATGCTTAAGACGTTGAAACAAATTTATAAAATTTGCAAAAGTGAAAACGCAAACATAAGCATGCTATTGATATAACAGATTAAGAAGCATATACAGCCAACTGTGGAATACAATTTGAGTAAAGAATAACAAGGTCCTTAATAGATTAAATATTGTTAAACTGCCTTGAAGATGACAAATCAGAACACCCCCTAACGGACGAAGGTTAAAGTTACTATCACACAGGGTATAAATCAGTAGTGTCTTGGTCATTTTCTCGACCATTTACAGTAACCGTAATATTTTTAGCAATTTATTAGAGCATCATTATGAATTGTAACAGTCTTTAAATCACATATTGGATGAAACAACAAGGCAATTGTTACGTATTTTAGAACATGCAGTGGGATGTTAACACTTTAATGAAATATTCACCTTAAATTGTGTAGTGTACCGTAGTAGGACGATACCGATAGTAGTAAATTATACATCGTTCGGGGCACGATTTGGATAGTAACCGGTCTGACCGCTACGGTATTACTTAAGAGAACAATATAATTGCCTCGGATCAACCTAGCTATAAGGGGCGGTCATGCTCAAAACAGACAGGCCCCGTTGCTGACGACTGTGCAAGGAACGAATGGGGAGTTGATACGTGTAATGCTCAGAATTTGGAATTGCGAATGTCATGGGCGAAGTGTATCGGAGATAAAGCGCAAAGGAAAGGATGCTGTGGAGGTGGAAGATGGTAGTCTAGCACTATGGTCAGGAGTTGAGACTGAAATGCATGCTGCAAAAGGGGTTGGGGTGATCGTAAGTGTAAGAGAAAAAAGATGTGTTAAACAGTACGAATTAGTATCTCCTCGGGTAATCTGGGTTAGAATGAAACTGGTGCATGCTGTGCACCGGGGAATGGAGAAAAAATGAAAATGTGCATATGTATACATGGCAAAGAGGTGAATCTAAAAGTATGATTGACTTGATTGTGTATGATGAACGACTTAGAAACCTGGTGAGAGATACAAAAGTAATGCGTGGATGGGAGTGTGGATAGGATCATTTTTTGGTTGTATTTAGTGTGTTTAGAGCAAAAGTGGCGTCTGGAGAAAGAAAGCAAACGTAGTGCGAACGTCCAGAATTAGGGTTGACAAACTAGTAGTGTCAGAATGAAATAAGCAAATACTGTGAGTAAAGAGTTGAATGTGAATGAAACATTGTGGAACAAATAAAAGACACTGACTTTGAAAGTGCATAGATAAGTTTGAAAAACTGTGTTGTCAATTGTACGGTGCGGATATGTGGAAGGGCGACTGTAGATGGAAATAATGTGCTTGGTGGAATGAATCGGTAAAAATGCAGCATGTAAGAAAAAAGATGCGTACGTGGCAATGACTGCTGGAAAAAAATGAGACTGAGAAAAAGCCATTGTATCAGATTGCATACAGATTAAGAAACGAAGAAGCGAACGAGGCAGAGAGAATAAGTAAGGAGGAAGTGATGGCTGTGGAAGGAAAGAAAATGCAGAATGATTTTGACGGAAATAAAAAAACTGTTTTGGAAATGGGCAAAATGTAAAACGTGGCCCAAAACACAATGCTGCAGGAGTGATGAATACGAGCAACGAAATAGTATGGGACGGTTGTGAAGTGAGAAATGCTGGCAAGAATACTTCGCAAAGCTGTACAGTAGTGAGAAAAGTAAGACTGACGAGTTAAATAAGGAGAACATAGAGGGAATGGCGAATGAAACAGAAGGGTATTGGGATAAATGAGGTAGAGAAAAAGGTCGGAAGGTTGAAAACCGGCAAAGGCGTAGAAAGTATGGCGGTGAAAAGGTTACACGAAGATTGTGTGAATTATTCAATGTATGTTTTAAGTGTGGAAAAGTGCCGAGGGATTGAAAGAGTGCGTTCAATGTACCACTGTATAAGGATAAGGGAACAAGAGTGATTTCAAGAACTACAGAGGAATAAGTTTGCTCAGTGTACCGGGTAAGGAATTTTGAAGAATACTGGTTAATAGGGTACAAGAAACTACACAACTAAGATTTGGGATGTGCATGGTGGCTTCATGCCAGGGAGTGCTTAAGTGTAAAACGGAAGCTGTATTGTGCAGTTGTTGTAAATGAATATGAGATAAATAAACGGAATATGGGCAATACTCAACGGTAGCCGGGTATGTGTTAAGCTGTGTGATGTCATCATGGTTGCTCTGGTTCTGGTGTATGCAGATGACACAGTCTTATTAAGTGACAGTGCGGATGAGATACAAAGTGCTCTGAGGAAGTTTGATACAGTCTGTGATAGCATGGACTTAAAGGCAAACGTGAACCAAACTAAGATTTTGGTGTTCAACAGGGAAGGTGGAACAAGTGGACAACAGGATGAAATTGTGGAACAAGTGGACGAGTTGGTATATCTGGGTAGAATGTTTGCTGCAGATGGTACAATGGATGGCGAGATTGGACGAAGGGTCAATGCTGGTAGGAAAGTGATTGAAAGTATGTGGACGATAATATGAAACAAAACCATGAGCCTAGCTGCGAAACGAGCAATCTATAATGACGTGTTTGTCCCGTCAGTACTGCACGGAAGTGAGACATGAGTATAGCAAAAAAAGCACGAAAGAAAAATGAATGCCGTGGGTATGAGATTCCTGAGAAGCGCGTGTGGTAAAACGAGAAGGGATAAGATAAAGAGTGAGTGTGTAATGACGGAGTGTGGCGACGAAAAGACGTTGATAGACAGATATAAAAGATGTACATTACGTTGGTTTGGTCACATTGAGAGAATGAACAAGGCAAGATCATATGTAGGTGATGATAGACATAAGGCCGCGCCTGGTGGGCCGCGTAAAACTTGGCTGAATGTAGTAGAATGTATGATAAAGGAAAAAAAGATAAGGAGTTTTAGCCTGTCAGAGACAATGTATGAATTTTACGGAAGCTAGGGAGGTGTGAGGAGATAGGAATCCCTAGATTGATCGCTGCAATATTGTTACTATTCGGTTCCACAGTAATTTTGGTTAAATTTTTATTAAATATTATATTCTGTAACAAGATTAGAATGAAAATTCGATACGAGTGGAAGATTCTGAACGCGAGCATTAGCGAGGGTGAGGAATCACGGGTAGATCTAATTTTCATTCTTGTGATAGATTGAAAATATATGCAAAACACATATAAGAAAGTTCTTCAGAATATATTCTATCTCTATTTTATTAAAAATAATTTTGGAATTATTACATTTACTAATGGTCATGGAGAAAAGAATTTTCTCAAAGAACAATATTGGATGAAAATAAAGAATGTGACAAAATGTCCTTTCAGGGCAAAATTACAGCTGGTTTATCTTTAACTAATTTGTGATAAGTTAACTAGTTAATTTAATTATGTACTTTTACTACAAGTGAATTTTTTTTCTCAATTTAGCTTTTTAGTAAAAGACAAAGAACAATTTTAATTTATGTGAACTCTATTACTTATACTTATTGTATGTAGAAAACGAAGTATCTTATCGTCATTTCTAGTTATCTCTGCTTGTTGGTCAAGCTTTATTTATTGCACCAAGAACTATATTTGTAGTATGATATTAAAAAGCATAGCCGTAACATCAATTCGTGTAAAATAAGCTGGCGAAAATAATTACAATTTTAGTGCTTCTTGAATGTATCATCAGATTACACAAGTTACATATTTTCATGCCTCGTTTCTTTCTTCACTGTAGCAATAAAAAAATTTAAAATATTGCATTAAATTTCTTTATTTATGTTTAAAGGAAATGATATATGTACGCCCATGTTAAACTACACATTAATTCCCTACTCCAATTTTCTTATTAGTGATTTATATAAGACCAACATTTTTTTTTGCGTACTTACGTTAACAGGTTCTAGGTACCGCAAAATTAAATATGTGGGGAGTATTTTTGCTGTCTATATTGTGCTTAAGTTTAATTAAAGAGTATGAGGCATCTGACAACAGACAAATTAGGTAATTATAGTACTAAAATATTTTTTTAATAATGTAACGAGATAGGATATTCGTCATCGCTATTGTTTTATGATGTACGGTGTTCATACTTTAAGAATTTAAGTATGAAATTTTAGTAGTTTAATTCCTGCTATAAGAGCAAATAATAAATTTTACTTCTTTAATCATATAGAATTCCACTGCTGAGGCAGAAGTCGCTTCGAGAACAACTTGCATTTTATCCAAGTGTGGTAAGATCTGAAATCGACAATGAATTGCCGAATCAGATGGATCAATACGATGCAATAAATGATTCCATCGCCTTGCTAAGATACTTAGATGTAAGTAAGTGATGTGATGATTTATACAAGATTTTTTCTTTTGAAATGTATTCCACTAACATTTTCATTGCACCACAGTGTTTAAAATACTGCTATATTTTGTCTCACCGTTAAATAGGTTAGTCAATATGTATGGCCGCCGTTTAAATATGTCACTAAGCGCGCGCGAACGTAACATCCAGAGGCGTGCATGGTGTAAATAATTTATGTTATAGGTAGTATAGTATGTACCACTTTAACGCGTAAGTAAGAAATAAAATCAAAACAATTATTGTTTTGCTATTTATATTTGATTAAATATAATTTGCCATTAAGGTGCAATTTTTATGCAATTATGAAATTACATTTATTAATGCATGTATTTCATCCCTTTACAAAACTCCCCGTGTACGCTAATCGGCTACAATTAAATTCGTAAAGATATTTCAAAGACAAATTCAGTGAACGTTGTGTTCTTTAACAAACGCATCAAGGCCCGTTTTCACGGTACACTTTGGATGACCATCCCGGATGAATCATCCAAAGTGAATAAAAAATGAACCGTGTAAACAAAAAATCATCGAAAGTGATCATCCAAGATGAACAGTGAACAAAGTTGAACGTGTTCTACTTTTGTTCACTTTGGAGGATTCATCGCCGACGAATCATCCTGAATGAACCGTGAAAACATGCAGTGACTGCTAAATTGCAACAAGAAGAGCACGTGCTTTTTTATGCGTACCTAAATAATTAAATTTAAAGTAAACAGTGTGCTACAGTGGTGGTTTTTATAATGGTGTTTAAGTGGAAAGACGATCATACCCCACTAATTTTGAGTTTAATGAAAGACCGGCAGTGTCTTTGGAATACTAAAGCAGAGACGTATAAAAATAAAGTCCATAGAGAAAACGCATTAAAGGAAATCGTAAAAGAGCTGAATATTCAGGATGTGACAGTCGAGGATATTAAATTAAAAATAAAAACAATCCGTACGCGATATTCATCGGAACTGGCTAAAGTAAATAAATCCGTAAAAAGGGGTACAGGGCCAGATGACGTTTATGTCCCAAAACTATTTTGGTACAAACAAGCTGATACATTCCTGCATGCAGTTTGTGTACCGCGGAGCAGCACAGGAACTGCAGTAAGTATATCATTTTCTTATTATTATTTTATAATTTAGATTTAGAATGCTCCACTTCGCCTTGGTTTCCCCACACTGTACCTATAAATAAATAACAAAGCAGTTTAAAAATTAATTGCTTTATTGTGCAAGACAACAAATTATAAAACGACAACAAAACATTTAAATCATTCTGCACTGCCATTCTACAATTTCAGTTGAACAGAACAGATTCGCATAAGCATCACGTATAGTGGCAGCAAGTTTCGTGTGGTTGTTACTTGTAGCAAGTGTTATTTCTCTGAGACCTTCATGTGCACCTTGCCGCCAAACTCCAGGAACAATTCTGCCTTCTTTCTATAATTCAACATCAACCAATCCTTCAGTTACATATGGGGCTTAATAAAATACTTATCTTTTTTGGGATTTTTTAATGGTGTACTTTAAATTATACAATCTAAACGTTTCGATAACACTTACAGTTATCTTCGTCAGTAGTAATTCTGTTAAAAATTGTTAAAGATGTAGTAAACAATTTTGTCAAATTTGAAAAATTAAAAAACTACTGACGAAGATAACTGTAAGTGTTATCGAAACGTTTAGATTGTATAATTTAAAGTACACCATTAAAAAATCCCAAAAAAGATAAGTATTTTATTATGAGTGTTAATGGTGAAAGTTTACATTTTCACATATGGGGCTTGTTTGTAGAGGTTTTTCTGAGCCAGTTGTGAACAACACAAGCACTTTTCACCAATATTTCAGTTGTTTCTACTTTGAGAGGGATAGTCTTTTCGAATATTCTAAAACGAGACACAAGTATGCCAAATGCGTTTTCTGATAGACGACTAGCTCGAGATAGCCGATAATTAAATATTCTGTCCTTTCTAGTTAATGATCTCTTGCTATAGGGTTTTAAAAGGTATGTCCTAAGAGGAAAAGCGTCGTCGCCCACAAAAACACCATTCTCGGGTATATTGAGCGAATTGTTCCCCAGAGCTTCGTTGAATGTACATTTGGAAAACACTAATGCATCATTTGCTTTGCCATTTGTGCCGACGTCAATATATAGAAAGTTATAGTCAGCATCTACAACTGCAAAAAGAATCACGCTGAAGGTATTTTTATAGTTGAAGAAATATGAACCCGACTTCTCAGGACAGCGAATGGCAACATGTTTGCCGTCCAAAGCTCCACAGCAATTAGGGAAGTTCCAACGAATGTAATATTCCTTAATTACTTTTTCCCATTCATTAGTGGTTGTAGGCACCTGTAAAAAACAAAACCATATACAAGAATGTCTAGGAATTCCACCTTCTTCGCCTTATATATTATAGTATGCTAGTATAGGTCTCTGTTTCAGGTTCCTCAACGCAAAAGGGCCCTACCGCCACAAAATCATGCCGAGGATGATTCAGAAGAAGGGAATGACCCGGATATCGAGGATACACCTGAAGCAACAGGTGATTCTCTACCTGCTGTAACAAATGATGGCATAGTTTCTAATAATGAAACGCAACTATCACAACAAAGCAAACGCAGCAGAAAAACTATTCCTGAGGTAAACTTAAACACTCCATCTTCTTCGCGAAGGCTTAATTTGCCTGGAATTTTCGCTGTGGAAAGAGCAATAGATAAGTTAGGTACCATAGCTTCACAAAACATAGAGACTGATAATGAATTTGATCACTTCTGCAGAAGTCTGGCAGTTATGCTTAAGAAAATGCCTCTAGATCGTGCCTTGATATGCCAAACGAAACTACAAAATGTTATGACCGAAGAACGCATGTACCTCTTCAGGATAGAACATGCTTTGTCAAATACATCTACAGCTGTTCCATCACCGTATACCGTGTACTCAAGCAATAGTGACATAACAACCTCTGCCGCAACTCCTATCATGCAGGACCAAGAAGGATATTCAGAAGGATCAGCATATGATGTCTTATCTCAAGCTCTTTCGACCATACATAATAATTACGATTAAACTTACGTTATACTTTTTTTTCAATAAAATTATTTTGTTAAAAGTATTAATGCATTATTTTATTTTTCAATAGTTTATGTGGAAAATAATTTAATTAGATACTAACCTTGATACAGTATTCCAGAACTTCATAAATAGCGGCTAATACCTCTGGTAAAAAATGTGATATGGAGCATCTAGGTACACGATATAAAGCTTCGAGTGTTCCAAAACAATCTCCAGCTGCGAGATATCTCAATACAATTTGCAGTTTTAGTCTGACAGACAGAGCTTCTCTCATGGTTGTGTTTTGATTTTCAATTAGCGGCGTTACTTTGGCAAGAAGTTCTTCAAATTGTGTTTCGGACATTCTGAAGTGATTGTGAAACATAGTTCGATCTTCAGCAGACCATTCTCTTAACAAACGCATTGACGCCCCCATTTTATCACGTCGTGCTATCCACGGTCTCACCCACCAACGCTTTTTTTTTCTAATCTTCTTGTCAAGTACATGTCTAAGCCAATTTATAAGATATTCACTTATTATGGCAATTCCTGCTCGTACAACTTCATTTGGCGCCATTTTAAAGTGAACTGACTAATTCAATCTTGATGACCCATGTGAACAATAATCGCTTTCATCCTCGTAATCACTTTGGATGATTCATCCGGGATGATCATCCAAAGTGTACCGTGAAAACGGGCCTTAAGTTAACATAGGATACAAAATACTGTGCAACTAATACCTGTTTGTTTTGTATAGATAGTTAGTGACTAATGTTACTATATTACTGTACCTGAATCGACGGCCATGTTGACAGAACCTGTTTAACGGTCAGACAAAGTATAGCCGTGTGCGCATGAAAATCATCGCTGGCTAGTATTTACGCTCGGAGGAGTGGTCCGGTCCACCTTCGAATGAAATCGTCTGGAGCAATTTAATTACAAAAGTGTTTATTTTGTATTTAAACATTACATTTTTTTTAGGAACTAATTTTAAACATAAAAAACATCAAAGTCTGGATAGGCGAGTATAGGCATTTTGAGATGCAACACTCCTACCATTCGCGCCGTTTTAATAGATTAGTTGTGTATTACGTCACCTGATCGCTAATGAAGCACAGGCGGGAATTTAAAAAATTCATATTCAAATGCTTTATTGTGAATGTATAAGAACTAGCCCGTTTGCACCATCTCAGTTTAAAACCGAGGTGGTCCAAATGGCAGTATTAAAGTATTAAAAGATTTCACTTCCATAATATTGTACTTACTAACATAAGTAGGTATATGAATTCTAATATACATTTTTTTTACATCACGATAATTAAAAAGTGCCTAACTACAATTTTTATTTACTTACAATAAATTTGTCAAAAGTAAATTAACTTTATAAAAGTAATAAAGTTTAATCTATTCAAACACGTATTTATATTTATTTATACAATACTTTAGGTTCATAAAATAATAAATTTGACATACATATATAAGTAATAATCATTTTACATCATTTTAAGGTTAAATATACACCGGGCCTATGGTATTATGGTGGTTAAATGTTGTTTTACTAAAGTTACTAAATATAGCATCACCAGCGCCTTCGGTGACGTGATACATAACTATGGGGTTTGGAACCAAACTTAATACCAATTTTATTAAAGGAGTGAACAGTGCATGGAAAAAAAACTGAACGATTGCATTGCAGTTTTTAACAAGTCAGCGCCTTCTTGATGTTTTGCAAGCGATAATGCTCGACTCGAGCAAGAAACCAATAAAACATGGAATGCGAGTATATTCGCTTTCAGTATTGAGGTCCTGTGAAATTATTCTCGCAATTTTGGATTTTCTGGGGAAAACCCCAACATTTTTTTTATACGCCTACGTGGGGATCGTATTTTTTTCACTCCTATGGTTTCTTTTCGGAGTCCTTTGCAACCCCTTGATGGAATTTTCACCCTTAATTATGTTTGGCTGTATTAAGAGTCTTTTTGTCGGTCGTTTTTTATTGGCCTTTTTTGTACTTGCTCACGTGAGAAGCGTATTTAGGTCTTGAGCTTGGGGCTGGGGCTGGACTTGGGGGTTGGTCTTGGGTTAGGAGTGACGGTTATTTTTGGTAATTATAGGCAATTTTCTTGAACCTGTGCTCTGATTTGAGGACTAGCATTCTGATTGGTTAACCTGACCTTGGAAATATTTCAATGACCTGATTTGCTAGTTTTATAAGAAGATCTTCACCCCTGTCATAAAATTTTCATTCTAATAAAGAAGAAAGACTTGTAAAGATGATGATGACAAGTGTTTTTCACAATAAAAAGATTTTATTTAATTTAATTTAGCCCATGTATCAAGGTTATTGATATTTTTATCATGGGTATAAAAAACTACGACCTTAAAACATATCGATTATGTTCTATGCAGTTTGAATTTAAACGTTAGCTCTAATTTTCAATATCCGAGATTAACGTATATTAATTAACTAATTAATTAACTTCTATCTGACATGGGGTTTAAATGCAATTTTGCCATAGAGTTTTTTGTTTTACAATGTGATTTTTCGTGATAGGATTTAATATAAAATCGGCTGCATAATTATCCTAAAAAATGTTATTAAAAACATTTCTATTAATGCCCATTTGTAGGTTGCGAACTTTTACCTATATACGACAACATGCAATTAAGAAGACTTTCACCTTGTATTGAATACAAATTACAGACGACCTCTAGTAGTTGATAACACTATTGAATTGTTTCGCATATATATTAATAGTTATGCACATACAAAATTGTTCACGTTTCATTTTAGTAGGGCTATCAACTATTGAAAGGTCGACTGTTAAAGTATGTTTCTAATCACCTTTTGCAAGGTTGTTAAAAGGAGTCCTTGTACTATTCATATACAGATGATATTTCGAAAATATTTTATTGAGTAGATTCCTGTAAATATGTCAAACTATTACGAAAAACTGTCAAGTTTTTATCTAAAAACAAAAAAATGAAAAGTAGATATGTATCATGAATGGATGTTTTAAAAAACGCGGTCCCATGTTAAATTAATATGTTTACAAATATTTAAAAAATTGTTACTGCAAAATACACATCACAATCAAGGATTTGAGATCACATTTTCTTCAACCGCTTCATCTTGAGTGATTATATTGTAATGACTTGTTAACTAGTAAAACATCTAGTACCTTGATACTGTTTCTTAGATGTATGCAACGAAATGGCTCTGTCTTCTTCTTCTTCTTCTTTAAGCTAGATTTCGCATCTATACGGTATACAAGCTCTATCTTAGGTGAATTACCTCCTGCTAAAAAGGGATTATAATCAATTAAGTATATTGGGCTCTTATTAGAATATCATCTTTTTAATCCTCGAAATTTTTACCGGTAAGGGCTAACCATGGTATCCCATAAAACGGTTTACATACAAGTTCTATCTCCCCTGAAATACATCAGTGGAAAAAAGGTTTTAGATTTCTAAAGCGTATTCCTAGGACCGATATTAGAGTGCTGCTACAGAAAAAAAAAGTGTACACCATGCATAAACCTACAGTGAGAAATTTACTCGAGGCTGGTACATCGGGAGTAACATTTTTCGAGTTATGGCGTGCTGATCTTGGTGATATGCAATCTTTAAGTATCACAGTAATGGGTACAGTTACATACTATCTGTTATCGAGCATGTTTTAGTACGAGCGTTTGGATGCAAGTCCTTAAAACGAAGATAATCGCATCTGGAAGCATTCACCGTTGTTTTTAAGGAAAGCGATAAACTTCTTCCTCTTCAAGAAGCAAAACATCTATTTCTATTTGGCAAATAATCTGGAATGAGAACATCTGTATTTGAAAGAAATAACAATAAAAAGCATTGGAAACAGGAATGTGACGCTACTTTACAATGATAATGATAAGGTAATTCCTCATGAGCGGAATGTATTTTCTAGTCATTACCTTCAGATTGATCAATTTTCATGGAATGCAATTTCTATCTATTATTTACAGATTGGAAAAATTTCTAAAATGCAGGCGATTACGTTAAAGCCTAATTGATTAGCTATAGAGTAATTTCCGCTTCAGTTTTTAGTCATTGTCTAAGTATGAGGATAATGATAATGATAATGACTTTTTGTGTGTATATACACAACCCTTATAAAACTAGCAAATCAGGTCATTGAAAAATTTCCAAGATCAGCTTAACCAATCAGAATGCTAGCCCTCAAATCAGATGACAGGTTCAAGAAAATGGTCTATAATTACCAAAAATAACCGTCACCCCTACCCCAAGACCAACCTCCAAGTCCAGCCCCAGCCCCAAGCTCAAGAACTAAATGTGCTCACGTGAGCAAGTACAAAAAGGGCCGATAAAACACGGGTGAAAATTCCATCAAGGGGTTGAAAAAGAACCCCGAAAGAAACCATAGAGGTGAAAAAATACGATCCCCACGTGGGCGTTTAAAAAAATGTTGGGTTTTCCCCAGAAAATCGAAGATGGCGGAAGGTGCCCCTGTACTACTATTTGTTTCTTTAAAATATCGTTTTATTCTGTGCTTACAAAGAAATTAAAAGCACCTGCTTTGGGATTATCACGTTTTCTCTTTGTTGCCGTTTACCGTAAACGCTCAAGATTTCTCACAAAAGGTATGCTTCTGGATTACGACACAATGCTCGTCCATATAACGCAAACGAAAGCAAACCATTGCTGATACATCCTCCTTACCTCTTAATTTTAATTTTGATTTTGATCTTGATCTTGATTTTGATTTTGATTTTGATTTTGATTTGATTTCGATTTCGATTTCGATTTCGATTTCGATTTCGATTTCGATTTCGATTTCGATTTCGATTTCGATTTCGATTTCGATTTCGATTTCGATTTCGATTTCGATTTCGATTTCGATTTCGATTTCGATTTCGATTTCGATTTCGATTTCGATTTCGATTTCGATTTCGATTTCGATTTCGATTTCGATTTCGATTTCGATTTCGATTTCGATTTCGATTTCGATTTCGATTTCGATTTCGATTTCGATTTCGATTTCGATTTCGATTTCGATTTCGATTTCGATTTCGATTTCGATTTCGATTTCGATTTCGATTTCGATTTCGATTTCGATTTCGATTTCGATTTCGATTTCGATTTCGATTTCGATTTCGATTTCGATTTCGATTTCGATTTCGATTTCGATTTCGATTTCGATTTCGATTTCGATTTCGATTTCGATTTCGATTTCGATTTCGATTTCGATTTCGATTTCGATTTCGATTTCGATTTCGATTTCGATTTCGATTTCGATTTCGATTTCGATTTCGATTTCGATTTCGATTTCGATTTCGATTTCGATTTCGATTTCGATTTCGATTTCGATTTCGATTTCGATTTCGATTTCGATTTCGATTTCGATTTCGATTTCGATTTCGATTTCGATTTCGATTTCGGTTTCGGTTCCGGTTCCGGTTCCGGTTCCGGTTTTGGTTTTGATTTTGATTTTGATTGTGATTTCGATTTCGATTTCGATCTCGATCTCGATCTCGATCTCGATTTCGATTTCGATTTCGAGTTCGATTTCGATTTCGATTTCGATTTCGATTTTGAGTTTGATTTTGATTTTAATTGTACGTTTAGTTTTAATTTCAACTACATATGTTAAATGATAGTGTTATCATAATTTAACGTATAATTGCAAAGCATTTACTTTAAGATATAGGAAAAAACAAGTAAAAAACTTAGACATGCCAAAAGCAGATATTAAAATTAAAAGCCGGGCGGCCTTTTTTAATTATGAGATGCCAAAACCTATTTAAAACGCGATTTTTTCTTGCCTATTGAAGTTATTAGGATATATCAATAGCTTCACGTTGTGAACATTATAATGGATTTGTCTTGAGAATATTTCCACATTATCGAATTGCATGTCATGATTTAAATTATTTAAAGCATGCTCAAACGAACAAAATACACCCGCGTACCACACAAAAATAAAAATAAAAAACAACGAACGCGTTTCAATTGCTAAGCTATCATCATCAGCAGTCGACTGGGACGAATTAAAGAAACTTCTAATATCGTTGTTTAACTGGCGAAAGTGAAAGTTATGAAAGTTTAATCAGTTCTGAGAAGCCTGGAGGTTCTAGATCGTTATTATTCATTAGAATTTGTTTGTTATTGAAGATCTCAAAACTTTCATAACATTTAAGTACGTGCTTATTACTAAGTTTAATTAAGGATATATTATCTACTACATTATTTTTATTAAACATATGTAGTACTACGGCAGACTTGTCCCAACGTTTGCATTTTATATGAGTTAAAGCGAATTTTGATAGGACTTTAGTTTGCCCTGCATATATTTGTTCACAATTTTTACAATTAACTTTATAAATTCCCGAGCTATCTTGCTTATCCACTAGATCTTTTGGATTGCCTAAAAGAGTTTGCAAATTGATATCTGAAGTAGTGACATTTCAAATTAGATTTTATATAGACCTTTTGTTTGAAGCAGGATATTTCTCTATCATCCAGTTATCATGGAAATAGAAACTAATGGCAGTTTACCATTTCTGGACATACTAATATTTAAAACTAATAATTCACTATCTTTTAAGTTTTACTAAACCACCATCTACGTCAAAAAATCGGTGTAATTAATTTTTAGTTGATCGAGCAAAACGGGTTTGTGACCCTGAATTTTTGAAAGATGAATATAAATATTTATCAAAATCCTTATAAGCTAATCGATATTCACTTATTGATATGTTATTACACCTGCTAGACATAACCATAACGATATATCAGTGCTTAATGTTGGTACTACTTTTCTTCCTTTATAACTAATGTTACAGATAGAATTGAAAAAATCCTAATTAATCATAGCATTAGGACTGTTTTTAAACCTACAAGCAAATTAAAGGATATTTAAGGTCACCTAAAGACGTTTCAAATCCGTTATGATTTTCTACAGTATATAAGTTATCTTGTTCATGTGGAAAAGTATACATTGGAACCGCAAAAGTAGCGTTGGTACAACATGTGAATAACATATGAGATTTTGTAGATTAGGCCAACTAGAGAAATATGCAGTAGCTGAGTATGCTCTAAATAATTTAAATCATAACATTCTATTAGATAATATTAAAATATTGTCAAGACAAACTCATTATTATGTTCGCTTACAACGTGAAGCTAATGAGATATACAAACACCTTAATAACTTCAATAGGCAAAAAAATCTCCGTTTAAATAGGTTCTGGCACACATTATAATTAAAAAAGGGCACTATGGCACGCCTTAATTTTAATGTTTGCTTTTGGTATGTCTAGGTTTTCTGCTGTGTTGTTCCTAGGCCTTAAGGTAAATGCTTATCCAATTGTATATTAAATTATCACAGCACTATAGTTTAACATATGTTGTTGAAATTAAAATTAAAGTTAAAAATTATGTGAAAGGTACTACATTGTGTTTTTACTGTTTACAGTTATTGACAAAAATTTTTTTTTGTTAGGTTTGACTGGATTTTTAATTTCTGTCAAGTTTCTATTTGTGAATGCTTTTAGCAATTTCACATTAAAGTTTTTCACAACTTTACACTTACACCATAATTTGACTAAATATTGATAATGATACTTTTCAGTGCTAGCCTTCGTCCTTCTGCAGGACAGTTTAACAATAATTAATTAAGGATCCAGTTATTCTTTACTAAAATTGTATTCTGTAGTTGGTTTTATAAGTTTATCGAACTGTGATATTAAAAGCAGGCTTATGTTTGTGTTTCTACTTCTTCAAATTCCAGGAATTTGTTTCAACGATAACTACTGTCAGTGTTATCGAAACGTTTGGTTTTGTGTAAAACATTAACACAAAAATACACCATTCAAACCCAAAAAAGCTACGTATTTTAAACATGTTTTTATTTATTTGCTGTTTGAATTTCTAACTTAATTACTGACTTTTCTTGATAGTGTAACTGCGTTTTATTATATCAGTCTAGGGTTTTTGTATTGTATGAGTAACTGTTATTCAATGTGTTTTTTTAAAGATGGGATGTTACTCTACTCTGGTTCTGTTTATTAATTGCAAAGTTTAAAGAAAATTATAAATTTACAAAAGATATGCAACATCTTCTGTAAACATACACGTGAAACTAGTTTAAGAATTTAATCTATGTTTTAGGCTGAAATTTATGCAAATGTTCAAATTGGGCATCCACCACAAAATTTTAAAGTGCTTTTTGACACTGCTTGGCATACATCGTGGGTGGTATCAAACGAATGTTCTTATTTTACTTGGGGTTGCTGTAAGATATACGCAAAACTTTTTAACATACAAATAAATGCATATGTTTTAGACTTTCATAAGAAGTATAACCATAAGAAGTCGAAAACGTATAGGCCTAATGGAATCAAATACTATGTAGATGAAGGAAACTATAATTATTTATCAGGATATTATTCAAACGATACATTTTTGGTTAAAAATGAGAAATATTTAGTTCAGTTTCACTGAATAAAATAATTTCAGATTGGTAATAGTCGTGTTGATGGTCAGCTTTTTGTAGAAATGACGTACGTTCCTACAAGTTATTTTTATTATAAGTCAGATGGAATAATGGGGCTAGGATTTAAACAGGATCAATTTAATCCTTTTCTTTACAATATGTTTGAAAATAAGAGTATTGATAAACTATTGTTTTCAATATATATTAGTCGGTGAGTGAGTCACTAAAATATATAAATTACTCAACAATTTATTCGTATAGGACTTTCAATATAACTTCCAATGTACGTCATGAATTTATGTTAGTATGTAGTCCCAACGTTCTCGACCGTTTCTCTCTCTTTTTCATGTGGACGTACGAAACATAAATAATTTGCCGGCACTAGCTAAATAAATGTATGACGTGCATCGCTTTTGTATCGCTGAACTACCTATAAATATAGGACATTCGTTTAACTTATCCCGATTGATCGATGAATCAAACGCGCACTTGTGTATGACTATCCTTTTCTACATATTGAATACAATGTACACTATTAGCTAACGTATTATTGCAAGAGTGTCGTTTTGTATGGCTCTTATTAACTCAAGTAACTAACAAGGGTAACGTTAACAACAAATTAAGTTTTCTTTATACGAACAGTTTTGATACCAACATTACCAACTTTAACTTAACTACTTCACATAAATATAAATGTCATAATGTTTGCAAATAAAAGACAAAAGTTTTATTTACGTATCGTAGATGTACGCACATAAAAGCATATTATTTTCAATAAAACTTAAAACGTAGCAGATGAATTTTGGTAAGTTAGTATATATTCTAAAATGTTGCAAAAATTTTGTAAATAGGTATTTGCAGGTTAAGACCAACGAACTCTTCCATAGAAAGGAAGTAATTGTTCCAATACTTTTCTACATAAAAGTGGCGATTATATATCTTTGACGGCAATACATTTGTGAGTTAATGGTTATTTGATTTATTCATAAAGATTGAATTTTTTAGGAACGCTACTAATTATGATGCTTTGAGAAAACATTCGAATTGCAAAATACGTAATGATAATTTCAGTCATCGGTGTTTATTTATACACTTGTTTGTGTAGAAGATTATTATACTGCAATTCAAAATTATTGGTGTATTTAATGTAATTGAATTATAGTACTTTTTTAAACTGATTCAAAGTATCGTTTCAAACACAATATAACCAATAATGTAATAAAACGTAAATTTGTCCATTCACATTTAAACATGACGGTGTTGAAAATAATTTATTGTTATAAATTATAATGTCAATGTACAATAACATACATTATATGTTATTATTATAGATTATTATTAAGTTTTTGGAGAAAACTGTTTGCGTTAAGAATTCAATTAAAAACAAGAAATTAAATATTCACTACACTTCATTTTCTGTATCTGTGTTATCGTTTGGATGTATAATTGGATTGACTTGGACACCATAAACTTTTTCTTGTTCCCAAGACTTTAGAATTTCAGCTTCTGCAATATACTCTATTTGCAAATTTTGTGAGTTAATGGTTATTTATTTGATTTATTCATAAAGATTGAATTTTTAGGAATGCTACTAATCATTATGCTTTGAGAAAATATTCGAATTGCAAAATACGGAATGATAATTTCAATCATCGGTGTTTATACACTTGTTTGTGTAGAAGATTATTATACTGCAATTCAAAATTATTGGTGTATTTAATGTAATTGAATTATAGCACTTTTTTTAAACTTATTCAAAGTATCGAGTCAAATACATTATAACCAAGTGTTTCTTACTTATTGAGTACATAAAAAAAATACACCATAATGTAATAAAACGTAAACTTGTTCATTCACATTGAAGCATGACTGTGTTGAAAATAATTTATTGTTATAAATTATAATGTTTTAGTGTACAATAACATACATTATATGTTATTATTATAATTATTATAGATTATTATTAAGTTTTTGGAGAAAACTGTTTGCGTTAAGAATTCAATTAAAAACAAGAAATTAAATGTTCACTACACTTCATCTTCTGTATCTGTGTTATCGTTTGGATTTATAATAATTGGATTTACTTGGACATCATAAACTTTTTCTTGTTCCCAAGACTTTAGAATTTCAGCTTCTGCATGTTTAATCGTTTTTAACCAAACTGAAGGTGAAACTGTTTCTAACGCTTCTTTCCACATCTGTTTGACATTATCATCCCCATAACCATCTCTTCCAATGTGTTTATCATAATAAGTTTTGCTTATTCCCCATACCATTTCTATTGGGTTAAATTGACAGTGGTAAGGAGGCAAGCGTAAAATTTCGTGTCCATGTTCTCTAATAATATTATCGACCAAATATTGTTTCTCTTCCTTATGTAGCTTTGTTATATGTAGTAATTCCGTTTTAAATGCTTCTTTTTCATGAGTAATTTTTTTCCCCTAAGCCACTCTGTAATTTCTTCTTTTTTCCAGTTTGTAGTTGGTTGGCGATTGACAATTTGTGAATGGTACGGAGCGTTATCCGTAATGATTATAGATGGCTTTGTTAAGTTAGGCAAAAGTTGATTTGTTAACCATTTAACAAAGTTTCCCGAATTCATACAATCGTGATAATCGCTGCTTTTATTTGTGGTAGAGAATATAAGTTCTGCTCCTTCCACAAAGCCATCTTCTGTTCCAGCATGTAGAACTATATAACGTTTGCCTTCCCCATCAAGATTCTTAAAGCATTTTGAACTGGAATCTTGCCATATTCTTTTGTTGCTTCCTTTTGCAAATATCCATGTTTCGTCGAGATAAACGAACTGCTTGTAGATATCTTGTTTCATATAAGTGATGTAACTTCTCAAACATTTTAACCTCATCGATGCTATTGAAGTTTTTTCGCAAAGAGCTTTTCTATTGTTAGTTTGCTTGAAATCAAATCCAATGTCCAACAAAACGTGATAGAGGCTAGTCCTTTTACACTCAACAATACCTCTTTCTTTAATTTTTGTTAAGAGCGTACCTAATGTAACATGTTCATGGTTAATATACATGTTGTAAATTGTAGTACGGATTTCACTTTTTTGTCGTTGATCCATGTCTTTTGTTTTTAGACTTTTTCGTTGAGGTTCATTTTCCTTGTTTTCTTCTTGATTTTGATGTCGTCGTAAAGCATTAGAAATAGTTTTCGTGTCAATTTTCAAAGCATCGCTAACCCTTGCATGCACTGCTGTTAATGGTGATAAGGGCCCGTTGTTCTGTTTTTCTTTATTAAAGTATTCGACTAAGTTATGGATCAATTCGTCTACGGTAATTGACCTACGAGGCATGTTGATGTGCTACAAATGAAAACATAAATGTTATCTCTTTCTGTAAAACGATTTAATCTTTACCTTAAACGAACACTAGAAAGTAATGTGGTTCTGAAAAGAACCGATCTTTTACAATATTAACTCAAGAAGGAATGAATAAACGAAGAAACAAACCAACCGGCGAGCGTACGTAACCTCAATCAACGTATAAGCAAATAAAGGAAAGTTGTTCTGTGGAAAGGTTGGTATCAGTGCTCATATTTTTGTTTTAAATTACAGCCGACGGTCACTTCGTGATTTAATGCATACATGACGTCATCGGGATAAGTTAAACGAATGAACTTTAGTTGTTATTTCCTTAATCTGAATCAACACGACATTGCTTTGCCATGGTTAAACAAATAATTTTAGTGACCAGGATTCAGATTCGGCAGGAGATATATCATTGGGATTTATAAATGAAGAACACATTCGTCGTGAAGTTGTACCAGGCGCAAACAGTACATCTCCAGAACCTATTACCTATTTACCTGTAAATCCTCTACGAGGATATTGGGAATTTCAAATGGATAAGTAGTTATTCTATTATATAAAATCTTAACATCTAACACATTAATTAGTATTATAGTGAACGTAACAAATAAAAACGTTAGTTCCCAATTTTGCATGAATGGTTGCGTTGCAATAATAGGTTCAACCTCCAATACTATAATTGGTCCTGAATCTGAAATAAAAGCCATTAATAAGCTCGTAGGGGCAAAAAAGGGTTCCGATGGTCGTAACTATGTAGAGTGTGGTAACATAGACTCGTTACCTGCAATCACTGTTGTTCTGGCTGGTAAAAATTTTACTATCGACGCTTCCAATTATATTTTTAAGGTAGGTATTTATCCTTACGTCATCTGCTGACGTAAATAACAATGTACTATTAATTATGAAGCAAATACTAATGTAGATTAGTAGATTAATATCTTAAAATATTGATAACACCAATATTTTATGTAAAAAATAACTCGCTGTATGTATACAAGGTGCTGATCCGACCGCTCGGTAATACCATTTTACATGTAAAATCACACTTATGCAATTTCCTGCTCTCCTAATTAGTTTAGAGCAAAAAGATCAGAGATCAAAGTTTTTCAGAATTAAAAATGCTATCCCGAACGTTCCGATTTTCAAGCGCGGTTTTCAATAAATTAATAATGTCATACAATTGTTGAAAAAAATCTATTTCTGAAGTGGTTTTATTCTGGTAGTAGTGTACCTGAAGTTCGAAACTTGTTTGCTGGTTTATATCCCGATCAGCCGATACTCGCCAGTTCAACAATTCAGAACGTTATTTCAAACCAAGAAAAATATGAATCCGTTTTTAAACCCTGTAAGCCTTATTTAAAGCTTACTTTAAATGTAGCCGACGAAGAAGAGATTGTTCAGGATAATGTGAACGACGTAAACTTATTGAGACGGTCGTTGCTAATCCTCGCATTAGTATTCGGCAAATTGGCAAGGATTTAAATTTGCACAATACAATCGCCTTCAAAATTTTAAAGAAGAACAAATTTAAATCGTACCAGTTCTCAAACCACCAGGAAATTTTTGAGCCATACAGGTATTCCAGAATGGTTTTATGGGAAACAGTAACGGAAATGGCCAATGTAGATAGGTATTTCATCAACCATATTTGTTTTTCTGACGAATCCACCTTCACCATTAATGGAGAGGCAAATGTGCAAAATTATCGGTATTGGGATACGGATAACCCTCATTTGATGATCCATAACCATTCCCAATATCCACAGTCAGTCAACGTATGGTTAGGAATATATGGATCTAATATTATAGGCCCCTTCTTCATTGATGGACACTTAAACGGCGGAAAATACCTTGAGCTGCTCCAAACGGAGATTGGCTCGGCCATAGATGCTGTCGTAGGGGAAAATGTGGTATGGTTGTTCTGCGCATTTTACAAGAGACATCACTGCTTATTTAAATGAATGCTATCCAAATACCTGGATTGGACGAGGCGGACCGGTCAATTGGCCAGCTCGTTCACCAAATTTCTGTGGGGTCATTTAAAATCAAAAATTTATGGTACTAGACATGTAAACATTGAGATTTTGAAAAACAAAATTTCCGAAGAATACAACAATTTATCGAACCGGCAACTTGCAAATGTTCGCAAACTTGGTCAATGTTTAGCCGTTAATAGAGGTCTCTTTGAGTATTTAATTTGATTTTACTAATAATTTCTGTTAATGAATTCGTATTAATGTTTGGTTATTCTTCTCTTCATTCTCAATATTTAAAACATTGCAATATTAATTATTAATGTATATCATTTTTATTGTTATTACTTATTGTTAAATTTTATTTAAATAATTATTAATAAGTGTGGATTTATTTAATTCTTTGTTAACTTGTCTTCTGTACTATTAAAAACGTCAAAACTTGACAGTTGATAACATAACATTTTGTTTCAATATCATAGCAATTGTGTTTTTTTTTTAAATTATTATTAATTTAATTTCTCGTTTTCTTTTTTCAAGTACTATTTTGAGAATAAAAAACTGATCTATCATATAGCATTTTTAATTCGGAAAAACTTTGATCTCTTATGTTTTTGCTATGAACCTATTAAGGGAGCAGGAAATTGCATAAGTGTGATTTTACATGTAAAGTGCTATTACCGAGCGGTCGGATCAGCAACCTGTATGTATTACTCTGTTCAATAGAAACACGTTTGAACAGGATACCTGTAACTTTGTCACCATGGCAACGCAATTCATTTGTCTGTTCTGTTTGTTTAATTCCTAATGACGATTTAGGAAAATGATGTGAATTAACTCTTCTCTAATCACTGTTATAGTGACATTAAATGGCGACCATTATCAAAAATCTGTCCAAAAATCGACTTCGTTCTGTCGCCCGCCAATGATAATTTATACGAAAATAAAAGCCACGTATGGCGACTACAGTTATTCTCAAGGAAGAGAACCAACTTAAAATTTGGCCCGTCGTCGACAGGCACGTGCTGCTAGATCAGGTGAAAACGTCGGACCACTCGAAACTGTTTTACGTCCAAATAGGCGTATAACAGTTACAGAACTTTCTCAGATGTTTGCTATCACTATTAGAACTGTCCATTCCCTAATTCAGTTGCGCGAAAATTGATTTCACGGTTTCTTAGCTATATCCTTAAAGCATGTTTCTGTAAGATTTGTTAAAAAAAATGTTTTACAGCTTCTAAACGTGCTTCTATTGAACAACTGTAGCAATCATTTATTTCAAATAACAACTTATTTTTTAGATCACCTCAACATATTCCACCAAATGTGTAACTGCTTTTACAGCACCAAGTGCTCCAGGCGAAGAAAATATGTGGATTTTGGGTGGAGCATTTTTGTCTCAGTTTTACAGCATTTACGATATGGATAAACTGCGAATTGGGTTTGTTACAGCTGCGTAATCGTTTTATTTTACTTTTCATTCTATTCTTTATTATACTAACTTTGTGTATTTTTGATAATTTACGATAAACTACTCATAAACGATAAGCTTTTAATTAGCCATAGAAAGTCCTATAACAAAAATGGCGACGGATAATAATTCCTGGGATAGCAGTTAATCACCGAATAGAATAGGATACAGACCACACATGCATTTTAGATCAAAAGAAGATGGACCTGTATGTTTATTATGTTGGAAAACTGTTTACTAGTTAGAGTTAGTTAGAGATGGTCTGAGCGAAGTAACTGCTAAACAAGTATATTATTCTTGTTTGGAAAGTAAGTTTTATAGTGTGATATAAAGTTCTGGACCAAGAGTATAAGTGAAAAACGTGCAAAAAGTGGTGCGGATATTGCTTTATATAATTTTTTTTGAGACAGCTTCAAAAAGCTAAACATTTTTTCGTTGGCTTACCTTTACGTTTATAAAACATCGATAATCACTTTTAAGAACAAATGCGTGTTTACAAAACAGTAGGTAGAGCGGTACTTGAGCGTGAAAAAATGTTCAAGACCGTGGGAACTATATTTTGGTATTTTTTGGCTATTGGCCCCGGCCAAACCATTGATGTTTGCCGACACCGCTCTTGAATATTAGGCGTGGAACGTTCTTAAGAGCGTAGGAACTTTATGTTTCTTTGATTTATGCCGCACCACATACTATTACTTAGTGGGAGTATTATTTATGTCAGCCCATCCATCTTGTTTCTGCCGACCATTTTGCACCCGTCAGTCATCTTGTTTCCGGTCTTGCATCACCCTCGACGTCTTCTATCTGCTTGTAGTTTATGACAGCCCCTTCGGTGATTCCTGTAGAAGCGTATACCCCGAAAAATTGTTTCCATTATGTGGGGTTTGAACTGTGAAGTTTATGTGAAGTCTCATTCTGCAACTACTGAGCCAACAACACATTGAAAATATGGTGTTTGGAAGTTTGTAATAGCACCATGTTTAACTTCCGATCTCCAATGCTTCCAATAGCTCGCGCTTCCCTTGTTTGCGCTATACGTGGTTTCCACTGTATAAAGGTTTACATGACAGCCTTATACTGTAACCACTGAGCCAGCAAAATACATTGAGAATATGCTGTAGAAGTTTGAATTGATATATCCTAATTACCTTCATCCATTTGTCTGAACCGTAACAAACATTTGAATTCTGTAATAAAAACGTTAACTTTCATTCAAAATGTATATAATGTTACTACAAGTCATTGTACAGATTCAACGCCAAAAACAATCTCGATTTAAATGAATGAAAATGTAATAAAAGATTAGTGTAGTAAAATAAATCTATTTAATAGAAAATAGCTAACCACAAATGTTCTAGAAGTTCTTATAATCGAAAATTCTAGAATATTGTGGTTAAATCAAGGTAAAATTTCTCAGTTTCTCGAAGACAGTTTCTCTGTAAAGCTAGTGAACACTGGTGGTTTTCTTAAGAAGAAACAGGTTATTTATTTACTAGAAATATTTTTAGGAAAGTTTTCTTAAGCAACTTAGCATCTCGACCATCATCAGCAGGTTTTATATATTTAGCAGGTATGTATCATATTATTATTATACTTTTTTCAATCATTTTGCATCAATTTGAAAATTACGCTTTAAGTCGAGAATAAAGGAATAAAGGAATCTAGTCAACAGGATTTAATCTTTTGTGGATTAATTTCATCACAAACGTTTAAGAAATTAGTAAATTAGTAGTTCTTAGATAAATTTTTAACAGAATGTAAAGCGTCATCAATTTGTTAGTTTTACTTCATTAGTTATAGAAATACTGAAAACATTAGTAATATTGATATCTTGAGCGGTGTAATGAAGTTAGTGCTGTAACGAACATAATTTTTACAGTTCTTAATTGAATATGTTTGTTAAATATTTCCACATATGCATAATTACAGCTTGTTTCATCAAACTTGAATCGGTACTAAAGCTAAATCTGGTGTTTTCAAAAGTGTAACTTCCAGTATGTAGATTGTTAAGATATCAAGTGTGACATATTTAAACGATATGTTGCACTTGATATAACCTAAAATCTACAGACTAGTCACACTTTTGGACTTTTTGAACTGAAAAATCCAAATCTGATGTTTCCAGGCGTATAACTTCCGGTCTGTAGATTTTAGGTTAGGATATGGAGTACGACATATCGTGTAACAGTATTTTGAACTGAAAAAGCCTAATCTGATGTTTCTAGACGCGTAGCTTCCGTTCTGTAGATTGTTTTTGATCAATTACTTACGAAGTCTAATTGTATGAATTATGGGATGTATAACAACACAGTAGTGCTTTTATGCAGTACTTCACTTGTGCTCTAACTTACACTTCTAAAGAAGAAATGCTATTAATCTTCCACGACTTGGAAGTATGACATCAGAAAGAAGACCTTAACAACCCGATGTTAAGATACAAGAAGTCCATCTCTCTGTGTTTTAACAAGTGTGTCCCTCATGTAACGATTACAATGTTTGTCATCGTTGCGGTGTACGTGAACAGATTTTAAGAGGTTCACGGTGTGTTCAAGGGTTCGCAAAACACGTATTAAACGTTCGCAAACAATTTAAACAAGTAATGCCCACAATGGGCAGGCGTTTGAATCTCAATTCATATTAAATCACACATGAAAAAACACACTACTTAAACCCGAACTTATAATGCGCGGTTCTAAAATGTATTGTTGTAAATACAAAACATTGACAGCATTTCTTTCCGATGGTCTTAAATGAGTTACCTAACGCATTGGATTAGGATAAGAATTGAAAAATGATATTTCCCGTATATGTTTAACACTGAAGAAAATTCTTCGTACGTGGACCCTCTACCCGAGGTAAAAAGATTACAGTTCCTTAAATGGTACTACGAGCATAAGCAGTATATGTTCGACATGCAGAAGGATTTGGTGGATTACTGAAGATCCGATGTAGAGGTAAAACGAACATATATGCAACTTAGAGTGTGATGAGTAGCCTTTTACGGACAGTATTACCATTGCCTCTGCATGTAACCTTATGTTTCGCCGCGAGTTTCTTGAACCTAACACAATTGGTATCATTCTTAAAGCCAGTTATCGAAGAGCTGACAACCAACCAGCTGTTGCCATGCAATGGTTTATGTGGAAGGAAGACAAAAGAAAAATTAAAATCCAGCATGCGTGTAGATAAAGAGAAATGAAGGTAAATGGAATGAGGACCTACGATTATTACGAAAAGCAGATTTTGAATTTCACGGATGTCCTACATGACAAATCGCAACCAACTGCTTCACGATCAATGATGAATAGTGAAAGGCACCATTGAGCAGAAGTACGAAAACACATCACTAAATTGGAAAAGTTGAGAGCTTTAGGACACATGGTAATGTGGGAGTGTCAATTGAGGAACAACCCGGGTATAAGTACCTATATCAGCATCCTATGCTAAGAACGAACTGCTGTACAAAACTTAAATACGTGTGTAAACCAGGTAACAAAATTAGGTATGTCGACATGTGCTCGTTTTGTCCTTGGGTTTGTAAATACGAGAAGTTTTCACTTGGACATCCTAAAGTTGGACAATAATAGTGCGCTGACTATATTAACACGACTGGTATTCCTGATCGTGTAATTAAATATTCTGTTTTACCTAGCAAAAGTGGTGGATTTTATTAAAACTTCTGAATTAACTAAAGAAAAATTTAGATCTATACGTATTGAAAGCCATGGAGAAGTTTTCAATATAGGAGATAAATGTAACAAGCCTAAAAATGCAAGTAATAAAAAATTTGAACGTTTTCAAAATAAAAATAATTGCAACAACATTAAATACCGAGCTTTTGTTTGCAAGAAATGTAATCAGGGTCACGATTACGGTAATTGTCCTGTATTTGAAAAGTTATGTTTCAAATGCAAAGAAAAATCACTTTTCTGTTTGTTGTTCATCAATGTATTAGTTGTATGCAGGACAGTAATGAACAAACTGAACAAACTTATTTTCTGTTAATGGTGAATTACACAACCAGGGATGATATCAAGCATTTTTTATTAATAATGTTGAAATAAATTGTACAAATCCTTAAAGTATACTTCTACACCCATTGCTACAAATATTAGCTACTTAACAGTTTGGGTAATAACTAGAAGATTTTGTGCCTTATGCTCAGTCGTAGATTAAAGTGGGCCAAGTTCATAAAATTATCGATTTGCCTTATTAATCAAGGCCAAGGTATGTTCGCTTTAAAATCGGGATTGTTTCTTCCTGAAAGTAATAGTTAAATATTCGGACGCCAACTTGTTTTTAAATATGGAAAAAGCGACTAAACCATTATACAATAAAGTTAAAAGAAAATTTTATTACACAACCTATATTTAATTATAAACTGAAATACTTAATGCTAATGTTAGTAACGTTATAACCTAATGAATAAATCTCACTCTTGATCAATGGTACTAATACTATTAATAATAATATTAACGGTAAAATAATTAATTGCGTAGATGTGTATAAACGTGAAAGTAAAAGTGAAGGTGAAGTAAATACAAAATAAAGGTGCCTGAAAAAACAAAAGTCTCAAACTTTTATATAATAGTTTAAAATAACACCATACAAAATAAGATAGCACTTTTAAAAAAAAAATTAACAAAGCAATAATGGATTCTACATCCACCTTCTTAACTCAACCAAAAACGATGCTCTCCAAAAGGTTTATTGCGCATGAACATATCTGAAACTGAATGTGCAAACGAAATGCGTACGAGTTCTAATTAAAATAATTAAATGGATGTTTTTATGCAACTAGAAATGCAACACACGCTGCACGCAATGCATGTTAAGTGCCTACATAGAGGTGAATTTTATTACAAACGTAAAGAGTTTGTTACAAAATTTTAAACTCGATAGTGGTGCAAATGTTAGCATTTTAACATTTGAACTTATAAATAAACTGGATATACGAAGTTTCAAAAAACTAATGTAATTTTAGAGGTTTTTGGAGGTAAAATAATCAGACCTTTACACAAAAGCACTGTAACCTGTAAAACTGAAGTTAATGAGGACATAGTTATAAAACAATTGGAATTGATTGTTGTTAACACTGAGGCTAGTGAGACGAAAAATACAGAACCAATTTAGGTTTAAATGGGTGTTTAGCATTGAGTCTGATTAAAAGAATTTATAATGTTACTAGTAAAGATATAATTAATAATAATTTGGATCTTTTCTGTGGAATGGGTTTATTAAGAGATGAATTGTCATATTAATATTAATTCAAATATAATACCTACTATAAGACCACCTACACGTCAATTAGAAGATTCAAAAGTAATAAAAAAAATAACCAATGAGAATATTTCATGGGTTAGTCATTTAATAACAGTTGAGATGGAACATTGAGATTATGCTTGAACCCTTCAGATCTTAATAAAGCGATAATTCATGAACCTATTGGTATACCATTTTAGAAATAAGTTCAAAATTAAGTGGAAAACGCTTTTTACAGTTTTGGACTTAAAGAATGGATTTTATAATATACAATTGGATAAATAATCTTCATACTCTGTTGTTTTTCATTACCTTTTGGTACATACCGATTTATTCGGTTACCGTTTGGTGTGGCAAATGCTCCTCAAGTGTTTAAAAAATTCATTTTTCAATATTTGCTAATATTCAAAATGTTAGTGTATATTGATGATATTCTTATTGCGACTGAAACAGAAAATGATCACGATGTTACATTTCAAACCGTTCTTGATGTGGCTAGAAAAATGAACATAAAATTTAATCCTACTAAAGATTAAAAAAAATAGTTTCAACATTGCCTGTTATTAAGCATTTTGATCCAAAAAGAAATGTAACGATTGAATGTGATGCATCTCAGTGAGCTTTAGGATGTTCTTTAATTCAAGATGGCACACCAGTTGCGTATGGTTGAAGAGCGCTCTCTGAAGTAGAGCAAAGATATGCCCAGATAGAAGAAGAATTGCTGGCTCTAATATTTGCAACAACTAAATTTCATTTATATATTTATGGATAAGAAGTGATAACTGTAAAGACAGATCATTTACCGTTAGTATCTTTGCTCAAGGAAAATGTTTCTAAAATTGGTTCAAGCAGACTTCAAAGAATGGTTTTAAAACTTATTAAATATAATTCAAATCTTATTTATATACCTGGAAAATGTATGTATATTTCAGATTTATTATCACGTAACTGCAAAAGTGACAGGACCTTAAAAGTGAGTGATAAATTATTAATAGAAACAGTTCATACTGTCGTTACAAATGTGATAAGAACTTACAAATAAGTGAATTATGATTAAGTTGTAAAACATGTGAAAAATTTGCTAATAAGAAAATTAAGGAACCATTATTGCCCTTATTTAGTCGTGATTGACTCATTGTCAACCTGGCTGGATGTTCGAAAATTGAAATCAGCTAGTGAGGTAGTTGTAGAGCTTAAATATATTTTTAGTACTCATGGTGTTCCTTCTGAAATAATTTCATACAACATTCCTTTTGGCTCTTATGAATTTAATAATTTTGCACGTAGTTGGGATACCAAGATAGTAACATCAAGTCTTTTACATCCAAGGTCAAATGGCTTATCGGAAAAAGGAGATAAAATTGGTAACAAAACAGCTAACGAAAATTGAAGATTCTGGCATTCCTTTTGAAACTGCTCTTTTAGAGCACCATAATACAATAGTTGCAGGGCTAGCAGCATCCCCAGTTATTAATGAGCGGACAGTAACGTTCAACATTACCTGTTACTAAGGAACACTAGTTATTCTTTACTAAAATTTAATTTTATAGTTGGCTTTATACGTTTCTCAAGCTGTTGTATTAATAGCAGGCTGATGTTTATGTTTTAATTTTTCGACTTGGCAAAATTGTTTACATCTGTAGCAATTTAACAAATTTTACTACTGACGAAGATAACTGTAAGTGTTATCGAAACGTTTAGATTGTATAATTTAAAGACATCATTAAAAGACCCAAAAAAGATAAATATCTTATTATGAGTGTTAATGGTGAAAGTTTACATTTTCATAGATATGGAAGAAAAATAAGACTACCTTCAAAATTTCAAGATTTTGTTTAGAAATGTTTATTCTGTAAAAAGAGGAAGATCATTTTTCTGGCAAATGATCTCATTTGTGGGTATTTTTCCTCGGTAAGGTACATTTTGTAGAAATCACACAGTGCCACATCGTCAAACAATGATTTCAAATGTGTGTCTTCCTGAAGATCTATCAACTATATTTGCAGGTGGTTGGGAGTCTTCTTACGTCACTTTTCATTGGAGTAGTAAAATTATTAAAGCATTTGGAAGTCGGAAAATGATTAAAAAATTGTTCTGACAGTGATTTTACTGATCATACGCATATTTAGTGCAATTAATATTTTGGTGAGTGATAGCTTTGAAAATTGATAACAGCTTCTAGCTCGCATTAGTGTCTCCCCCCACAAGCGAAATTTGTTGCTATCGGCAAATACTGATAGGAAAAATGTGGAAGACTTGCTGTCGGGCTATCTGGTGTAGGTTCTGTTGGTACATAACTACAAATCAAAAATAAAAGTTCGCTATTCACTTCGAATTTTTCTAACGGTGGTCAGAAGAAACAACGTCGTTTAGCTGTTTTTTCCCCTTCTCTCACTGTATTGTTGGTTTGCTTTTTTTTGGAGCACAATTTTCAAAAGTCTGGGAAGACTACATCCGATCGGACATCCTTTTTGGAAGTTATTTCTTAGTTGGAATAAGTAATTATAGTTTAATATATGTAAGTAGAATACGGACACCTTGGCGGCCATTTTGTTTTTTTGTGACGTCACCCTTGGGACACTTTTGGTCGCCATTTTTTTTTATTTACAGATTGTGACCTAATTTATTTATACATTGGGGGTTGTATTCTAATAAGGGGTCATAGTTTTGTAAGACGGTAACTTGTTCGCGGGCTTCGCCTCTGTCATAAAAATTGAGTTCTAATAATGGGGAAGAATTAATAGATAAGACATGTAAAGATGACAAGTGTTTTCATAATAAAAAGATTTTATTTAATTTGTTATTAATATTTAAGGGCCCGTTTTGATTTTTATCAAGGATATAAAAACCTAGTCTTTAAACGATTATGTTTTATGCAATCTTTAATGTTGAAATTTACGCGCTAGCTCAAATTTTACATCAGAAGTTACCATATTGTATTTATGATTATTAACTTCTATCTAGATAACTGTTTTTTACAATGTGTTTTCGTAATAGGGTTTATTATAAAGGAGACTGCATAATTGTTATTAAAATTATTATTACATTTCTTTAAGATCTATATTATTTTAAAATATATTTGTTTTGCATGAGAAAGTCACCTTCAACATTATACATAATCAAAAATGAGTAATTAAGTTGCCACGCTTTAAACCTTCAGAACGTTAAATTATATGCACAAGGTCTAAGCAGAAATAAAATGCTTTAAATGGTTACACATATGCATTGTAGCCTCTTTTCCTTTTCATTGTGTATTCCCTTTAATAGTGCTATCAATTAAAAGTAAAATATTGAAGGTAGACTGCTAAATATATGCTCAAGGTTCAAGTGGAAAACAAAATTGCATTAATACGTTAGTTAATACACATATTAATTAAAAGTAAATATTGAAGGTTTACAGTTAACGTTATGTGTACAAGGTCTAAGCAGAAAATAAATGCATTAAATGGTTACACATATCCTTTATACATTGTTTTTACATTTCGTTTTGAGCTCCTTTTAATGGCGTAAAAATTGTTTTGGATTTTAATAATTGACTTGTTTTACTATTAATAATGATTAATTGGGAATCCTCTTTATACCTCACTCATAAGTAAGTGTGTGTTTTAGTTTAGGGATGACGTTTTAAAATCAATTGAATTACGTTTAACACTCAGATTAAACTAAGTAAATTGATTGATTATTGATATGGAATATCACACTCTCTTTAAAAACAGTATATTCGTACCCGTAAAGCTTATAATACAGATTAACTGCTCTTTATTTATATAGATCAGGGTTGCAAAAAAGGTGCTACAGTAAATTATCGAAAACATTCTTAAAACTAGGTAATCCATAATATCCTATGTTAAATATTAGTGTGAAGACATTTTCGGCAGTCAAGACTTTTGGGATGGGTGCACTTGCCCTTATATTCAAAATTAAGGTCAGGGTAAGTTATCTGGATCTTCATAGAGAACATAACTACCAGCATCAACTTCACCGTTTTCGTCTTGAGCGGTTATATATCTTATTAACCGCCAAGGGGCCATGATAACGAGGCGAAGCCCCAAAAGCAAGTTCCTAAGACATATTCCTGTCTTATAAGTTAGCATTAGGGCCCCACTTGTCAGAAGGAAAATTTAAATTTCCCACGATAACCTGCAAAGACTTAAAATACAAATTTAGATTTTCCTTTAAGCGGTCCATCTTATTAGAATACAGATTCAAATTTACCGGCTTAACCTACAGAGACTTAAATACAAATTCATATTTTACACCTAGGGGTCAGAACACGGTCTCAAAGCCCCGAGAGTAAGTTCCGAAGCCCTAGACTTGTCTTACAAATTAGCATTAGGGCTCCTATTATTAGAATACAAATTCAAATTTCCCGCCAAGGGGTATAAGCCCCGAGAGAAAGTTACTAGGCCTTATACCTGTCTTATAAGCTAGCATAGGCTCGCTTATTAGAATGCAAGCTCAAATTTCTCGGAATAAGTAATCCGAATGTAAATACTTAAATACCAATTCAAATTTCCCGCCAAGGGACCAGGGGGCTAAGACCCGAAAGCAAGTTGCGAAGCCCTATGTTTGTCTTATAAGTTAGCAATAGGCTCGCTTATTAGAATACAAGTTCACATTTCTCGCAATAAGTAATCAGAATGTAAACACTTAAATTCAAATTTCTCGCTAAGGGACCAGGGGGCTAAGACCCGAAAGAAAGTTGCGAAGCCCTATGTTTGTCTTATGCGTTAGCATTAGGCCCCCTCGTTAATACAAGGTCAAATTTCCCCTCATAGATGGCGCCACAAACAAATTTGGCAGAGGGGGCGAGGGCCTGAGAGTAAATTGCTAAGCCCTACGTCTGTCTTACAAGTTAGCATTATACCCCTTATTACAATACAAATTCATATTTCCAGCCATAACATGCAGAGACTTAAATACAAATTCAAATTTTCCAACAATGGGGCCTCGACAAGTGGCAAAGCTCCGAGAGCAAGTTGCGCAGACCTACACCTGTCTTATAAATTAGCATTAGGCCCCTTATTATAATACAAAATTCAAATTTTCCGCCAAGGGTACCACAACAATACACGATGGCCTACGAACCAGTTCCGATCATGACAAGAGGCGAAGACCCGAGAACAAGTTGCGACGCCCTACACCTGTCTTACAGTATCGGTTATGTTCGTTGAGGGTTGGAGTGGGGTCCTCAAAACAGCCTTCGCCGAAAGCCTCGCGTCGCAAAATTTAACCTATATGCTATATTGCAGAAAACATTCGTTAGTCTATACACAAGTGGATGGCGCTATTAACAAATTCAGATTTTACACCTAGGGGTCAGGACAAGGCGTCGAAACCTCGAGAGTAAGTTGCGAAGTCCTATATTTGTCTTAGGAGCATTAGAACCCTTCTTATTAGAATACAAATTCAAATTTCCCGCCAAGGGGGCCAGGAGTCTAAGACCCGAGAGCAAGTTGCGAGGCCTTATACCTGTCTTATAAGCTAGCATTAGGCCTACTTATTAAAATACAAGCTCAAATTTTGTCGCAATAATTAATCAGAATGTAAACACTTAAATACAAATTCAAATTTCCCACCAAGGGACCAGAAGGTTAAAACCCGAAAGAAAGTTGCGAAGCCCTATGTCTGCCTTATATGTTAGCACTAGAATATAAGAATACAAGTTCAAATTTCTCGCAATGAGTAGTCAGAATGTAAACACTTAAATACATGTTCAAATTCAAATTTCCCGCTAAGGGACCAGGTTCTAATACCCGAAAGCAAGTTACAAAGCCCTATGTTTGTCTTATAAGTTAGCATTAGGCCCCCTTATTATAATACAAGTCCAAATATCACCTCATAGATGGCGCCACAAAATAAACCTTTGGTCGAGGAGCGAGAGCCTGAGAGTAAGTTGCTAAGCCTTACATGTGTCTTACAAGTTAGCATTATACCCGTTATTACAATACAAATTCATATTTCCAGCTGTAACCTGCAGAGACTTAAAATACAAATTAAAAGTTTCCACGAATGGGGCCTCGACAAGGGGGCAAAGCCCCACGAGCAAGTTACGCAGCCCTACACTTGTCTTACAGGTTAGCATTAGAGACCTTATTATAATAGAGATTAAAATTTTCCGGCCAAGGATACCACGACAATACACGAAGGCCCACGAACAGGCTCCAATCACGACAAGGGGCGAAAACGTGAGAACATGTTGCGAGGCCCTACACTTGTCTTCCTTCATTTTGAACATGAGGGGAAGTGCACCCATCCCAAAAGCCTTGGCTACCGAAAATGTCTTCACACTAATATTTAACACAAGAGATTATGGATTACTTAGATTTGAGAATGTTTTCGATAATTTACTGTAGCACCTTTTTTGCGACCCTAATCTATATAAATAAAGAGTAGTTAATCTGTATTATAAGCTTTATGGCTATGAATATATTTTACTGTTTTTAAAGAAAGTATGTTATTATTCCATATCAATAATAATCAATCAATTCACGTAGTTTAATCTGGGTGTTAAAAGTAACGCAATTGATTTTAAAACGTCACCCCTATACCAACACACGCTTACTTATGAGTGTGGTATTTTACTGTTTTTACAGAAAGTATGATATTCCATATCAATAATAATCAATAAATTCACGTAGTTTAATCTGGGTGTTAAAAGTAACGCAATTGATTTTAAAACGTCACCCTATACCAACACACGATTACTTATGAGTGTGGTATAGAGGATTCCCAATTAAGCATTATTAATACTAAAACAAGAGTGTCAATTATTAAAATCCAAAACAATTTTTACGCCATTGAAAGGAGCTCAAAACGAAATGTAAAAACAATCTATAAAGCATATGTGTAATCATTTAATGCATTTAATTTCTGTTTAGACCTTGTACACATAATTTAACGTTCTGAAGGTAAAAATCGTTTAAACCGTGTTTTGTAAAGCAAAAGTTAATTACTCATTTTTAATTATATATGTTGAAGGTGACTTTCTCAAGGTAAAAATAAGCATGTTGTTGTAATAAAATTCGTATATAGGTAAGGGCCACAACCTTCAAATGGAACTCAAAAGAAATATAATAATAATTTTAATAACAATTATGCAGTCTCCTTTATAATAAACCCTATTACGAAAACACATTGTAAAAAACAGTTATCTATTTTTGATATTTAAACTCATATAGAAATTAATAGTCATAAATACAATATACTAACCTCAGATATTGAAAAAATTTGAGCTAGCGCTTAAATTTCAACATTAAAGACTGCATAGAGCATAATCGTTTAAGGACTTGGTTTTTATGTCCTTGATAAAAATCAAAACGGGCCCTAATAAATATTAATAACAGATTAAATAAAATATTTTTATTATGAAAACACTTGTCATCTTTACATGTCTTATCTATTAATTCTTCCCCACTATTAGAATGGCATTGAAACACAAAAATTTTCAAGAGTTGCCCCCCTCTTTAAAAGGGGACGATTTTCCTGCACTGAAGTGCAACACAAAGATGACCAGTGAGACGAGTTACCCTCGGTTCTTGGTCATTAAACGTTTACCAGAAGGTAATTTTGAAAGAGTGAGCCCGTTTTTGATCAGTAAGTGTATTTACAGTATTGCAGGAGAGACAAAAAGAATCAGTAAAGTTAAAGATGGACTTTTGGTCGAAACCGTTTCAAAGAAACAATCAGTAACACTACAAACGTTAAAAAAAGTAGGTGATATGGAAGTTGAGGTCAAACCTCACGGAGCGTTAAATTATTGCAAAGGGATCGTTTATTGTCAGGACTTATTAAATGCAACAATTCCCGAAATCTTAGAAGGTTTAAAGTCAGAACTCGTCGTTGAAGCCAAACGTTTACAAAGTAAAAAGAACGGCAACTTAGTAGACACTCCCATGTTGCTATTAACATTTGAAAGACACGAGCTCCCAAAAACCATCAAGGCCGCTATGTACAACCTTAAAGTAAGACCATATATTCCAGAGCCGATGCGATGTTTCCGTTGCCAGCGTTTTGGTCATACATCACTAAATTGTAAGAACGACCCTCTATGTGTGTGTGGTAGTCCAATGCATGAAGGCTCCCCTTGCGGGCAAGATTGTGTATGCGTGAATTGTAATGGAAGACATTCTTCCAGGTCGAAAGAGTGCTCCTCATACAAGTTGGAAAAGAAAGTCCAAGAGATTAAAGTATTACACAATGTAAGCTTTCTAGAAGCGAAAACACTGGCCCAAACATCTATAGTTACTACGTCAAACACTTTCTCTCAAGTAATACAGCCAAAAGACAATGACAAGGAGATAGTCAACAAAGTATCTGAAATTATTTTACCCGTCCTACAAGACACTATCAAAAATCAAATTTCAAGTTTACAATCTACATTAAAAAAATTATATAGATAAAATTACGTACAATACCGTTCAAACTGAAAGTGAAATGGAGGCAGAAGATATTACCGAGACTAGAAAAAGATCAGCTCCTATATCTCCATTATCCCTTGAGGAAATAGACGACCCTATAATTCACCCCAACTTTAGAAAAGAAAGAAAGAAAAAAAGTTAGCTGGCCGAAAGGCGTTCCTCGAAAATCTAAAAATGAGGCTATGCCTTCCACTAGCATAGCTAAGAGATAATTGCTATCTAGTAATATATCTGTGATAACATAAATCTGTGATAGAGAACTGTGATATTTATATCTTATTGTTTATAGTTATATTTTTACAATTATTTTATTTATTTTCTTTTATTGTTGCTTGTTTTGTCCTACCTTTTAACTCTTTACACTCACGTTATCTGTCTACGCATTTTTATCTTTCATATATTTTATTACATTATGGACAACATAGTACAACTAAATATTAATGGATGTAGAAGTCATCTAGCCGAGCTTAATTTATTACTATGTAAAGAGAACCCCTTGTGTGTCTGTTTACAGGAAACAAGGTTTAAGCCGCACGAAAATATTTTCACTCAAAGGCTTTAAAACATATAGGAAAGATGTAGACCCAGGGCATCGTGCTCACGGAGGAACAGCTATATTAGTTAAAGACGAAGTTCCTCATTCCTCAATCCCTTTAACAACATGTTTGCAAGCGATAGCAATTAGTATTAATTACCCGATACGATTTTCAGTTTGCAGCGTTTACCTTCCAAATCCATTTTGGAATAAAGAGCAAATTGTCGACTTAATAAATCAATTACCTCACCCCTTTCTCTTGGTCGGCGACTTTAATGCTCATAATCCTGTGTGGGGTTCAAAGCATTTAGATGCAAGAGGAAGAATTTTAGAAGATGCCATAGCCGACAAAAATTTAATTTTGTTAAATACTGGTGACGGTACCTTTTTTAATGCGAGAAGTAATTCTTTCTCAGCGATTGACTTGTCGTTTTGCTCCCCAAGTTTGGCAGTTAGATTTGAGTGGAAAGTGCTTCTTGAGGATATCTTTTCAGACCACGCCCCCATTAAAATCACCATGCCTAATACACGACTGAATAATACCACCCCAAAAAGATGGATAATAAAGAAGGCCAACTGGGACAAGTTTAAAGAGAATCTTGCCTCTTTTAACTTACCATCTGGAAATATCGATGATTCAGCCAATGATATCACCTTCAAGATTTTAAATGCATGCGAAGTCAGCATCCCAAAATCTAGCGGTAAGCCTATCAAAAGAAGCGTTCCATGGTGGAACGAGGAAGTTGATCATGCAATTCGTAATCGTAAACAAGCCTTAAATGCATTCAAAAGAGAACCATCCGTTGCCAATGCAATCAACTTCAAAAAAAATGAGAGCCAAAGCCCGAAGAATTATTACGTTCTCTAAGAAAAGGTCATGGCAAAGCTACGTAAATAATATATCTAATCATACTTCTAATGGCGAAATATGGCATAAAATAAAAGCGATCAACTCCACTGCACGACTAAATACCATAAATAGTATAATGGTGAACAATTCCATTGTCAACAACCCAAACGACATTGCGGAAAGTTTCGCAAATTATTATGAAGCTAATTTTCGCAGCACATTAGACCTAGATAAAGCAGAAACCGGTATACCAATAAACAACTCAGAGGAACAACCGTCCTACAACGTGCCGTTCACAAAAACAGAGTTTGATTACGCACTAGCAAGCACTAAAAGTTCAGCTCCTGGCTTGGACTCAATACACTATGATTTTATAAAACATATCCCAGAAATTGGAAAAGATAAAATCTTGCACCTTTATAATGCTATATGGGAGTCTGGCAAATTTCCAAGAGAGTGGAAGAAGGCAATAATCGTTCCATGCCTTAAAAACAACAAAGATCCCCAAAAGCTTAACAACTATAGACCTATATGTTTAACTTCTTGTCTTTGTAAGCTTTTGGAAAAAATGGTCAATACTCGCCTTATATGGTATATAGAACACGATAATCTTGCATCCAACACTCAAATGGGTCTAAGGCACTTTAGATCAACAACGGACTGTTTAGTCCAGCTCGAAACTGCCATACTTGATAGCTTTGCTGCAAGAGAACATGTCTTTGCGGTTTTCTTCGACATAGAAAAAGCCTTTGATAGAACAAGTAGACCCCAAATATTAGTTGAACTAGGAAATATAGGCATAAAAGGCAATATGCTAACTTTCATAAAAAATTTTTTGACAGATAGAAACTTCCAGGTCCGCATAAATAATATCTTATCTGAACCTCGTATTCAAGGAAATGGAATACCACAAGGATCAATCCTTAGTGGTACTCTTTTTGCAATTGCTATGCACAAACTGGTCAAATGTCTAAGTCCAGATATAGGAAAACAATGTATGTAGATGACCTAGTCATATACGTATCAGGTCCAATGTCAACTAACATTACACATAAAATACAACAAGAAGTAAATAAACTAAGCGCAACAGCTAATGAAATGGGATTTCGGTTTTCTCCAATTAAATCACACGGAATGCACTTCTGTCGACTACGAACAGATCATGACCACCCCCGGATTACGATCAACAATTACACGCTAGAAATAAAAAGTGAAACTCGGTTTTAGGTATTGTGTTTGACTCTAAATTGCATTGGAAAAAGCATATAGATGCTATGATTAATGATGTTAAGCGGATAATGAATATTATTAGGTGCGTATCCCACATATCTTGGGGGGCTGATAAGGAGACACTCATACAACTGTATAAATCCCTAATTTTGGCAAAAATTACATATGGTGGAGCTATACTCTCCAGTGCCAGGAAATCACATACGATGAAACTTAACCAAATACATTGTACGGGATTAAGACTATGTAACGGCGCTTTCCGTACTTCTGGACTAGGAGACATCTGTTTTGAATGTAATACCACTCCAATACAATACATCCTAGATAACGCCGTATGTAGTTATGTTAATAATTTAAATGCTCAACCATCTCACCCCTTATTCCATTCTGTCCTCAATCCAGGAAATAGCCAACTATACCAGGATAGACCTACTATTATGCGCCCTACTGGAAGGAGAGCTATGGGCATAGCAAACAAGTTCACGATTGAATTTCCTCTTGACGTATATCAATATGGGACATTGGAAACTCCGCCATGGACAATACCCTCTCCTGTTATTCATGACGAACTTTCTCAATTTAATAAATATGAGTCCTGCCTAGAACTGATCAAAAACGATTTTAAAACAATTATGTCAGCCCATAGAAGCCACACAATTATTTACACAGATGGCTCAAAAACCGAAAAAGGAGTTGGATGCGCTATATTCATTACTGACACAATACACAGCTGGTCTCTACCTATTTATGCCAGTGTGTATACAGCCGAATTATATGCTATATTACAAGCACTAGTATATTGCGATGCAAGCAACAAACACAAGTTTATAATCTGTACTGACTCTCTTAGCTCCCTGCAATCAATATCCAATATATTTTCCCGTGATCCACTTGTGCAAAGAATTTTAGATAGCATGGCATGGCTTAACCGGAGTAGTAAAAGAATATGTTTCGCGTGGTGCCCTTCACACTGCGGAATAGCAGGCAATGAATTAGCAGATAAAGCTGCAAAACAGGCAGCAAACAATGATTCTCTTGACTGCAGACTAGTACGTCCCAATGACATAAAAATTTATCTAAAGCAGTGTATAATTAAAAATGCCTTCCACAACTGGTTAAACACTAAGTCACAGTTCACCAAAATCAAAAAAGAATTGACAAAGTGGATCTTTCCAAAATCAATAAATCGAAGACAACAGGTAGCCATTACCCGACTGCGTATCGGACATACTAATATTACATCTTCATTCCTACTTTCTGGACAACCGAAGCCAGATTGCCCACAATGTGAAGTACCTCTAGATATATCACACATAATAATCCACTGCAATGCATACTCTGAGCAAAGACGCAATAACGACTTAAGCAAGACATTAAAAGTGTGCTTAAACAATGAACCAAACAACATAAATAGTCTGATTAATTTCTTGAAAGATACAAACATGTTAAGCAGAATCTAACAAAATAGTCATCGATAAATGTAAAGTATACCATTAGTACGGGAATAAAATTTAATTATCTGATTATGTTTATGTATTAGTAGTAAAATACGTCGTTGAAAGTGCAAATGACCTTTGTAGTCGACGCACTACCAAAAAAAAAAAAAAATAAAAAAAAAATAAAAATAAAAATAAAATAATAATAATAATAATAGTAGTAATAATAATAATGATAATAATAACAACAATGGCGAGTAAAGTCGAACCAGCACCTCCACATGGTACTCCTCGGGTAACGCTAACGCTGGTCGCACGTCGTTTGTCTTTGTGGCTTTGGTAGTTGTGGTCCTATGTCATTTGTTTTATGTCTTGGGACCTGACCCCGTTACCAGAGGCGTAATTCAAGGTGTAATACGTACCGTGCCTAGGGATGCATGACCATACGTTAGTTGGCCGCGAACGGTGTCTGTCGGGCACCGGGCAGCCCCCGACAGTATTTTTTTTGCCTTGCTGCGGTATGGTCCACTGCCGCAGTGGACTATTAGTTGTTCCGAACTCGTGGGACTGATACGTATGATGTTGACTATCAATCTATAGTGGACTCATCCTCAAGCGGGTAAGACCAATAGCCCCGCCTCTCGCTCCACAGCGATGGAATTCTCCTTGATCTCTGGCGAGTCATCCAAAAGTTTGGGCAATACCAGTAGGCAGGAAAAGGAGCTTCCCTCGCCCCGGTTTCTGTTACTTAAAAGGATGGATGGCGATTTCACCAAAGTTAGATCGTTCCTTCTCTAAAATGCCTTGTTTGGAGTAGCCGGGAATATTCATAGCGTTAAAAAAGTTAAAGGGGCGTTATTAATAGAAACAGCATCCAGGAATCAAAGTAAAAGGTTACTGGATATGAAAAGATTATCGGGTTATGAAGTAGAGGTTGCACCTCATCCAACTTTAAATCGTTGCAAGGCAGTAGTGTACTGCCCCGATTTGTTGAATTCGACGATGGAGGAGATTAAGGAACGGTTAGCTCACGAATTTGTGGTCGAAGTTAGGCGCATAAGGAGTAAACGGGACGGGCAGTGAATCGATACACCTAACCACATCCTCACTTTCGAAAGGGATGGTCTACCCTAAACTATAAGAGCGGAATTGTACCCCCTATTAGTGAGACCATATATACCGGCTCCGTTACGCTGTTATAACTGCCAACTATTTGGACATTCGGCCATTAATTGCAATCATTCTAAGATTTGCATATGTGGAAAACCTCCCCACGAATATATTCCATGCGAAACACCAAAGTCATGTCCGAATTGTAAAGGTGACCATTCCGCTATATATAAAGGTTGCCCCATCTATAAAAAAGAAAGTAAAATTCATTTTAATTTTTAATTTAATTTTTAATTTCTTAAATAAAGTTTCGTACTTGCAAGCCAAGCAAATGGGCAGATCAGCAGTTACAAGCCAGGCTAGTTATGCCGGGACTGAGGCGTTACCCAACGGAAGCATTTCGAGAGCTGAGTCTATATCTAAAATGAGTAAAATTATTCAAAAATAAATATCTAAACTTGCCCATGTAAATGCTACATCCGGAGATCTTTCGCTGCGTGATATACTTCCTGATACTGCGAAAGATTATGCTTGAAATTCAGAAAATTATTAGAGAAGAGATATGTAGTCTTAGGGCAGAGTTTAGTAGTCCAAAAACACCTACCTTGTTTCCAAAACCATCAGAAGACGCAATGGATGAAGAAACACGTGGTGCTAAAAGGAAAAGTATTATTGACAGAGCCACATCCACGGAATCTAGTACAAACTCCGTCGATGAGGACTCTTTAATAGCAGCTAAAGGAGAGAAAAAGAAAAAGGGGTGGCCAAAAGGCAAATCGAGAAAATAGCTGTGATAGTTAAATCAACCTGTGATATTTATCTGTGATATATACATGATCTGTTCGTTCGTCTATTATTTATTTTACATATTAGTTAGTATTTGTAATGTCCTTATATACACACTTCATTGTTATTTATTTATGTTATTTATTTATCCAATTCTACAATGGATGCAAATAGAATTATACAATGGAACTGTAGGGGTATAATAATGCGGTACTATGATGTCAAAATGATACTAACATAGCTTGGACCAATGTGTCTGTGCATCCAGGAAATACACCTCCAACAAGGACAACCATATGCACTAAGGGGATATTCAATTGAACGGCGAGTTGAATGTTAGAGCTAGTGGCGGTGTCGTTATATTGACGAGGAATGATGTATGCTCTACACCGATAGGTCTTAATACGCGCCTCCAAGCGGTGGCTGTGCGAGTCTCATATCCCATTGCCTTGACTCTCTGCAATGCCTACCTGCCCAGAGATGATTGGGGTTTAAGGGACCTCGAGATGAGCTTCCAATCCCGTTTCTAGTTGTAGGAGACTTTAATGTTCACAGTCCTCTGTGGGGCTCTCAATCTAGGGATGCCAGGGATGTTGACTCGAAAGCTTTATAGATCGTGACGACATTATTTTGCTGGATACTGGAGCTCCCACGTACTTCAATTCTCGCTCACGTGATTTCCACGCGATAGATTTGGCCTTTACCTCTCCGATTCTGGCACCGCGCTTCACATGGAGACCTATGGACGACCTACATAATAGCGATCACTTTCCGATTTGCATAGATACAAAAATCGCGATACGGCCGATCGTGTTTATGCCTAGATGGCGCGTTGATAAAGCGGACTGGACCGTCTTCGGGGAAAATGTATCCGCAAATATCAACTCCGATCTTAGTCTATCCGACAGGGTAGAAGCCATTACCGACGCTATTCTATATGCTGCCCGAAATGCTGTTCCTGAGGAAGTTGGTACGCCGATGGTGCGTAATGTGCCCTGGTGGTGCCCCGAACTTAGGGATGTCATCAAAGTAAAGAAAAGGGCATTTAATTTATTTCGTCGATGTCCCACTGAACAAAATGTGATTGCTTTCAAGAGAGCCAGAGCCAACACTCGCCGAATAGTTCTACAATGCAAGAAAGCTTCCTGGAATAAATATGTCTGTTTGATTAGCCCCAGCACATCTTCATCGGAAGTCTGGAAGACGATAAAGCTTTTAGTGAATGGCAGAAAAAGTACGTCAATCACTCAAATTATAACTCGAGACGATACTATGACCGACATGGCGGAGTTAATCGCTGAGTCAATTGCTAAACACTACGAAGCAATTAGCTGTTCTCAAAACTACGAACCAGCTTTTCGTGGGAACAAGATGGAACGGGAAACTCCTCTCGACTTTACTACCGCTGACCACCTAGAGTATAACGTACCCTTTTCAATGGCCGAATTTGACAAGGCTCTAGGGTCTTGTAATTCTAAGGCGCCTGGATCCGATACAATTCCGTACGAATTCATCAAACACCTTCCTTTCACCCCAAGTTGTCCCTTTTAGATTTGTATAATGGTTGTTGGTCTGAGAACACACCCTAGGAAATGGAAAAAATCCATCATCGCACCCATCATCAAAAACTGTTAAGATCCACTAATTCTCTCGAGTTATAGACCAATAAGTCTTACTTGTTGTATGGGTAAACTTCTTGAAATGATGGTCAACAACAGACTTTGGTACCTGGAGTATAATCGGTATCTCGCAGACCATCAGGCGGGATTTCGCAGAAACCGGTCCACTTAGGACCAACTGGTATACTTGGAGAACGCTGTACAGCGTGCTTTTAGGAACAAGAAGCATACGGTGGCTTTGTTTTTCGACCTCGAAAAGGCGTACGATATGACGTGGCGGTACGGTGTCTTAAAAAAGCTGCACGGCTGGGGACTCAGGGGAAATTTGCCTTTCTGGTCGACTACCTGAAAGAGAGAAGATTTAGGGTTAAATGCGGAAACGTCTTCTCAACGCCCAAGGCATTTGAGAATGGCGTTACCCAGGGCTCGCCCTTGAGCGTTACACTATTCGCGATTGCCATAAACGATATCGCATCGGATATTAGTCGTGAGGTATGACCCAATTTTGCAATTTAAGGATTGGCCAATCCCTATCTCAAGTTCGATCAAATTCTTAGGTCTCATTTTTGACGACCAACTCATATGGAATGAACACATTGACTACGAAGTGGATAAATGTAAATCCGTTCTTAATGTTTTTACCGACACCATGCTACAGTTGCATATGTCACTGTTACTGTCTAAGCTGGAGTATGGATGTGTAACCTATTCCTACGCGCGTAAGTCAGCTCTGGATAGATTGGACCCCGTCCACCACGCAGGCATGAGATGATCTATCGGTGCTATTCGCACCAGTCCCATCTCAAAAATATGGCCAGAGACAGGTTTCCTTTGCTTGCCTCGTCGACGAGACCTGATTCTCTGCAGTTAGGTCGCTAGGATTTGTGCCCAACCGGACCATCCGAATTATCGTGTTTCCTTTGGAGGATGTCGTGGGTTTACCGATAGGCCCTCGATTACGAGACCGGTCGGGATGAGAGCTTATGAATTATTGAACACGCTGGACGTTCAACTTCCAGAAGTGTTATTGTTAGGCCACGGAGAGGTTAACTTTGGGTGGTCCCTGAGGCAGAGACTTGCTTCCAACTCACTGTTTTCAGAAAGGAAAGCACGCCTGATGTAATTTATAAGAGACAGTTATGTAATTTATGAGAGACAGTTTGAATCTATTATGGACGAACAGCGTAACCCAAAGGTGATTTATACGGATGGATCAAGAACAGAGTCGGGGTAGGGTGTGCTATATGCATTGACGGCATAACACATGAATGGAAGATGTCCAATATGTGCACAATAATGGGTGCCGAAATGTATGCCCTATGGCAAGCCCTTTTGTACTGTCGTATGTGCTACACAGGGACACGTCTTGTCATCGTTAGTGACAGTTTGAGTGCCATAAGAAGTATAAGGGGCCGTTTCTCTCGCGATCAACTTGTCCAGACAGTACAGGTCTTATATAAGAATGTGCTGGACACTGGGCAAGGTGTGACGTTAGTATGGGTACCTAGCCACGTAGGTATAATAGGCAACGAATGGCCGACAAAGCGGCAAAACGTGCTACGAGAGGAGGACAAGTGGATGTTCCGGCTTTGTATCAGGCGATTGGTTACACCAAGCCCTGGAGACTGCCTGTGCAAGTGTCTCAAACGGAACGGATTCAAATCCAGCGCCCGAGAATAGGACACACACACAACTAACGCACGTCCACTTGTTACTCAGTGAACCTCCATCGGCATGCCAGAGCTGTGGTGATGAAATATCTGTTGAACACCTATTGCGTATATGTCCGGGATTGCAGCATCTGAGGATTTTGTAAAACTTGGTGGGGGAGACAGAAGACTTACCCAAACAGTCGGAGCATATTAAGAATGTTATCAGTATAGTAGAGGCCTTAGTTGTCGACGCCTTATAATTATAAAAAAAATAACAATAAACTTAGGGGTTAAACAACCTACTAGACGCGTTCTCTGGTGGCGTATAGTGGAATGACCATGTAAATGAACGTAAGCGATGCAAGGCCAACAGCGAAATATGAACTTGTGGCTAACACATAGGTGTCATGGACCAGTTCACTTGAGACCTCGTACCTAACGAGAACATAGACAGTAACCCTGCGTTTCCTCTAGCTGAAAGCACAGTTTTCATACACCAGTTTTGAGTGGCTTCCCTTACTTTAACTCTTTCCTGTCGAAGCACTCTTGTTCCAACCCTTGATCTCTTCAGGCTACCAGCTAAAGCTGATAGACCTCTTCATTTTCTCTCTATTCTTCTTTGCGCCTTCAAAAGCGTACACGGTGTCCCAAGCCTGGGATGCCCTAGCTGGGGACGACTGAGCGCTAGCTGTCTCCTAATACCGCAACCACGAATTGTACTTCAGAGACTCTAGCAGGGCGTGACCAGGGAACGTCGTGCAGCCTTAGAAAAAGGTTTTGAAATACTTAAATGTGGTATTAAAACAACTATTATAAATCTTGAATCACCACTCCAAGCAGTAGTGGCTCGCATAACTTATCTCATAGAACTTACTGCATGCAATATCTATCTACCTGGTTTAATTGGGAACTGCAAGATTTAGCTCAACTTATCAGGCACCTTTTATCCTCCTAGGTGACTTTAACAGCCATATATGGGGGTTCGGTAGGAAAGACAATAGAGGCGATCTTGTTGAAACCATTATTGAAGAATAATTATTTTTATTAAATACTGGATCAGTAACCCACCTTACAGCTCGAGGAGGTAATTTCTCAGCTATGGATTTAACGTTGGTCACACCTGCTGTAGCGCGACGACTTACCTAGAAAACCTCGGACCACCTTTACGACAGTGACCATTTTCCAATGATTATGTCACACAACTGCTAGAAGGACAAACATGATCTTTTTTCTAGTATTAAAAATAAAGCAAATTGGTCACTTTAACAAGAATCTCTTCCATCTGTCCTTATATCACAGTCCATAGAAGGTGACAACTTTTTGTTGGTGTCTCCTATACTCAACGCGGCTTCTAAGTCTGCTTCTGAAAGTAGAGGAAAAACTGATAAATGTGGAGTGCCTTGGTGGTGTGACAAAGTAGCATCTGCAATAAAAAGAAAAAACAAGGATTTAACCGACTCTGCAGGGATCCAACACCGACAAATCTAGTTCATTTCAAAAAGATGAGAGCTATCGCACAACTAGTAATACTCGAAAGTAAAAGTGAATCGTGGAAACAGTATGTGAATACATTTACCTCTAGTTCATCAACGCTGAAACCTGGAGAAAAGTTAAGGCTATAAGAGGCACTGGCCAAAGTACGTACATCACACAATTAATTGTAGAAAACACATCCATCACGTCGACCTCTGATATTTGTGGAGCAATGGCCACTCAATTTGAAACTGCTATTACCACTGACACTTTATTAAAATTTTTGAAAAAATGATTGACCTCAGATTAGTATGTTCTATAAAGCAGGAACTCACTTACGCCACATCAATATGGTTTCCGTAAACGGAGATCCACACTAGACACTATGGTTTAGCTAGAGAACGCTATATAGGGAAATATCTCACTTGGTAGCAGTATTCTTTGACATAAAAAAGGCCTATGATGTCATGGAGGTATGGTATATTAGAGAATTTGTACAGCCAACCTTCCTAGAGTCGTCATAGCCTTTTTCTCAAATCGTAGCTTTAGGGTAAAAATAGGGAATATCTTGCCGTCGTCCAGTAATCTTGTAAATGGTGTACCACAGGAATCGACGTTGAGTGTTTACTTTATTTGCAGATGCACCTATATACAGATGACCTTATAATTAAATGCCGCTGTACCCTACATATTCTACGGGCTAATACCAAATGGGGTGCAGATAGGGAAATACTCCTAAAGGTATATAAAGCAATGATCTATGGTTTCATAGTACACCGCTAGAAAAAGTAACCTCGATCACCTCAACAGCTTAGGACTAAGATGTTGCACGGGAGCCTTGTATAGGAGCCCCATTCAAAGCATACTCGTAGACTCAGGATTTCCATCTCTTGAGAAAAGAAGAGGGAGAATGCTTCTCTGCCATTTAGCACGCATAAAAGCTCCACCGTTGCATCCAAACTGCAACATCTTGTTTAAGAAAAGGTACAAATATGTAGAACACCCCACAATAGCTTGATAAATACCAGATGAGCCTACCTACACCCTTAAAGTCTAATGATCTGGAGGCACTTCCATAGAAAGTACGATTACCTATTTTGATAAAAGTTGATATCTTTAAATAAAATTAATATAAGCCGGTTTGCCAATAGAATTGTAATATATATGCTAGGAGTCAAAAGTCAGAGAGGTGCTGGTATTGCACTTTATCTAGAAAACAATACCCAGGCTTTCCCTCCAGAAAGCTCGGAAATCAAGGCAGAAATGAACTCTATGTATCAGACACTACTATATTGTTGTACATACCACCAAACTGCAAGATATCTTATCATAAGTAAATCCACAATAGTCATTCAACGCGTTATGAACAGATTTACAACATGTCCTATGGCATAGCTAATCCTTTCGGTGCTACAGGAAATATGTAAATCCCCAAAGCTGCTTACTTTTATGATAGTGACTGATTGTAAACAACTAAACAGTATGTGCAGTTAGCGCAGCTGAAAAGGAACGCGCGATAGAAGCAAAGATACATATACGTACGAAGTGATCGCGGAACATCTAATTGCTATTAAAGGATGGCAAAGAGAGTGGGATGAATCAGCCACACTTCTTAGACAGGTAAAAGAATCGGTATTGCCTTGGAAAAACTCTAAAAACATATCACGAGAGGAGCAAGTAACGCTAACCAGACGCCAATAGGACACACCAAAATTGCATCTGAATATTACCTTACCGGAAGCGATCCAACCAGATGTAATGAATGTAATGTGCCCATAACAGTAACTCACTTGCTAATAGAATGTCCCTTATTTTACTCTAAACGACAACGTAATCGTCTCGATCAGAGGTTGTAAAGTATACTGGGTAATGACCAGGAGGAAATAAAAAAAATAATAACCTACCTTAGAAACACAAATTTGTTAAAACAAATATAAAGTAACATAGGAAGCGCCAATGACCTTAGATGTCGAAGAGCAAAAAAAATATAAATTGAAGTGAACTCTATCATATTTGTTGTCAACGATACAATAAATACATTTACAGTAAAACAATAATGTACAAGTCAAAAAATCTGGTGTGGAACACTACACGATCTTCCAACCTGTAAAATTTATTAAAAGAAATGAAATAATTTTAATAACAATTTTTTTTAGGATAATTATGCAAACTTCATGTCAGATAGAGGTTAATAGACATCTAGATGCTAACTTAAAAACTTAAAAGAAATAACATAATTTTAATTAAAATTCTTGTAGGATAACTACACAACCTCTTTTTTATACATTTATAACGAAAACAGGCAACATTCTAGAAAAAAAAACAATAATCTATGTCAGAATGGCGTTTAAAACGAGATTAATAGACGTAAATACATGTTAACTTGTTTTTTATGTAACTACAAGACAATTTACAATCTGTTCAGGGACAATAAGTAAATAAGGTAAAAAAACAATAAACATAACATGTAGGCAGGTCATTCAATGATTCGTGCCTCTACAAATTACATCTCAAATAAGACTTGTTTTAGTTTCCATTGTTGTTTTGATTGCTGCTACTAAAACCTATTTGTTATGTCCGAAAGTTTAAAACGTTTAGGTCTCCGTGTGTCAATTGATTCTTCGAGAAGGTTACGGGCTAACTGATTTGGATGGACTGATAATTTTGCACTGCATGTCGCACTGACTTGTTTGGGAATCTCTTTGACCGTTGATATCTGTAGGTCTCTTACTAGTGTCGCATTGGTCACGTACCACGGGCCGTTTGTAAGTTATCGTAGAATGTTAGACTGGAATCTTTCTAGTATTTCTATATGCACTTCCTAACTCCATATTGGCTTTAATATTGCTTTGTACACGAGCACCTTATTTTATAGTGTGAGTTGTGACTTTATTCTAATTATCCAATACAGGTGTCTTAATTTGATGTTTAGTTGCTTCTTTTTTGTTTCTATATGGGGTGTCTAAATTAATATTCTGTCTAAGGTGATTTAGCTTTAGTATCTTGAGGAATAGGTTTTTCGTTGAGGTAAATTGGTGGGCAAGTAGATCTGGTGGTGGTAATGGTTACATGTACAGATTTTTTGTTCATTTGTCCTGATTCTCCAGGTTTTAAGCCATTTCTCGATCTGGTTTATATTTCCTTCAACAAGATTAGATGTAGTTTCGGTATTTTTGTGTAATGCAATCACCGTAGGATCGTCAGCGAAGGTTGCTTCTATTGTCCCATGTAGCACTGGAAGGTCGGCAGTAAGATCAAGTGCAAAATTGGACCTAAGATGCTTCCTTGAGGAACGCCTGATTTATTGCTCTTAGGTTAGTTTGCTCGTAATCATGTCTAATGTAGTTCCGTCTCTCTTCTAAGTAAGGTTTAAATAGAAGGTATATATTATGAGATAGAAGTTTTTTGATTTTATACAGGAGTCCTGAGTGCCAAACTTTGCCGAAAGCTTGCAACACAGCAAGAAATATTGCTGATCAATATCCCCCTTCTTCGATGTAAGAATTTGTGTCGTACTACTATACGGTGTACCTGTTCAATGGTTCCATGTTATTCTCTGAAGCCGAAGTGATGCTCAGGAATAAGGTGCTAGGTTTTGCTATGAATATGATTTCTGCTATTTTTCCAGGAGGCTGGAAAATAATTTAATCTTAATGCTGCATTAAAGAGGGCTGTTATGTCACGAATTATTTTTTCTGGAAGTTCTTTGAATACGTTGCCTGTGATTTCGTCCCATCCTGTTCTTTTTTGCTATTGAGGTATTTATCAATTATTTAGCGGCGAGTCTAAGAACGCAAGAATTTGTTCTTCCTCATTTTCAGCAAATGTTCTGGGAAGAGGTGTAACGTTTTTTCAGGATGTTCAGCGAATGATTCTGCCTTTTCTACATTTAATCTAGCCCATTTGCCATTTTTGAATTTGATTGGAGAGTTATGCTGTTTGGGGCGCTTGATGTTTCCCGTCGCCTTCCAAAGCGAGTATTGGTGTCTTTAGTGGGTGAGAGTTCCTGGAAACAGTTTTGGATAAGCGCGTTTTTTTCTCATCCAGAAATCGTTTTAACCCTATTGCTTTGTTGTGTCTAGTTTTATCTTGGGAAGATCTCGTTGCATGTTAACTTAAAAAAAAATTCGCCTGCTTCTATAAGATACCAATAATACAGTTTAACTATTTTCATTCTTAATTAATTAATCTTTAGACTTACCGTGTTTATAAAGAAAAGTTATGTAAAAGTAAATTTTCTGTCAAACATATGTCTACAATTTTTCTTAATTAACCGTTATTCAGATATTGAAAAAATTCTAAATTCTACCTTAGGAATTTTTTTGCCGCTAAATTACGCGTCGTATCAAAAAATTTGATAGACCATAATTAATCTATATATCTAAGGTCTATATCTAGGTATTTTTATATCTTTGAAATATGCAGCATTTTAGAAATATTAGATGGAAACCCCTAATAAACCCGTCCTCTCCGCCGATGGATTTCTCCCAAAATCTAATAAGCTCGAAGAGATATGAAAACAAGAATAACTACAAAATTTTTAGTACGTAGGTGTTTTTGTGCTGAAGTTATCGTGGATACTAACGTATCCACACAGACAAACATCCAGACATCATGGACGATCTGCGCGAAACTTGGCCAAAAGTTGTAAAATGAGCTAATAAGTCGATTTAGCGATAGTGACAAAAAAGTCGATTGCATAACCTTCTATACCTATATATGTATATGTAGGTTGGAAGATAATTAAAACATTGTAATAAGTGCGGGTCACAATTCATTTCCAAAGAGCGAAAGTAATCAAGTTTATGCATGTGCTACAACTTGCAGTTAATAAAACATTGGGAATGTCAAAACTACTTACAAGTTTCAATCGACATTTTCAATAATGGCATTACAAACCAAGATTATAACATTACATTTCTATTTACTATCACATATTGACTAGATATGCTAATACTAATTAATTCACCAAAGCATATAACAATTTTTACATTAAATTCATATCCAAAAGTTCGCTTATGCTATAAAATGCTTGTCTTGTCAATATCACTCAACAAAAAAAGTTTTGGTTCAGACGCCTCCATTAGACCCACTCCGGATATGTGCGCTTGATGAAGAACAAGAAAGTACACTATATAAATTGAAGTTTTTCATAATAATTTACTCTACTGTTATTTTTCTAACATTACACCTATAACCACAATAACAACAGCTGTGCCACCAACACCACCAACAGCAGCAGCACCATCTCCAATTCAATATGTCGAGGGAGATTTCAACAGATTCTTTGAAAAGTAAGTACACTTTGTATAATTTAAAGTTTTTGATAATTTACTTAATGATAGATACATTACTAATTTACTCAGTTATTATTTTTCTAGCATTACACCTGCAACAACCTTGTAGCATCAGCAGCAGCAGCAGCACCACCGCCACATCAATATGAGGACAAAAATTTGGATCTGATTAGGGAAGAGGGACATGAAACCATTAAACAGTTCCAGAAAAAAGTGTGAGGTGGTTGCAAAATATTCTAAATGACTACATAAGAAGTGAGATATCGGGAGTGGATAAAGTGGGGAAACCAACAATTGAATTGGCCGAGGCTAATAATTTTTTGGACAGCGTGCGACAAAACATAAGGAACACGTAAAACCTGCTTCATACTATAGGACATTTGGATGTTTAGCAGTGTATTTATTTCCTCATTTTTTAGTGTTATTGAATAGTCTTTTGGGGGCATTCTTCTGGATGTATGCACGAGACTAAATGTTAAATTATTTTACTTCTATTATTGGTGGTAAAATATTCCTAGAATCATTCAATCCTTTAAGAATTCAAAGATGCTAAAAAAGTAAAGTGATAACTACATTTAGAAAATAATTTGAAAACACTTAAATATATTGTTAGTAAATTTAACTCTTAATATGAAATAGAATGTGAGTATAAATGATTATAATTATAATAATAATAACTATAATTCTCATAGGTTTGTGTATGTAAATAGTTCAAACTTTGAAAATGTAATTTATCAGTGTTTTAAGTAATAGTTCATCTTGTAAATAAAACAAGAAAATGATCAAAAATATTTCTTAAGTTTATGTCAATCAGTTTAATAAAATTTTCATTAAAACATATAATTGGGCCCTCAAATTATTTTGATAGCTGTTTCGAAAATAAATTCGACATGTTTTTAATCCACAAAAATTGATCCACAGTTTCATTATCGTTCAAAAAAGCATTAACAGATTATGGGTTCTCTGTCGCTTTGCTGATTTAGTTAATTCAAAGGGTACAACTTCTTTAACCTTTGCGCAATACAAATTGATTGAAAGATTATTTCATTTTTAAATCAGTTATCTTATGGTGCACTTAATTGAATCATAATTAGAACGGTACTAAAATGAGGATAGCTAGAAGTTCGATTTGAATTCCGTGAAGCAGGATTTAATGCTGAATGATAGCAATATCGACAAAGCACCTTCACCACCCAGGATCTGGATCTTTAGCTTTTGGGTAATGTAGCTGATTCTTAAAAAATAGGTACTGACAGTGGTGTAACTAGGGCATCAAGGGTCCCCGTGCAAGTCGAAAAATTGGGCCCCTATTCTACACCAGGATAAGGCTTGGAAAAAAAATTTTATCGTTAAAACTCCAGAGAGGAAAAAAAGTTAATTGAACTCAAAACCTAAATATTCATTCGTGAATCCAACAGACACGCTCTGCAGGATTCTCTTTTCCATGATCTAGGATTCTTCAAATAAAAAAGTCAGATTTTTATGGAATATATTTATGGTATTGTAGGAACATCAATTTTATTTAGCGTAAAACAGTCGGCATAGTGGAATTCAAGCCCTCCAAATTTCGCTATTATTTTTGAACAAAACGTTTTAATTGTCCATGATTGAATTAACTCTGGTTTCATTAGATGATACACATTTATAAATTGAACACAGAAACAAGTATTTATAACCTCTGAATATTTATTTTGAAAGTCATCGCATTTTTTTAATAATGCATTTCCGTCAATACAAAATAATGTTTCGGGAGCTAAAAAATCGAAAACTTTGCAAATTTCTCTCATTCCTACAAACGTGAAATTAACTGAGCTATTATAGTGTCTATGACACTATTTAAAATCGTTATTCTAAAGATTTCTTGAGCATTTTTAAATAGGTGATCAGACGCTAACTCATCGAAAGGTTTTTTTATTTTTTTCTGCCGTTTTTCTTGAAAAGCGGGTTGAATATCGTACTTAGTCGCTGTTTCCACTGCCTTACGCATGAATGAGTCAAATTCCTCTCTGTAAATGTACAACTGGTTTTTCGCCTCTCCCAACGCTTTACTTGCTTCCTCTAAATTTATGTTGACCTTTTGTAAAATTTTGTATGCAAAATTAATGGTGTTCAATACTTTGTGCATAAATTCACAAAAACAGAAAGTCAAAAGTTGTAATTTTTGATTTTAAGCTTTCTGCCTCATTACGTTCATCCTTATTTTTACTTTTTAAAATAATTTCTGATAGTATGCCGGATATTGTATTTATTCTACTCGACAATCTCGTAGGATTTAAATATTTTAAAGTCTGCTTTGATTCGCCTGTAAATTTGGATAATAAATCCTACAGCTTAATGCTGCTTCCAAAAAAGTTATAAATCCCTTGCATCGTTGCAATAAATTCTGGATCTGTACACAACCTCGAACAGCATCATTAATGACTAAATTAAGATCTTTTACGTGCTTTTGAACACCGTTATAAGCTCCACTCGTAACGTTTATTTATATTTTTCTGGCATAGTAATTTGATGACTTGGGTCAGCTGCAGTATGTTTGTGAATTGATAAAGACCCAAAATATCTCATGAATTTCGAATTTCCAGTGTCCGATCTTGATAGGGTTGTGTACCTTATGATGATGATTAGCTGATCCACCTTCATAATGTCTTGCGTGTTATCCATTTGTAAGGCGAAAAATGGCGTTCTAATTTTTTCGAGTGTGTTACTGAGGCACTCAATCATTTCATTTTGTATTATTGGACTTAGATATCGTATAGTTCCTATTAAAAAAATATTGCACGAATTTTCAAATAAAATTTAGAATTTCACGTAATCAATTACTGATCAGAAAACTAAACAACATACCTTTGGGCATATCCAAAACTTGACGCAATACGTTATCGTATTTAGAAACTAGCTGTACTATTTCTAAAAAGTGCCGCTTAAATCCTCTTGATCGCCTCTCACAGCCAACGCACTTTTTTCAATTTTTAGAATAATGCCAAATAATCTTCGGAGGACCTTCCTCCAAAATAAAGCCTCTTCGCGAATGTCCTCTTCCAAAACTTGTCAATAGTGGTTGTTTTTTGCCACAGTTCGTATATTGCAAATGCTTCCATGTGTATATTTGATACACAATGTTTTATTCGTTCCGACAAATGGCTCCAGTCATGAAATCCTGTAAACTAAAAAGTTTAATCTTAAATAATTTGAAACGCGGAAAAAACCGGGGACCTCATACGAATCTGTAAAATATAATACGAAAATTTTTGACAAACTATAGGACAGGGTATGTTTTATTCACACGGTCACATACGAGTATTCAATTCATAAATTATCAATATTTTACTGACCTGTACACATGGACAAATTTCTCACCGAAGCAAACGACCAACACGGTTGGCAATAAACAGCATCAAGTATGGGTGAATAACGCAACCAAAAACGATCTATTGGTCAATATTGTGTGATGGTTGTGTAATAAGTGTCGGAGAAACATCCATTATTTTGAAGTGGCTCCTTCGGAAACGGCCCTTGCAACGGGTGTAATATCCTTGGTTATTACTCGTGTTATTTTCACACACCGCTACAAAGAATGGTATTAGATAATTTCAAACTTATTGAATAAAATTTAATATTGTGATTGTGGAACTTAAAATGATTACGCTGAAGCTGAATGGGATCAATTTATAAAGATATCATCTACCAGTTAATTTTAATTCGCTTGCCATTTAATTTCAGTTTGAGTAAATGAACTTTAATATTTACGTTTGCGAATTCTTTTCTTAATTGGGTGCGGCGGCTAGCTCAAAGTTAGTATAAAGAAATGATTACTGTCATCATTGACCAAAATTATGCTCAATTCGACTTGCCTACTTATTGGGATTCCTATTGAGTTTACTTCCTTCTGCATTTACATATTCCATATTTGTATCAGCTTTTAATATCAATAATCTTTAGTAATAAAAGTAAATCAAACATTATACTTTCTTAATTAAATCTAAAATCCGAAGGAAAATGCAATCAATGCGTTGTTTATAATACATATATAAAAATCAAAGCTACAATGTAAAATAATATTCTTAAAACTAACGTATAACAATAAAATCTTTATCCGAATTGGAGGAAATGTTTTCCTTCAATCTTGATATTCAATTTCAAGTTCACAGGAAATAAAACACAAAAAATTTCTTTATTTACACATTAACTTACTGGTTACCTTCGTTAGAAGCTGATCACGTAATTTTGCGTTTTTTGGATCGATGAAGAGGCCTCAAATAGGTTATTGGGCTGTTCCTCCGATGATGTCACTATGCCGCCAGACTGGAACCGCTTCTTTTGTTCTCACACGATGTCTTTTTGATACCTTTGTTGGGGGTTAAAACGACATCTATTTTCCTTCCAATAATTTATCGATCTTTATAAATAATTGCTTGATATATTTATTATAGTCAATTATTAGTTTTATTGTTTAACTTCAACGACCAACAGCTTGTGCTACAAACTGCAAGCAAACTACCAACGGCCGTGCTTTTCATTTGCAATATTTTCCAGTTACTTTGCTTTATTATTACACTACATCGATTGTCCTATTTTGCATTTAATCGTCAATATTTAAACACAATCTTGGAACACTTTCAATGCGCACTATTATTGCCAACTTGTCCTTATTTACATTTAAGTATTTACTTTCGCCTGTTATCTTAATAAGGAAGGTAATTACGCTTCTTCCCTATGATAGATCAAATGTTATCATACTTTATTTCTAAATTTAGGGTAATTTTATTATTACCTTGTAATTCGTGTCTCGACGACGAATTACTCTGTTGGAGCTTTTCAACCAACTCTGACCGCTTACTTAAGGCGACTGTTTTTAAAAACTACACATCATTATGACAGCGTCATTCCCTTCTCCTTCAACGCATTTATGCACTTGTAAATGATGCGTATTTGAAATATTTTCGAATTTAATATATATGTATATATATATATATATATATATATATATATATATATATATATATATATAACTTCTTAATATTAATTACATTCAAATATAAATCACCATTTATTTATCTAGAAAAATAATAATACAACTATCAAATCTCGTATAATTTAGCGCGAAATTTGGAATTTTCTATGGCTCCCGTTACATCCTGAAGGTCTCAATGGCCCCATGTTCAAGATTAAACGTTTTTCTGTGTCCGTTAACATTTTGTTTATATAATTTCCCAAATCGTTTGAAATTTTCGCATTCTGCGCGACGGTGAGAATTGTGGATGCTTCTACAATCGTTGATGGGGTACTTCATCAATATGCTCGTCGGTAGAATCAGGACGATGATCGAACTTATTTCCGAATTTTCGTCGATGATTTCGCTACATAGTCGTTTGAGATGGAATCACTATCGTCAATTGACATGTTTGAAATCGAAGTATCTGCTTTATTAAAAATACTGTCGATTTTGGACAATTTTGTTTTATACTGCTCTCTTTCTTGAGGTTTTTTGCGCTTAAAAGCACCACTGGGAGTTTTCTTATTATCCATTTAACCGATACTAAACTCACTCAGATTACCATTTTTACTTCATTTTTCAATTTTTATGTATTTAATGTACAAATACAGACACCAATTGTTTTGTTTTGATCACTTTTGGAATATAGGGTTATGGAGTGGAGACGCAAGTAAAAATCGCTAATTTAATTTTGAACAAAAATAATAATTTTATTATTCACAGATTAAACTGAATAAGCTCAGAAACATACTACTGCTCACAGTCAGAATAAATACTGTAAGATACAAAAAATGTTGAATAGCAAGGAAAGTTAAAATTACAAAAGTGGGCAGTGGCTAATAAGCAACACCATTTATCACGGTTGAGATATTTTCCCACAATTAAGGCGCAAAAGATTAAAATTTATTACTGGTCATATAATTTAAGGAACATTGAATAAATTAATTATTTCCTGGCCTTTTTCTAAGTAAATAGTATTTGTACCCAATTATGTCGATCCAAGGGAATTATATGATTTTTAAGAACTGCTTAAATGTATTTAAAAAAATTATGGGATAAGGAATTTTTCCATTCAATGTGCAAAAGATTAAAATATAATTATTTAAATATAATTTAAAAGAGTTCATTGCAGATTCACCATTTCTTGGTCCATTTCTAGGTAAATAATCTTTGTACTTAGATATTCCGACTCCGACACAAGGGGTTTGTGCATTTGAACAATTCTATCTACTTTAATAGAAATACAAGTTTTTATAAAGTGCAATTGCAGCACGGTGAAGGTATACCGAATAAGTTTTACAATTTAATTACATTCAAAATACTACTATAATTTCTTGGTACACAAAGTTAAAATGAGCTTCATGAAATGATAAAACAACCAAAAAATTTGGAGAGAAATTTTTTGAATAAAATTATAAAATCACCAAAAAATTTGTAGAGAAATTTTTGAGTCATCTAAGTCTCAACTGACGGCCCCCTGAGCTTGAGGGCTCTTATATAGTTACGCCGCTGGGTACTGATTTCCTTAAAACTGGTATCAGTTTATAAAAACTAGTACATTTCACAAAAAAACAGCTCAAAACAGACCAAAACCTGATCATCAACAGGTCAAAAAGAGGTGGTTGTCTTGTAAAGAACTGTTGATGGTTTCCTAATAACTGATAACAGTTTAGGCGTCAAATTATTTTTACCATATGTGAGAAAAGTCTAAAACCAAAGTAAACTTAACTAACATTATTGTTTACCTGGTTAGATAAAGCAAGGGGTTTATACTTATATCGAGACAAAGAAAGAACACAAATTATAGTTATTAATATTTCTTTATTAAGATAATATTGAGTAAATGTTATACAGTTCAACCAAGCAAACAAAAGCCCTGAGAGGGCGTACCTGAGGGAGCTGTTTTTCAACAGGTACATTCCATACAAAAAGTATTAAGGTGGCAAATTTAAATCAAATGTATGGATTGCTTATTCAAAATTCTGTGAACAAATTTATTTATTTTATGTTAGGTACATCAAATGTTATTGAATTAATTACCAAAAACATTAAGTATTTATTGTTTACGTACAAATAAGATGGTTTTGAAGTTGTAACATTTTCTACAAATAATTTACACAATTTTTAGTTTTGTAAACATTTGTAAAATACTTGAAAAAACATCATTCTGATCACATTTGAATATAAAGTGACTAATAAATTACAATGATTCTTCTACAGAATTTTCTTCCTCTTTATCTGATTAACTTGTATTTACTTGAAATGACAATCTTTCTACAGTTTCATCATAAGTGTAAATAATATAATAGCATTTAAAACATTCACATAAATAAAGTGTAATGTTATTCACAATAGAAACAAAACACATATGCATAATTAAAATTTAAAATAATGTCCAAGATTTTATGGAAAAATAAGCACATATCGTTTATTATTATTGATTTATAACTTGTAACTACAAAATTAAAAATGGTTTTCTATGGGCTATCAAATTCATTAACTTTTTCCTCACTACTTTCATCTGACCATCCAGTGTTTACCATAAAAGATAAAGTTTCAATTGTTTCGTCAAGTAGTTCATCACGTTGCCACATTTCCTCGGCTGTGTGATTAACATGCCTGCATTGCTTGTCCCAGTCAGATACATTTATTTCTGCAAAAGCATTTCGCACTGAGTTCTCAATATTACTTCCACTTTGAGAAACGTTATTCATTGCCACCTTATGCTTTACTAAGCTCCACATAAATTCAATCGGATTGAGTTCACAATGATAAGGAGGCAAACGAAGTACACTGTGTTCATATTTTTTAAGTAATTCATCAACATAGTAAGTTTTATTATGCTTAAATTGCTTTACTAACTCCAACAGTTCAGCTTTTCGCATGGTGTATGTTGTCGATACTCCATGAATGATTATGTGCCGCTGGCCAGCTCTGATGTTTTGGTACACACCGGGTTCATCATTGGATTGCCAGCACTTGCTAACTACGTACGATAGATGGATATATGTTTCATCTAGGTACGTAACTGGTTTCTTAGTTTCTCCTACAGCACCATTTTGCTGTAAACTTCTTAAATAGCGAGAACGTCAGGCAACAATATCAGTGCGCTCCATTAAAAATGTTCGTTTATCGAGGCATTTTCTAAATTTGAAATCAATTTGTAACAAAGCCTTCCGTAAGGTTTCACGTCTTCCGGAGTAATTAATCTTATCCTCCATTTTATTGACTAAAATGTTCAACGTTGGCATCTTTTTTTCTACAGTATATGCTTCATGAACGGTCCTTTTTAAAATGCCTATATCTGCTTCATCTAAAACCATTTTATTTGAACCTCCACTTCTTTTTTTCTTAGAAGGAGACTTTAAAACTGAATTTTCAGCTGTTGCAGCTTCATTTCTAATACAAAGAAATACGTCATTTAGAAATTACGTTTAAGGTTTACAAAATACGTACCTACCTAATTTTTTTTATAAAACTAATCGATTTTCCTGTTGCCGCAGCAGCTAGCTCAGTAGCCTTGTCCAAAGGGAATGTCCACACACCATTAGCTTTTTGTTTATCGAAAAATTCCACAACTGCTTTAATGATGTTCCGGGCTTCGGAATGAACACTCTTCTTCGACTTACTAGCCATTACGAATAAAACCTGAAAAATTCGAAATGTTGAAAATCAACATGATTTGATATTTTAAAACTTGTCATGCTCATTTAATTTAAGTGCAGCTACTTATTTCAAAATCGTACACTATTCTAAATATTGAAAAATCGATGTAAATCGATATTTAAAAAAGCATGCTTACTGTTTTAAGGTTATGAACTCTATAATCGTTTTATTAGGTACATGTGCACAATACATACCGTTTCTCTCACAAATCAATAAAAAGAGCCTTGAAAAAGACTAATCGACAATACACACTCAAGAAACACGAAAATAACCTGCCAATGCAAAATGCATATGACAAATGTCAATTGTTTGCGTTTGGGAATGTACGGTCGGAGACTTCTTAATGGTAATTGGACGAACGTTTTACAGCTATAAATTTTTAAATTTAGTTCACATATTTTCCGGGGTTTTTGTTTGCTTGGTAGAAGTGTACATTAGATAAGTAAGACGATAATACATAATTTCCATTAAGCAATGTGTGTTATGTGAATTAATATTATGCTTTGTATTTATGACATCTTCAATGTCTTTACAAATGTCATCCTTATTACTTCCATAGTATTCTTTCTTACGAAAACGAGGGTAGTTAATGACGTGTTGCATAAATTTGTCATAGAAAGACGCTACATCGTAGGATTTAAGAAATTCCAATCGATAACTTATTATATCCTTTAAATTGAATAGTTCTTCTACACTATAAACATTGAATGTGCAAGAACAGTAGTTGTAGTTTGCATCACAACAGTTTTCAAAATTCTATCGTATATTTTACCAATTCCCAATTGTAATAAATACCAAGATCGGCAGATAGAGATTCATAATACTGATGATAGACTATATCTTCTTCGTTTACATTCGACCAACCAATTTGGTTTTCAATTTCTTGAGATCGGAAGAATTGTAATTCTACATATGAATACCATGGGAAATATTGCAAGATGTAGTTTTTAGTTTTTCAATAGCTCCAAAAATAACCGAGATATGAGGGGTGTGCCAAAATTTCAAATGTTTAAAATCACCCCGTATCACAAAAACAAAGAAAGCTGGGAAGGTTTTGTCGGCGGATTCTTTCATTTCACAACAACGTAGTAAAGTGAAGTGAAATCCGCGACCTTTTACAGCAATAAAGATAAAATGCAGATAATAAATTTTAATAATAAAAAAACTAGTTCATTGTGATAATTGGCAATATTTATATTTTAAATGCATAAGTTTAGGTGTGTCATATTGGAAAATTTTATTACAATATAAACAGGATATAATATTTATTTTAAGCAAATAAGTGTCTTATCGACCTTTCCAGTTATCTATGCCTGTTGCTCATACTTCACTGATTACATTTTGTTGTATGAGATACCATAGAATGATACAGGAAGCCATAGTCTTACCGCTGATTTGCTTGACCCTGCATAAATTTATACACTATATATATATTTTTTTCAATTTCAGTGCATCCATGCAACAAAATCCACATATTAAACTTCTAATACTTCATTGCTTATTTTCATTATAGAATAAAAAAAAATACTATTAGAGCATTAAAATTCTTTATTTATTTTTAATGTTAAATGATGCATGTACGCCAATGTTAAGATAAACAAGCAGTCCCTACTTCAATTTTAATATTACTGATTTGAATATACCAAATTATTGTCTACAATTCAAAGTTTTCTGACAAAGTAGTCACAAATTATCATGTGGAAATTATTTTTGTTAACTGTAATGTGCTTAAGTTTGATTAATCAGTTGGAAACAGCTGAAAATGGAAAAATTAGGTGATTATATCTATTATATTAAAATAATTTTGTTAATACTTTTAAGAGTTGTGGGGGTTCCCGTTATCCTTACTTACTAATGTTTTGTGATTTATATTAACTTATATTCTAAGCATTAGATATGGTATACCTGCATAGACTAGGTTTTAATACATTATTTACGTTAGTGAGAGTAATAATAATTTTTATTTATATTATAGAATTCCATTACGGAGACAAAAGTCGCTTCGAGAACAACTTGAAATTGCACCGAACTTGAAAAGGTTTGGTATCGACTTTGAATGGCTTCACAAACCTCATAAATATACTTCAATAAATGACACGATTGCTTTGTTAAGATATTTAGATGTAAGTAAATTTTTTATATCTATTTAGTTAAAATGAAGAAGAATTTTTGTTGTACACTTCTTCCTGTTGTCTTTATAAATGTAAGATTCAATGACGTTACACACTTTCTTTATGAATACCAAACTCACTGTAAGTATATACAGCATTTCTCGTTTAGTGTACTAAACGAACATTTTTGTACTTTAAAGATCTTGCTTGAGTTAATTATGTTCATCAATTCAGGGCCCCCGCAAGGCTGAGCGGTGCCCGCGTGCGGGACATTATTTTGGCGCTCTTTATTTAATGTACGAAATCCAGTTATAAAAAAAAATATTTTTTTTTATTTTATAATAAAACAACAGAAATTTTTTTTAATTTAATTTTTATTGGAAATAATAATTAATAAATTATTAATTAATAACAAAAAAAAACATCTTTAATCAGTCACTTAAAACTACAAGTTTTATTAGGTTAAATAGGTGTTTTTCTTGATTTAACGGCAGCAAATCCTTTTATTACTTCATCAAAATCGATTTTGTCAACCATCTCCTGCTCTTTAGCTAATATTGCTAGCCCAGATAGCCTCTCTTGATGCATAGTTAATTGAAGAAAATTTTTTATTATTTTTAATTTTGAAAATGACCTCTCCCCAGAAGCCACACTGGTAAAGTTAAGAGTATTCTTAAGGAAATTGTAACATTTGGCAGAGATGAGGTTAAATTGTGTTCAAATATATATTGCAATATATCCAGAGAATTTGAAGAATGAGGAATTGAAAATAACTTTAAAGCTTTAATCTCATTAAACAAAACATCTGCCTCAATATTGTAGAAATAATCTGTGGTAGGGAACACAACATACAACAACGAGTAATCTGCATAGACTGACTTTATTCAGGAAGTAACATCTAGTGGCGCTAGAGTGCATTTGCCACAGGAAATATGTGGCGCCATAGCGCAATATTCAAACTATAATAAGTAGGCAGATATATTACAACATCCCCACTATATCTGGCTACTGTACAATTCCTTTTTTTTTTATAACATTATTACAGGCTTTCGATACCTAGACTATTCATAAATTTATAATGCTTACTTGAACTTAATCCTTTAGTTAGCATGTCAGCAGGCATGTCTTCAGTTTGTATTTAATATTAACAAAATTATTTTCGATGGCTTCCCTTATAAAATGATATCTGACATCAATGTGCTTAGATCGCTTATGAAATACAGGATTCAATGCAAGCTTCTGAGCACTTTGATTGTCGTTGTATAACATAATGCAAGTCAAATTGTTTGTTAATTCACTGTACAGATTTCGAAGATAAATAGCCTCCTTGGATGCTTCCGAAATAGCTATATATTCAGCTTCTGTACTTGATAAAGCTACAGTTTGCTGCTTTTTACATTACCAGGCTATCACAGAATTACTGAATTTGAAACAATAACCTGTATATGATTTCCTGTCAGAATTATTTGCCCAATTGGCATCTACAAAACCTTCTAATTTTTTTACATCCTTTTTAAATTTCAAACAATAATTTTTTGTCCCTTGTAAATATCTTAAAATTCGTTTCGCATATTTCCAATGACTATCATTGTAATTGTTATTAAATTGACTCAAAAAACTTACACTAAATGAGATATCTGGCCTGGTTAAAACAAATAAATACATGAGGCTTCCTATTAACTGCTGATAGGGCAGCTTATTACAATTCTCATTACTTTCTGCAAAGTTTACATTAGTTTCAATAGGAGTACCTACCTTTTTACAGTCTTTCATATTAAACTTGTTTAATAATTGATTTATATTATCTTGCTGATCTAGAGTTATAATATTTTTGTTCCAATCAATACAAATCCTAACACCTAAACATTGTTTAGCTTCTCCTAGATCTTTGATTTTAAAATTCATTCCTAAATTCCTCTTTAAATCCTTAGTTTCAATTTTATCATTGGAAAAAATGAAAAAATCATCTACATACACAGTAACCACAGTTAACAAATCATTATTCCTTTTTAAATATAAACAAGGTTCAAATTTTGATTTCTTATAACATAAATCAATTAACACATCGTTAACTCTTTTATTCCAGACTCTAGAAGATTGTTTAAGACCATAAACAGCCTTCCTTAACTTTAACACCTTATTTTTGTTTATCGTATCCTTATACCCTTTGAGTTGCATCATATAAACTTCCTCGGTTAAATAACCGTTCAAAAAAGCAGTGGTTACATCTAAATGAGTTATTTCTAAGTCTAACTGTACAGATAAAGAAATTAACAGTCTTAAAGTAGAATGCCTTACTACAGGAGAAAAAGTTTCATCAAAGTCCACACCTGGCCTTTGTGTAAAACCTTTCGCTACCAATCTCGCTCTATATCTTACATCATTATAACTATCATATTTTCTTTTAAAAACCCACTTGCACTGAACTATATTTGCATTTTTTGGTGGATCGACAAACTCCCATGCTCGATTTTCTTTAAAAGCACAAAGTTCTTCAGTCATCGCCTTTTGCCATTTTTCATTATCAGGCCTGGTCATTGCTTCCGTAACTGTTAATGGATCATTTTCTAAAGCACTATCACAACACATGTACGTTACAAAATCTTGAAAGATTTTTCGCTTGGGAACTCTGTCACTTCTTCGTACCGGTCGGACAGATTCTTCTACATGTTCAGGAGTATAATCACTATCCTCATTGTCATGATCATCTACTTCACTTGGGGAATTTTCAGATTCATTATTTAGTCCTTGATCTATACTTTCCGTTTGATTCCCCACAGAATCCGCTACTTGTCCATCAGCGTTGGCTTCTGAATACATAAAATTTTTATTTTCTACATCTTCCATTACAATAACATCTCTGCTCGTTATTACAGAATTGGCATTTGGATTGTAGATCCTATAACCTTTAATATTTTCGCTATAACCTAAAAAAATCATTCTTTCCGATTTCTTATCCCATTTTAATCTCTTTTCCTTGGGAATATGTACCATAACTGTACTACCAAAAATTTTTAAATTTTTTACATTAGGCTTACTACCGGTCCAAACTTCAAAGGGAGTTTTATCGACTAACCCCGATGCTATTGACCGATTTTTCAAGTATACCGCAGTATTAACTGCCTCTGCCCAGAATTGTTTCTCGAGATTCGCATCGAATAATAAGCACCTCGCTTTTTCTATTATGCTACGATTTGATCTCTCCACTAAACCATTCTGTTCAGGGGTATACAGATTTGTTCTCTGGTGGATTATGCCATTTTCTCTAAAATAAAACTGAAAATCTTTACTCGTAAACTCTCCTCCATTATCACTCCGAAGGATTTGAATTTTACGGCTTTTCTGATTTTCTGCCATATTTTTAAATTCTTTAAAATAACCAAACACTTCATCCTTTGATTTCAAGAAATACACGAACATCATTCGACTAAAATCGTCTTGAAATAATAAGAAATATCTGGACTGACCGATAGATTGAGTTTACATTGGACCACATACATCAGTGTGAATAACCTTGTGGCTCTTGAACCCTTGTGTGAAAACGGTAAACGTACCTGTTTACCTTCGCAGCATGTGACACAATTCCGTTTCTTTAATTCAACATCAGCCTTGCAAGTTAACCCTTCTACTACGCCTCGTTTCATTATCATTAAATCCCCATAATTTATATGACCAAATCTACGGTGCCAAGTTTCGATTGTAACGTCAGAAGATGCAGTTAGTAAGCATCGCTCTGATTTACGGATATTTAATTTATAAACATTATCTACTAAATCCGCTATCGCAATTAACTCGTTTGATTTATTGTAAATCTTACAACAATTACTTTCAAACTGTACGTTATTTCCTTTTTCTATTAAGCGACTTACCGATAATAAATTTGTCGTCAATTCGGAAACACACAGGATATAGTGGATTTTTATGTCAAATTTCTTATTTCCAACAACAGTTGTAATATTAGTATCCCCTTTAGAAGAAACTGCGATTTTTGTGTTATTTGCCACCATCATCTCATTCATACATGTAAGCTCTGAAACGTTTTCCATGCAATTACGATTAGTGGTTAAATGTACACTCGCTCCAGAATCGATATGCCAATCCTCTTTATTAAACTGTCCGCTTAGAAATACTGCACTAAAAGCGTTTTCACCTTTTGATTTATTTACAGACGAACCTACTAAACCTGGGCATTTACTTTTGAAATGTTCCTTTGGTTTATAATTGTAACATTTGACAGATTTTTTAGTGTTGCCACATTCATTCGAATTCGATCTAGTTTTACCGGCAAACGCGTGCTCTGTTTTACCAACATCCGGTTCCATATCCATCAATTTGGTTTTGATTGAATCCGCCGTTATGTTGATACCTGAATGTTCTGTATCCATTATCATCGGCTAACAGCAGCGATCCGACCCATACTTCATCAATTGTAAATCCTGTGCCTCTTAGTTTTTGCGCCGTTTCCACGATTCTATTTACATATTGAGCCATCGAACTGCAATTTTCTAAACTAGTCGATATTAATGATCGAAGTAAACTAATTTTTCTGGAAAAGCCTGAATCGTCGAATAACGATTTTAACTTGTACCACAATTCTTTCGATGTTTTCAAGTCTTTGATATGTACATACAAAGAAAAATCAATTGTTAAAATAAGTTTCGCTCTCGCTTTTGCATCATCACTTGCATTAAAGTCTGTATCGGTTGTATTTACACTAATACATTTCACCAAACGATCGATCACTAAAAAGTTTTCTACCGCAAACGCCCAGTCATCATAATTTTCACGACCTTTTAACCTCGGGACGTTAGCTATATAATTTGCAGTCATTCTTATGCACTCGCGTTACTTTGTAATATTTTAAAACAGTAAAACACCAATTGAATATCAATAATACTAACCATGTGCTAGTTCTGGGCCCATAACCTGTAAAAAGAGTCTGTGGCAGGGAACACAACATACAACAACGAGTAATCTGCATAGACTGACTTTATTCAGGAAGTAACATCCAGTGGCGCTAGAGTGCATTTGCCACAGGAAATATGTGGCGCCATAGCGCAATATTCAAACTATAATAAGTAGGCAGATATATTACAACAGATATCAGCCTCTATCTTTACCGCATCAGTAAGCTTCTGTTGTAGTGCTTGGCAGTTCTTTAGGAGATCATCGTCACATAATATAAAAATATTACTAAAAAAACCAAAAACATTGTCATAATTAGAGATATCAAATCTACTATTTAAAGAACTTAGTACTTGATCAATTATTCTTAAAAAAAAATTAACTTTAAACGCGGTTTTGGCATTTTGAGGTGCTTCATCCCTATGTTCATAATCAAAAAACTTTGGTTTATATTTTCGTCTAGTAGTATTGATTGCGGGAAAATCTTGCTATATCTCAAGATCGGCGGCTAACTTTCCTCAAAGAAATTATCATTTCTATAATTTTTGAAATGATCGACTAAATTCTTTAAATAGTTTTGACATACTTTAATGTCAATTGTTACACTTTGCATCATTTTGCTTACAATATTAATCTGAAATAAAACATCATACCAAATAATTACACTACAAATCAATTTAAATGATTGGATATTTAATAGTAAAGAACTTGCTTTATGCCTACTTTCTATGTTAAAAGTATCGTTATCCGCTATTTCTAGAAATTTTAATTAAATGAAATTTTAATGGCTTTATAGCATCTACCCTACTTGACCATCTAGTATCACTTAGGGGTTTTAGATTTAATTCAGGAACATTTTTGTTAATAATATCCCATCTTTTTGTGGAGGAAGAGAAAAAGAGTTCTTGTACTATATTAAAAAAGTTTGCTGTTTCATTTGATACTTTAGCAGCATCATTTACTGCTAAATTTAAGTTATGTGCAGCGCATGGCACAAAAAAAGCTCGAGGATTAGCGTCCAGTATACGTTTTTGTAAGCCAATGCTTTCCACGCATATTGGCACCGTTATCATACCCTTGACCTCTCATGTCTTTAATATCTAAATTTAAATTTCGTAAAAGTTCAACTAGTCCTCCTGTACAATTGAATATTGGGCTAAAAGCTAAAAAATTCTCTTGTATTTGGGCCTTTTTACAATCATGATTTAACACCACATAACGCAAACCAAGGCTTATTTGTTCTCTGTGACTTGTATCTGGCGTACAGTCCATAATTATTGAATAATATTTGGAACTGCGTACCATATTTAAAACATTATTTTTTACTTTAGAAGACATTAATTCTACAATTTCGTTTTGAATTTGATAGCCTAAATAATGAGTTTTTTTTAAAGAATTTTCCTGGGAGTTTTGCACTCAGCTAAGATGTTCTCTCATCACAGGGTCAAATGAGGAAATCATCTCGACAGACTTAAGAAAATTTCCGTTATCATGTTAAAAAAGTATTTTAGAAGATCCCTGAAATGCTGGACATTGTGGGGACAAAAATTTTACGACTGCAACAATTCTTTCCAGAACATCATGCCAATATTTTTTTTCGGTTTCTAAAACCCGTAAATGATGATCGTTTACAGTAGTAGATAATTTTAACATTTTTTTCAAACTCATCCATGTATTCATATGAACATTATGTACAATTGATGTTTCATGTCTTTTTATAGTGTTGCCAATCAGAAAAACGATTTGAATCAGAAAAATTATTGATAGTTTTACCGAAAACCTTACAACAAAAGCAAAATATAGAGTTTTTTGAAACTGAATAAATAAGCCAAATTTTCTCTGTTGTTTCACCATTCTCCAGTTTTCTGTCAAAGTACGTACTTGAAAATTTTCTTTTGTCTTGATTTGTAGGAAATTGATAATTCCGTCCTATCAAAGGAGGTCCTCGCTCAACCAACCTTCTGACTTCCTCATTGTTAATGGTTCTAGGCCACAGACCAGGATCCTCTGATAGAAGAATGGTACTTGTCATCTCAGGGCCCATTTCAGTCAAGGCTTCGGTTTCAGCTTCACTTGTAGCCTCTATTGTTGAGCCGGTGGGTTCGACCGATTCTACGTTTTCAATGAGAGTTGATGTACTCGTAGATGGTTCAAGTGCAGGAACAGGTGAAGCAGCGACTGCTTCAGAACATTGACTCTCTAAAGCTTCTGTTTCTGCATTGGAAACTGGAGTTTTCGACAAGAAATCTTTCTTTTTTCCAGCCATCTTCTCCCTTTCTTGGACTCTAACTTTTTTTTGCTCCCGAAATTTTGCGCCAGAAGGTCGTTTTCTCTTCTGTGGTTCCTAGAATTAAGCAAGTGAAGCTAATATAAGCTAATATGCTAGATCAATATAAAATGTATTAAGATGTACTAGGCTCAGAAAACATTTAAAAAAGAAACGTGGTGAGATCGTTGGATGATAGACGAATAAAATATTTTGACAGTTTTGGCACTATCGGCTATACCGGAGAGACGGAGAGATATTTAATATCCTATACCTATTTTAAATGGTTTTTAAGAAGTTTTAATTTTTATTTCAGAAATTACATTTGCATTTTTTTCCTATAAAAAGACATTTATTATTTAATTTGAATTTTTATCGGCAATGACTTGACATAATAAAATTTGTATAATATTTGATTTAAATTTTAATAGTTAAAAGCTATATTATTTGAAATAATGAAAATTAAAATATCCCAAAAGCCATTAAATCTTAAGAGATTATCCTCGAGTTTTACATAGAATCTACCTATGTAACTATTGTATAATAATATAAAGGATGACTATTTACATTGACAAAATTTATAAAATTAACTTTGATATGCTTTAAAAAAACTAATTTTGGATTTTATTACTTTATTAGAATATGTCCAATTATTTATATTATTTTTTGTATGATAGAATATAATACTTACCATTTTACCCTTAATTTAATTTCCACACCAAACACAATAACAAAAAATATAAAACACTTGATTCTTTCTACCACTTTAAAACACGTCTAATTTATAATTTATCTTCCGTTTTTTTGTGTGAATATCAAGAACTGATTAACTAACTAACGCCTTTCGTTGTTTTAATTTATACCCCGTGAACCTTTCGAGTCCGAACTGGAAAAATGCAAGTCTGGACAAGTTTTCACGTTTATAGGCAAGCTTGGCGATTTACGAATACTGCATAATATTGGAATTTGGTTTAAAAAAGTGCAATTCTTTATTTACAAAAAAAAAGTTAAATATTAACAAAAATTTAAAATAAGGGTTTAATTGTTAATAAACGATTTTATTTAATATCGCTCGACCTGTATAGTTGTTTATTGTTTGTTTTTAATCTTGCAATAGCTTTTTGAACTACTTCTACTTAACCGATTCTTACAAAACTTTCCGCACATATTTTAGGTTTCCGTGAAAATATTATATTATCATAGTTTATGTTTAACCCCACAGTATCAACCCCTGAGCGAGGGTGAGAGCTGTCCTTAAAAATTTTAAATTCGAAGGAGATCAAGTGATACGTCGTTTTAAAGGTCTTTTTATCCTGAATTTAATGTTGCAGTCGTAGAGTAGAGGTCTAACTAAGAACCAAAAAATAGAAAGTATAGGTAAAAATATTTTTGAGATATCCTGACCTCTCGAACATTTAACAATTAAAAATAAAAACGTGGGGGCGCAGGTTCGCTAAAAAAATATTTCAACCTACATCCCACATTTTAAATTAATTGTTAATTTTTAAAGAGGTTAGAATCTTTAGAAAGTCTCATAATGTGTCCTAATAATTATTTTCCCGTTTTTAGTGCACCAGATTTTATTTAAAGTAGTAGTTTAATAAAACCTTAAGTTAAAACTGTATGAAAATTTAATATTTCGTAGCACCAAAATAAATATTTCTTACATTGGGTCGGGTGAATAAAAACAAGTGAACGCTTTTACCAGTCAATCCGAAAGTTAATACTTGTTAATCCTTAACAAACTAAATGTGGCCACTAAGTATTTGCTTGAAACTTGACAAGTAAAGGCATTTACTTATTTTTATTCCACAGTTCGACGACAACCATAGCGAAGCGAATACGAGCAGCAGTAGAACGGTCACAGGAAACACACCGACCTCAAAACGGCAAGGCAAGCGACCTAAGTTTCCGAGAACTAAAACCCGAGCGAGCAGTTGAGAAGCGAAAGGCGACAAACAGCAAACTAGTTAAATATTTGAATTTTTTAATTCTCTCTCTATTTTTATTCACCCTGCGCATTATTATAAAAAAAATTTTTTTTTTATGTTTTTTTCAGGATTTTTAAAATTTTTTTTGCCAAACCTTCAGTTTGGCGCCCCTTTGGGGTGGCACCCGCGTGCGTTGCACGCCCGGTTACGGGGGGCCTGCATCAATGGCACGTTTTTCATAAAAAAATATCACCATTTTAGTTAATTAAAGCCTACTAGAAATCACTACAGAGATAGACAACTTTTCCAGAAGTATGTGTTACAACTAGTTAAAAACAATGTATGTTTTAGGCTGAATTCTATGCAAATGTCGAAATTGGACAACCACCACAAAAGTTTAAAATGCTTTTTGACACTGCATGGTATACATCGTGGGTGATATCATCCAAATGTCATTTCTGGACCGTGGGTTGCTGTATGGTTAACAATACACTTTCACTTATAAAAAATAATTTTGCAATGTTTAGCTTTTCACAATCAGTACAACCATGATAAATCTGAGACATACAGATCCAATGGAACCAATTATATCGCGAATGAAGGAAGTTATAACTTGACTGGATTTTATTCAAATGATACATTCTGGGTAAAAGTTTAAAAGTTGAACAAAACTTGTACTAAATTTTATAATTATAGATTGGCAATAATAGTGTTCATGGACAGCTCTTTGTGGAAATGACGTACGTTCCATCCAGTTATTTTTCTTATAAGTCAGATGGACTAATGGCTTTAGGCTTTAAAGTGGATAAATTTAATCCTTTCCTTTACAATATGTTTAACAACAAAACTATTGACAAGCTATTGTTTTCAATATATATTAGCCGGTAAGTAAAAATTGTAACATTCTCTTGTTAACAATATTATTTTTAAGCTGTTATAGCTTATTTCTCTAAATATTTAAATATTTAATAGGAAAATTAAACCAAGTGATAATTTTAAGAATAATTAATTACACGAAATAATAATTTTAGTGACCAGGATTCAGCTTTGGCTGGTGATATTTCATTGGGATTTATAAATGAGAAACACATTCGTCATGAGGTTGTACCAGGTACAAAGAATACCCGTCCAAAGCATATTACATATTTACCGGTAAATCCGTCAAGGGGATATTGGCAATTTCATATGGACAAGTAATTATTCCACTTCTAATTCTACATCTAATGCGTTATTTAGAATTATAGTGAATGTGACAAATAGAAATGTTAGTTCTCAAGCTTGTAAGAATGGCTGCACTACCATTATAGATTCAACTTCCAATAGCATAATTGGACCTAAATCTGAAATAGATGCGATTAATAAGTTAATAGGAGCAAATAGCGTTTCTATGGGCCGTAACACTGTAAAGTGTAAAAAATTAAACACGTTACCTGCAATAAATTTTGTTTTAGCTGGTAAAAACTTTACACTTCATCCTTCTAATTATATCTTTCAGGTAAATTATAGCAAAGTATTTATCATTTTTTACTGCACATGTTTATAATTTAACTAAAACCGTTTACACTAATGTAAAATCACCCTTACTCTCCACTGTATTTTTATTTCGTAAAATTTTTCCTATTTTAGACCACTACAGCTCTTTCCACCAAATGCATTAGTGCTTTTGTTGCACCAACCTCTCCAACCGAAGAAAATTTATGGATTTTAGGTGGAGCATTTCTATCTGAGTTTTACAGCATCTATGATATAGAAAAATATCAAATTGGATTTGTTACAGCAGCCTAACAGTTTTAATTTATTTTTCTATATATACTTAAATATTGTTCAATTTGATATTGATGTTTATGTAGTAATTATACGTAAATTATAAATATATTAAAAACATCCAACGTGCCATTACTAACTAAAAAATATTTGGTGTGGAACAACACACCACCTTCCATAATTATGCCACTTTTTTAATACGTTCATAAGTAAAATAGTAAAATTGTAAAAACAAAAACAATTATCTATATCAGATAGACATTTAAACTTTAATGTCAGATAGAGATGAACAGACATCTAGATGCAAACTTAAAATTATAAAACTGCCCGCTTCTATAAAAAAATCGATCATACAGTTTAAGCATTTTCAATTTGATTTAATCAATTTTTAACGCATTTTGGTTTCGTATTAAACCACTTTGTATAGAAAAGTTAAGTGAAGTTAAATATGTTTTCACATTTTTTATAAGATTAATCGTTATTGAGGTATTAAAAAAATTATTTAAATTCCACCTTGAGAAGTTTTTTTGCCGCCAAATTACGCCTTGTATCAAACAATCTCATAAAACTTAAAGTATTCATCTTTTGCCACCAGGTTGGGTGACGAATGTGTAATGTATCGTCTTAGAAATTAAGACTTAATGAGTTATTTAATTTTTGGCAACCACGCTGTAAGACAAATTTGTAATGAAACGTTTGGCCAATTTAATCTCTCATGTTAATGCTAAATTGTATTGATTCATTAAATGATAAAATCGTGCTCAAACGCTGGGTGCCAACATTGTAGTGGAACTTTATGTGAAAAAACTGTGCCTTCACTTTAGGCAACAAATGTGTAATCTATACTACAATATTTTATTAGAATAATAATAATTATTTACTCAGGCTAGCTCTTAATGTACGAAGACCATTCTATAAACTTTAACAAATAATAATTCAGGGGTCCTGAATTTATATTAGGCAAGTCCAAAACTTATCTCCGATATCGAGTATAGATACTGATACAAGATAATTACTAATCGAAACCAACCATGAACAACTCTAGTAAGGTACCTTAATTTGAATTGTGAATCGAGGTTTATTAATAATGTTTCTTAAGAAGCAATGCATCAATAAAACTAGCTGTTATTGAAGTTAGTATTGACGTTACTTTTAAATAATTCAATGTAAAAGTAGAATGTTGCTCAATCTACCACTTCATATAAATATTGTGAAAAATTTGGCCCAGTTACTTTAATTAAATGAAACTCGGACCGTTAATCATAAATATGTATTTGCATTCAAATCATTTATGGACTGAACTAATAATATTGATTGGTATGTTATACGCTTCCTTTACTTAGGAACAATGACAAATAAATTATGTCTTTGATCACTTTAAAACTAAAATAATTGAGGTATTGGAAAATGTATATTGATCTCTTTTAAATTTACCGAGAATTTCTATGCCACAACCAATTTAAGTATCTATGGAGTCTCTATTCTCTACCACAAATTAAGTCAGTCCAAATATTTCTTTGCAACCTAATATCGTGGTACTATCTACTTTAATTTGAATTAAACTGGAATAATAAACCCCAAGGCACAAATGGAATGCACCAATTTAAGTTAAAACATCAAATATAAGTGTAACAAATTTATTATATAACGTCACAGACATAAACATTGACATCTTTTATGTAAGCATCCCTGTATCCAGCTAAATAACTTATGTACATATAACATATAGACTCAATGGTCAAGTATTTGATACAATATATTTACTCTATCAATAAGTTTAATGAGTTTCATAAAAAAAAAGACTTCTGCTTTCAGTACGCGGCCATTGACTTATTTTAATATAATATAAAAACATACTGTACTTTCATGATTGGAGCAATAATACATACTTTGATTTCCTTTTGGTTCACTATATGTTCCAACAGTAGTGTATGTCCTAAGGTAAGCGTGGTATAACAATGTTTCAATCACCTTGAACTATAACTGGTTTGTTGCCAAACCAATTTATTTTCCTTTCAGTACCTCGACACAAGTATTTTTTATTAGTTGAGTTGATCGGCATATTTTCACAGCTTTTGCATTTTCAGGGCGACGTTTCGGGAGCGTACTCTGCTTCCGTCATCAGGTTTAGTCCTGAAAAGGACTATTTTCGCACTTGAGTCGAATTCATATGTTATGACTTGACTTCTCTCGGATTCGAACTTGGTACATTTCACTTACAAGTCTGATACATTTGCCGCTGAGGCACTGAGTAATCCAACATATTTTTTTTGGTTTCATTTCCACACTAGCTTGGCTTATTGGATTTTCTGCTAGTGGACTAAGTCTGAAGATGGAAGCAAAGTCCGCTTCCGAAACGTCGCGCTTAAAAAGCAAACTAATATGCAACCACAGTTACAAAACACTTATATAGAATGGTTTTTTCCTTGAATCACTGATCAGCTGTTTCACTTGCATGCATAAAATACACTGTTTATTTTGGAATACTATCCCAATTTAAAATGGAATTATTTAAAACGTTTACATTCATCTACTTGTTTGTTAGGTTCCAAGCCTAAATACGGTTTAACGAATCCTTTGGATTTTCAATTATAACCAAATAATTGTGGAACATGTCAATTCAACATTAACTTTTATACTGTAAGTACAAATATAAATTATTTTATTCATTAGTTCCATTAAAGTAAAGCGAAAATAGAACACACGTTTATTGAATATAGACTTGTTCAACTTAAATGTACTACACATATTTACATTTTCAATAAAATATCACACTTAATAAAATAACACTTGGGCCATTAAAACTAGTTTTATAATCACAAATAGAATTCAACAACTTTCTATTTAAATTATTGCTGACAAAAACATTCAATTTGAATATTTTTTACAATTTCAAATTACAATAATAAAAATGGACAAAAAATTTAAGGTTTCACTATTTTCGCATTGATGTAAAATGCAGACTCACTCATGACAACTCAAAAATGGCACTCGACCAGATTTGCGACCGTCTCGCGTCAATGTTAAATGCAGACTGAATGCAAACACACTAATGACAAAAATGGTACAGTCTCGCTTCAATGTAGACTAAATGGAGACTGACTAACTCTCACTCCTCAGTCCAATTTATAATTTTTCACCCCTTTAGCAGGAGGGATATTTAAAACGGCCAATGGTAAAGCATATAGGTAAGTATTCAGAAGGTCTTTAATAATTTATTAGAGTTACTATGAAATTCCATTCTTATAATTCCTATATGGTTTAAATATCTCAATATAATTGAATTACATTTTTTTCATTCACGTCAATACCTGCTTTTTAAAAGAACCTGCAAATTTTTAAAAACAGTATTACAGTGTTTCAATTTTATTAAAAATTTAGAACATTACATTATCTTATCGTGCAGCCTAAGTAAAACATCAAATTTATTTATCTAGTAGCCTTACTTGGTTGCGTAGTAACGGGAATTGTTAAGCAAAGTGTCACTATACTGCCATTGAAGAATAAATTCTTTAAAAGTTTTAGTTTTAAAAATGACATCAAAAGATGTTGCAGGTGCTGTTGCATTAAATGACAATGGCCGCAATGTACGGTGTATTGCAAAATTCTTAATCAAACTAAAAAGTACTGCACGATACGCTATCAGTCGGTTTCGTCAGACCAGTGAATACACGCGACGTGCTGGATCAGGGAAAACACGTGTTACCAATCAACGAGATAACCGTTTCGTAAATCTAACAGCATTACGAGATGGTAGCGTACCCTATACGGTTATAAGCCGTAAACTTCAGGATGTACGTGGTACTATAGCCTCTGTACGAACTATCCAAAGTAGGTTACAATAAGGTGAATTGATGTCGCTTTTTGAACGCTTTTTGCAGGAGGTAGTGTCATGGCGTGGGCTGGGGTATCACGATATGCCCGAACGGACCAAGCGATGGTAGACAATTGTTCTTTAACCGCTATCCGCTATACCCAACAATGTTTAACTGACCACGTGTCACCCTTCGCTCCGTTTTCCAGACAAGACCTTCTTTCAATGCAAGATAATACCAGGCCCCACGTTGCACCGCTTGTCACAGAATGTTTAGAAGAAGTGAACAATCAGCGATTGGAAGGCCACCGTGTAGTCTGGCTTTAAATCCAATTGAACACGTAGGGGATATGCTATCGAAGACGTGTTCGAAATCGTCCCACAGAAACCATGCTAGATCTGTGAACGGCCCTCTTTGAAGAATGGGAAAATATTCTTCAAGAAGTAATTCAAAATTGCATTGAAAGTATGCCACGTTGCATGGAAGAAGTGATAAAAACACGAGGTGGCAATAAGCGCTATTAGTTTTTGAATGTTTTGCTTAGGCTACTCGATAAGATAATGTAATGTTCAAAATTGTTGCTAAAATTGAAATACTGCAAAACAGCTTTAAAAATTTGCAACTTCCCTTAAAAAACAAAACAAAACAAAAAACC